>OU795043.1:57556165-57967767 GCA_917208275.1 Patella pellucida
CATCTGTTAAATTTATCTATAAAATTCCGATACAGAAAAGAAGAGAAGTTATGTTTAATTAGATTCCTCTGTTGGCATTTCATAAATTCTTGTTTCCTTTAGTTATATTATCAATGGACGATCCATTCACCCATCTGTCAAAACATACATTTAAAATCTGATCGTTTAGACCACAGACAAAACAATGACGTTAATTTGATGACCTTCGAGGTCGTGTCTAGTTTCCTTGTAATAATATAGTTATAAATTATTTATCTCCTAACCCTAACCCTATCCTGTATTCTCACAGGTCGTAGAATCAATGGTGGTGTTAGGTCTGTAATATTTGATTGAGAGAAATCTTAGTTGAACCTATCAATTTTTTTCTTTTATCCGCCAAAATAATTATTGACTTTTGAGTTTAAAATAGTTTATTTATCAAGATTGTAAAACGAAATGAATCGAGTTTAACGTCCTACTCTTCTGCCTTAGAAAGGATTCAGTTTCACATCCTGGGTTATGGTCTGTACAAGACTTTGTAATGGAAATAAGCTGGGGTTTAACATCCTACTATTCTGCTCCGGCTAGGCTAATGAAGGCGGGCATACGCGCACGCCATACGGTGTGATATAAGAGATATTTTGCCCGAATAGCGCCACTATGACCTACTCTTATATCAACACAAGGTACAATATTGCTTGATAAAGACGAGAATATCCTCGTCGAAATGTCGCTGAGTATCAAACTCAGTAATTGTGTACCCACGAAATTGTATCAAAGATGATACTCTTATATCTTATTCCAACTACCAATGATGCCTTTACGGGATCGAGTTTTCGTCCTTCCGAAAATGTATGTCGAATATTTATATGAAGTTTGGGTTAAACAGAATTATATTTTGAATATTCCCCGTTTATAAGAAGTAATGACAGTCTAGCGGTTGATATAGAGTCATCAATCGATTGTAGCTTAACTCTGACTGAAACCAAAAGTAGCGGTGCAATACATAGTCTGCCCCCCCCCCCCACAAATAAATCTTTTTCAAAAAATAATAAAACGTGTGACTGAAAACCTTCCCACCGTTAAATAAGTTTAATGGCTGGCCGAGGCCCTGGTGATCATCTCAATGTTTGTTTGGACTGAATTATTAAAACATGGCGGGGTAATTAAAAATCAACACAAGCATTAATTTACATGACAAGACAATGAAATAGATGAGTGAAAATGACAGGACAGAGATCAATTATTTGATAGATGTTTTAATAATGACCCACGGATCGTTATAGTTACATTATCTAAGATAAAGATAAGAACTAGCCGTTCTTGCTATAATAGTTCGAAAGTATATGATGTAAAATGAATATTTTGAAAATTTCATTCAAATTACCCTATAGCAAGCGGAGAGATTGGCATTTGGAGATTTGGCAGACGTGTGCAATAATTTCAACCACGGTCCTGGTTGATCGAAGCTAAGCCTCGAACCGTCTAGGTCCGCCATATTTGATTAAGTCGAAGGATCACTGAAACGTTTTAATCTGTTTAATATCGGAGCAATCTGATGCCATCCAAAGTTGATTAAGGCCTGGATCAGTTAATTAATGTCTAATTAATACTTTAGAAAACATTTCAGGCCCAAAGAAAGACCTGCTATAGGCAGATTTAGCTCTTAACTAATGTAACTTTAAATAGTTAATTATACGTGTATTTGATCTGTTACATGGCTGAATAAATCATGATTCTTTTATCACTTTGAACCAATTAAAACAGTATTTCTGTTTAAATATATCACATCAATGAAATGTTTTTTTTCGGATTTTTTAAACTGTTTTTTTTTCGGTTTTGGTTTCGTATTTTCTAAGAATGTATGTGCAGGAAATGTGTATTATATATTTAAAGGGACTGTCCCGAATAGAACAGAGCCTCAAAAATAAAAGTCCGAGTACGTATGAAATTGAAACGCCAAAATATAGAAGACTGGTGTATATACTCTGACTCAAAATTTCAGCTCAAAATATTGAGTCGTTTGGACGTGAGCGTTAAAACAGCTTATCCGGACACGTAACCCTTTTAAGATTTCGGGTCAATTCTTTCGTTGGTTGACAAGGTAATCAATTCCCATTCCTTTAGAGGTCTACATGGTGAATGGTCCATATGCTGTACTTGATAACAAAAGGTAAATTTCACCGACACATTATTTTTATAAAATAAAACTCTGGTTTTATCAAATCAACGCATAATACAGTTTGGGACACCGGACTCCATTTCAAGATGAAGACTGTGTGTTCAAGTTGTTTGAAAACGTATCACATATATTGAGTTAGTTGATCGGCCCTAATGTATGGGATCTTAATGGATTTTAACCCAAAATTAAAGAGTTTTATTATCAAAAACATTATCGGGATTGACCCTTTAAGCGAGAATAAGAGGGGGGGGGCAATAAGGTTGTTTGTCGACCAGACTTGCAGAACTTGCAGAGAAAAAGTAACGATTCTGGTCAAGATCGATACCTTTATAAATATTCTTGGTGATTTATCTGATCTTGATATTGAACATTACATCAAGTGTGAAGAATCATTGTTATAAATGATATCTGCGGCAGGGTTCATAAGACATTTGTTCGTTTCATCGTCAACAGGGGTGAGGAATTTCTTTTAATAAAACAGGGATTTTAATTTTATCAGTGTTATATGTGTTAAACTTTGAACCCGATTTATATTAATGTTACTATTTACAATATGTTGATGTTTATAATAATGTGACTATTTATAATATGTTTATAATAATGTTTCTATTTACAATATGTTGATGTTTATAATTATGTTACTATTTACAATATGTTGATGTTTATAATAATGTTACTATTTACAATATGTTGATGTTTATAATAATGTTACTATTTACAATATGGTGATGTTTATAATAATGTTACTATTTACAATATGTTTATAATAATGTTTCTATTTACAATATGTTGATGTTTATAATAATGTTACTATTTACAATATGTTTATAATAATGTTTCTATTTACAATATGTCGATGTTTATAATAATGTTTCTATTTACAATATGTTTATAATTATGTTACTATTTACAATATGTTGATGTTTATAATAATGTTTCTATTTACAATATGTTTATAATAATTTGACTATTTACAATATGTTGATGTTTATATCTCTAGTTAAAGATATATTGTTTTAGCGTCCATTTTAACAGGTGCGAGCTTCCTTTATTTAACCTTTAATATGTCAATATGTTCTCTACGGATTAAAACAAGGTTTTTGATCGCTTAATCCGGATTACTATTAGTATAAATTTATTTGTCTTCTACACAGAGTTTAAAATCTGTAATTTTAATGAGGGTTTAAATGTTTCGGTATGTTTGTGACGGTAGTGTAACCATATTGTTCCAATCAACTGATTATAAAGGTGATATATCTATGAGGTTTAATGTAAATCTAGATTAAAAGCTATCGATAAACTTGTGTATTTTGTAGCCCAATTAGTAACCATATTGTTGTAATCTACGATGTATTATTATTAAGGTGATGTATTTGTTTATGGATTAATTATATTTATTGTCTAAATGTTAATCTACCGTTAATCTTTCATTATTTATTTTATTGGGGGGCGGTTTAATGCATAGGTGTGAAATCTTAAGGTCCGGCCTGGTTTCAATTCTTCGCTTGTGTGACACGGAGTATAGCCGCCCGTCCAAACTCGTGGGTTTTGTCCTGATCCTCCGGTATCCTCCGCTATTCTCCGGTTTCGCCCGGTATCCTCTGGTATCCCCCCACGGTTTTCGGAGTAGAATAGATGACTAATAGTAAATGCAGGAGGACTGCACTACACGCAAAACAAAAAAAAAAACCTGCGGACAAGACAGAAAATAGACATTGCAAAAACTAAACAATTATCAAATCAAGTGAATGAATGTTGGAAGTTACCTATTATTAAGATGAAGGAAACAAGGCATTAATACATTAATCCTTACTAGATTTATCGCTGCTGGTTGTTGAAAGGCGGTACATATCATTAATCACCTAGTAGTGATTGTCATTAAACGGTGTTGGATTATAAGTCAATAGTTGAGGTTATTATCATAGTCAGGCAAATCTCTATAACTGATCCGTTATTTAATTCTATACACCTTAACCCCATCATTATCCCTTGTCATGGATCTACAGAGGCGGACACAGGAAATTACATTGAGTGAGAGTGGAAGGGTGGGTGACGATTTCCCTCTAAAAACAATATTAAAAAAAACATGGCTCTCGGTGATGATTTTGTGGTGCTGACCTGGACCCGAATATACCACTTAATTGCATCCGCTATAAACTTACTACAACCAACAATTTTACATAAACAGAATACTAATGTAATTTTTTATTCTGTTATTTAGGAGGGGGGGGGGGGTTAATAAGGACTCCCACCAAGAACAGCCACTGCATATTTAGTCATACTGGAATGTAAAACACAATTGATATAAATATACATATATATATGTAGAGGTAGTTTGAAGATTCCATTAGAAGTAAATAATATACGTAAAATAAAGTAAATGCGTCCAATCTAAATAGTTATTTTATTGCTGACATGTTTCATATAATTTTCAAAGTAATCATATATATGTATATATTAATGGTGAGTAATACCTGAAGTTTACCTGTAATCTATGTTAATTAGGACAGATACCTGTAGAGTTTGATATACATCTGTAATCTATGTTAATTAATACAAGTACCTGTAGAGTTTGATATACACCTGTGATCTATGTTAATTAGAACAAATACCTGTAAACCTGTTGAGTTTGATATACACCTGTGATCTATGTTAATTAGAACAAATACCTGTAGAGTTTGATATACACCTGTGATCTATGTTAATTAGAACAAATACCTGTAAACCTGCAGAGTTTGATATACACCGGTAATATATGTTAATTAGGACAAGTACCTGTAGATTTATATAATAACCAGTAGTTATATCTCTTGTAATCTTTCTTCTTTATAAATACACCCCAGGTGGCGACACATCTGTAACTACTTAGATTATAATATAGATAGTGGGCCGACGACTATAATAGTGTTATTAAACATAAAAAAAGAGTTTTTCAAATATTTTAGAATTTGTCCTCTGATGAAGATGGTTATTAGCCTTCAAAAGGAGTGGTTCTAATCGCACTTGATATTACACTCTAATCGCCCTCAGCATTACGACTACAAAGTGATAATGACGACAAACGCGCAGTTACTTTTATGTCTCTTGTTATATCCCGCAACACGTCCACCATTTTGTTTGTGAACCGTAAAACCGCACCTATTGATACAAAAGAAAAGGAGTTCTTCGCATATTTTTGATTTAATAAATGATGATGAAGATGAAGATGAGACATGAAAAGGAGCCGTTCTAATCAGACTCATCGTTATAAAGAAATAATGGCGACCATACACACTTATTCTGATACACGTAGCTACCCTTGCTAACCCTCGCCGATCCATCAGCTCATTAAAGTTTGGGAAATCCCCCCACCCCCAACATGTTAATTATCCTGTCCCTCGACCACCCAGCATCTCATTTAAGTTTGGGAAATCCCCCCACCCCCGACATGTTATTATCCTGTCCCTCGACCACCTAAAGTTTGGGAAATCCCCCACCCCCAACATGTTATTATCCTCTCCCTCGACCAACTAGCATCTCATTAAAGTTTGGGAAATCCCCCCACCACCAACATGTTATTATCCTGTCCCTCGACCAACTAGCATCTCATTAAAGTTTGGGAAATCCCCCCACCACCAACATGTTATTATCCTGTCCCTCGACCACCCAGCATCTCATTAAAGTTTGGGCCCCCCCCCCCCACCCCGACATGTTATTATCCTTTCCCTCGACCACCCAGCATCTCATTAAAGTTTGGGAAATCCCCCCAACCCCAACATGTTATTATCCTGTCCCTCGACCACCCAGCATCTCATTAAAGTTTGGGAGCCCCCCCCCCCCCGACATGTTATTATCCCTTCCCTCGTCCGTTAGAGAGTTTATAAAAGGTGAGGCCATTATGCCAATACGAAAGATCGGAATTCGTCAGGTGGTGCCACAATGAGAGATCCCAATTATGCCAATATGAACAATCCCACGTTAGGTGTGAATTGAGATCGGATTTCGTCAGGTCGGAAATTCCAATAGGAAATCGAATCCCGACATAACTTCACAATTGAAATCCTGATTCTTGAATTTTTACGGTAATCGAAATTCATCGCCTGATGGCATAGTTTGTCATAATGGTAGATGTGTTACTTGTCGCGAGAAGATTTGTCGTAATAATTAATTTATCCATTAATTGGAAAACCCCGCAAAACTGTTAATTTTAAAAATAACTTATAGGCCATTGTTATAACAAATTTAGTTTTCATTAAATTGCGTTTTATTTGTTGCTTTGTTATGTATTGCATTCAGTTCCACCGTGGTTGGTACATCGTTCTTGGAAAACGTGACACTTCAGCATCAACAATCTCGCTTTATTTCAAATTCATTGATGAATATATCAAATAGCATAGTTGACAATAACGCACCTTGTCGAAAGCCTTGCACGGAAAAATTCTAAAGCAGACTGTTTGTATAATAACGAAATCCAAGCAAAACATTAACAAGTATTTTAATTCTCGTAAACGTTTAAAACGAATATATTGGCGATGTTACAAACGAATATATTGGCGATGTTACAAACGAATATATTGACGATATTTTAAACGAATATATTGACGATATTACAACGAATATATTGGCGACATTAAAAACGAATATATTGGCGATATTTCAAACGAATATATTGGCGATATTACAAACGAATATATTGACGCATTTCAAACGAATATTTTGACGATATTACAAACGAATATATTGACGATGTTACTAACGAATATATTGACGATATTACAAACGAATATATTGACGATATTACAAACGAATATGTTGACGACAGTTTAAACGAATATATTGGCGATAGAACAAACGAATATATTAGCGATGTTACAAACGAATATATTGACGACAGTTTAAACGAATATATTGGCGATAGAACAAACGAATATATTGGCGATAGAACAAACGAATATATTGACGACATAACAAACGAATATATTGACGACATAACAAACGAATATATTGGCGATAGAACAAACGAATATATTGACGACAGTTTAAACGAATATATTGGCGACATTACCAACGAACATATTGACGATATTAAAAACGAATATATTGACGACATTTCAAATGAATATATTGACGATGTTACAAAAACGAATATATTGACAATATAACAAACGAATATATTGACGACATTACAGACGAATATATTGACGATACTAGAAACGCTATTTAATCTTATAAAGAAATGACAGCATCTGTTTGGGTTTTTCCAACTGACGTGTAGCTATCTCTATTTCTATTATTGGATAAATACTGGGCGTGTGTGTCTCAGTCTTAGACTACATATTTAACAGAAGTTTGAATGTATTGACTCTCTGTATATTTCTATTACTTTCGTTAATTACAGGTGCGCTTCTTTCACCTTCTGTACATGTATCTTGGTTTCTCAAACGGCGGTATATAAATCTCAATAAATTCTAAGATTTACGAAATTAGACGGGTAATTACAAGCGAACAAATTGTCGCTCTGTGTATATTCTACATTAAGATTTACGAAATTAGACGGGTAATTACAAGCGAACAAATTGTCGCTCTGTGTATATTCTACATTAAGATTTACGAAATTAGACGGGTAATTACAAGCGAACAAATTGTCGCTCTGTGTATTTTCTATATTTTTAAGATTTATATCTTTCTTCTATTTTCTTTAATTACGGGTTGCGCCCTCTTATTTATAAAACGTATATCCATTTCCCCGTTTTCTTTAATTACAGGTGCGCGGTCTTTCCCCTCCTGTACCTGAGATATCATCAATAGAACAATAGAGATGACGATTACAGACTGGCTAATTAATAACCTAACTATATGACACCTACAGACTGGCTAATTTATAACAACTAACTGAAAGCCTCAATGTACACCTTTTCTCTGATCAACGATATAAAGTAAAACAAACTTTTTAATTAGTTCTGTTCCCTACAGTATAACAATGTGAAATTATTCTTAATTTAAAACTCCCTTTTACCCTGATCAACGATAAGATATCCTTTCTTTGTTCTTTTCTCCACCGTGAAATTTAAAACTCCCTTTATCCCCACGAGATCACGATGGCTAAGTGGATAAGGCGCTGGTTCGCTAGCCTGGAGAACGGGTGTTCGATCCCTGCATTGGCAGAGAAAGTTCATCTCGATTTTCCGGCGTGATTTCCCCTTGTCAGTGATGCAGAAGGAGGGCCTGACAAGGACAGCTGCCTAGTCGTTCGGATGGGACGAAAAACCGAGGTCCCGTGTACAAATTGGAGTCCACTTAAAAGATCCCTTGGCAGTTGGAATTCGATATAAGAGTAGGCCGTAGCGCCGCTGCCCGGGCAGAAATTTCCCTCATAGCACACTGTATGGCGTATGCCTGTCTTCAATTGGTCCAGGTTAGGTGCTTAAGCGTAGGACGTTAAACCCCATTTCATTCATTCATTCTTTTTCCCCTCTCCTCTGATTAACAATAAGACGTTATGAAGTCGTGTATGTAAAACATAAAATGGTAAACTGTTTAATTAGCAACTTATAACACTAGGCTCCAATGTTGAATATAGAGAATCGTCTAATCTCACTGATAAAATCTATGATCCGCGGTAATTTTCTCTGAACTTTTACACTATTCAAGGATTTTATAAAACAATTTTACCAAAACAAAGACCGGGAGTTTTGACTTTTTGACCATCTCGAAGCAAATAAAGAAATCTTACAAATGTAGAATTTCTCAAGGGTTTTAGTTTGATTGTTTTTGTTTTCAAGGTGTGAGGATTTCCTTCTGTTTATAACCAACATAAGACCAATATCTCGAGGGAATATAGTTCAACATCTCTCTTTCTTATCGAAGGTCACACTTTTCATCTAACACATTTACAAATCACTTGACTCTTCCCCAAAGAATTAAACCACTGTGTTTTCACACACCGTGTGTTGAGTTACAAATTGTATTTATAACCTGGTAAGGGGACATAAAAATATTCACAGCTTTGGTGTAACATTCACGCCATCTACTACTTCAAATTGTTTTACTACCAAAAGAACGTGTAAAATCCCTACACACAGCCGCACTATAAACTTGTAAGCTACCCTCGGGTCTTAAAACAACTTCAGATATCTAACTCGTCAGATTCTGGTCCTAGAACACAAGAAATACCTGAATTATCCAAGGGTTTATAACACGTTTTCTTTAACCTTGTACAGATTCTTTAGAGATCGGATTTTAATGATAAAATTTGTTTTCGTTGGGTTGATTTTCCCAGGAGTGCCACCAATAATCCATTGTACTGAAATTGGCGTTAAATACTGTGACATTTTTAATCCGCTTGATTTATCTGTTCGATTTACGCTGAGATTTTTTGTGTTGAATATTTGTGAAATTATAGGGAAATATACAATTTCCTTCCTTTTAACAAGGGCACATCCAGTTCTTTGTTCCAGTGAAAAACGTTATCGTGTTCATTCCGAAATGACGGAATTAAACATATAGATTCGACTGGGACTTTACACACGAACAACCTTTTATTGTTTCAATTCTATTATCATGAATACTATAAAAAAAGCACAGTTCGCAGCAATGGTGAGTTCGCAGTAACGCGTCATGTGGAATTACGTACACAGAAAAACTTACTTTATTTCAAATTCATTGATGCCGATATCAAATAACGCAGTTCTGGGTGGTGCGCCTCGCCAAATTCCGTTCACGGAAACGTCGTAAATTGGCTTGAATCTTTTTCATTGATTAATTCCAACGGGGTCCTGGTTGGGATACGAATATCCAGAAACAACCGACCCCGTGTATTATACGAATAAAGCAAAAAAAAAACCTAATTAAAATAAAACCCATATTCATTGGGTGAGATTTTAACAGGTTATAATCATTATTATTTTATGAAAATCTAGATAAACTCAGTTCAATATAGCTAACCATTCATAATACATCTAACTATCACTCCCTACACATTTCCCCTCGTCTACTTTCCCAAACGTCAACAACACATCTCATGCATCCATTTCGCTGATTAACCTTTGTACCATGTCTACTGGATAAACTTAGTTCAATATAGCTAAAAAGCTAATTTAAAACTACATTTTTATTCAGTTTTATTAAAGATAACTCAAATTTATATTTTGTGTCGTTCTGTGACAATCCACCTTTATCATTGATACTAGACTATCTGTTTACGTTAATAAACTCAGTTCAATCATTTATTTATAGTTTAGTAAACACAAACCAACAATCGTGAAAACTGTGTTTATTTTGATTTCGTTAAGAGGCTATTATCACCACAGGAAATGTTGTTCTATCTCCCCACAAGGTTTGATTAATAGAATGTCCAGCTTGTTACATATGGAGAGAAAATAAACAACATGTAGTCCAGCTTGTTACATATGGAAAGAAATTATACACTACGTAGTCCGTCTTATCATGCTGTGCTCAAATATGTTTTATGGATTCAGCGTCAACTGACAGAAGGGAAGGAGTTATTACATCATCATCTTTATTCTGACACCCCCGTCTTCAATTAGCCGTGGTTAGGTGCATAACAGTAGGACGTTAAACCCCATTTCTTTCATTCATTCATTCATTATTCTACCACCACGTTTTAACAGTCCTGACAAGAAAGACACCCATAAACAATCCAATAATAAAACAAAACATCCCTATAATTCTATATTTCTTAAGTTTTAAATTTCATACGTAGGAGGAATTACAAAATACAAAAATGAAAATATATTAACCAAACTATTATGAAGGCACAGCCATATGTGTTCTTTTTTTAAATACGACTTTTCGGTTTCAGAGTTCACATAGTTAATTAGTTATACTCTTAGACAGTAAATAATCACCTTCTGCGCCATGAGCATACTGTCTGGATGGAATGCGCGCAATATAAATATTCATCATTATTTTAATCATAAAGATGGAGACTGTAAGTAAATATTAAATACTTAAATATTCCATGAATTTATTAACAAAGACGTTATTTATACTGTCCTTCGAGACATTAAATTCATTCAAGTTTGTATTAGATTTTAATGGAGACGTTTTGAAAGAAAAATATTAAAATAACTTTGCTGATGACACTATTTTGCTTGAATACACTATTTTGCCTATAACGTTTTTAGGACTTCGAATTCTGTCTTATGGTTTGGATTGTTCGTACTTGGCTTTTTACTTTATTTAATAAGTTTTCCCTCTTTCGCCATGACTTCGCTGTGATCCCAATACAAAATGATATGGGGTTTAATGTCCTACTGTTCTGTTCCGAATGGGCGAATGAAGACAGGCTTATGCCATACAGTGTGCTTTGAAGGACATTTTGCCAAGACAGCGGAGCTACGACCTACTGTCATATCAAATTCCAAGCGCCAAGGGATCTTTGAAATGCACACCAATGCGTACACAGGATTTCATGCTTTTTTGCCCCATCCGAACAACTAGACAGCTGTCCTTGTCAGACCCTTTGTTTTACGCCACTGACATGAGAAAACCAGGCCAGAAAATCAAAGATTTTAACGGAGATATTTAATAAGTTTTTTTCCCCTTGGTTGGCGAAGTATTCCGATGATTATGTAACGGTTGATTTTAACCTGTGAGTCAGTACAAGTTATTTTAAATCAACCTCTACGCTATGTTTAACAGTCCGTATTGACATACTATTGACTTGTATTTATTTATTGTATTTATACAACAGACAAATCCAGCCTCAACCCTCTTCTTCCTAATTCACATATCTGTGAGTTTGTTTTCGTTTCGTGTTAAAATCCTTGTTCAAATGATTGACTAAATTTTGTAGAAACCGAGGAAGAATTTGAAGACAAACTTCACCTGTTTGTTTACCCTTTAATCCTGTCTCGTGCTTGCCAGGTCTCGCGCTCACGTGTTACCATTGATAAATGTCATATAGTTCTCCTTGTCGTATGTTAGATGAACATGAGGGTACATAATTCATTGATTTAATGTTGTACAATATTAACTTTATTAATGTGCTATATCCTCACCTAAACAATTGTCTGTTCATATAAATTACAACTAAATCGTAACAAGTCTTCGAAACCAAATTCTGATTTTACGGATTCTGATTCTACGGAATCAGCAGAGTTAACTTCTGATTTTGTGAATAACTTTCTATTATTGCTTTATAATGTCCAAATAAATATCACATAATTATACCAACAAATTGTTATTTTTAAAATTAAGTTTTTACATATTCATAATAAACATTTTTACGAGCCATGCAACAATATTTCTTTAAGATAATTACAGTCCCAATAAGTAGCTATAAGACATTAGTCAACTTAAACTATTTCACTTGACGGCAATACTTGTATAAATCTCTAGTATGATACAGGCAGATCGCAATAATATGTTTGTATAAATATATATACGGTAATGTAATATACAGGCAGATTGTAATAATGTGCTTCTATATGTTAGACATTAATTTACAGATAATGTACCAAGATATCTCTAGCAACAATATCCTTCTATAAGTTAGACAAGATACCTCTTGTTTCTATAAGTTGGATAATAAATAGATAGAACTCAATAACCATTGAATACCGCTCGGGTTATTCAATGGTTCAAGAGAGTTATTCCCTGCGCAAGTATTCCACGAGCGATAGGGAGAATTTTATATTAAAGTAGGATCAGTTAGAGCACTAGACAATCTCAACTAAATCACCAGAAAATCCACCTCGTATATTTTATAAAAACTCTATTGAACACCATGAAATAATCAGAAAGTCCACCTTGTATATTTTATAAAAACTCTTTTGAACACCATGAAATAATCTTGAAAACTATTTCTATTCACAAGTTTTACAAGCCGCTTAACTGAGCGAGTTTGTTTGAATTTTAGGATTAACCCTAAACTTACAACATATATCTGATTGTCATGATGAACCTTAATACTTCACGCGGTACAGACAGAGATCAAGTATCCTGTTTACTGATTGGTTGATATGAGTGAATGTGGGCGTGTTTTAACAGCTATATTTGTAACAATGTGTCAGATTGGCTGTATAATCCGTCGTTAAACAGACCAGTAACCGTGAAATAGTTACAGCGACAGATTACATCCAGTAGAAGACAGCTTCACCATTAACCTTTTAACAGGAGAAAAACAACTTAGAGCCAGGTCAGAGCATACAAGTCATGAAGAACACAGCTGTGATGTAAATACACCTACTGAAACGTTGTATATGAATTATACGTGAAGTTATTGAGGGTAGCTGTTTGTATAGATGTTGGAGTATCTTAGGGTTGTGTTTAACCAGATACAGGGTTACGTGTAGAAACGTTGTAGCTGAATCTATTAAAACATTGGACTTAGTCTTAGAACAGATATACGATGTAGCTGAATATATTGAAACTTAGAACAGATTATAGAGGAGAGGATACTGTTGTGTTAATTCCTAATAACAGAATTGGACAATTTGACAATCAGTGAAGTTTTATCAGCTAGATGTAAAATAAGTTTTCAAATCTATCTCGACTGTATATATTTGTGTTTTATCAACTAAGAGGACAGATCTAGCTCGACTGTCTACACGTGTATTTGTTTTAATTACTGGAGTTTGAATCTGAACCACGAACTCCGCTGCAACCTTTTCAACTTTATCAAGTGAACTTTAAAAACAGTCAGCCAACAAAACGTTAAATAACACGCGATACTGTAACTTGAAATGCACATTACTGTAAGGAGATATACCAACAAACAATTGATAAAATTACTATTATGTAATACATCAACGATCTAAAGTGACGACTTACAGAAAGTTATATTTGACAATATTGAATAATGATATCTGACAATATTTTTAACGACAATAATTAGTATTTGTGATATTTAACATGGACGAAACTGTGTTTTATATTGGACAAATACTGTGATAATTAACAAGGACGAAACTGTGTTTTATATTGGACAAATACTGTGATAATTAACAAGGACGAAACTGTTTTATATTGGAAGTGGTGTTTTAATGGATCATGGATATAAATTAAATAATATTTATCAACATCACACGACAAGTGTACAATAATATTATTAGAATAGACAAGTTGAAGCTGACTGTATTTGGTCGATGTTTGTTTGTATTGAACTCTGTCTGTGTAACGTTTAATACGAGAGAAATACTCGGAGAAAAAAAAATTAAAAGTCAATTTTATCTTAAATTAAAATTACAGTTCAATACCAGAAATAAAAGCGACAAATGATAATATTTGTAAATTTGAAAGTGAATTTCAGCCGTTCATTAGTGAAAACTGTGGTAGGTTCAATGAAAGACGATTGTGAACAATAAAATATACTAGGATATTTATAAGGATAACTTTTATATTCACTGAACGAAGATTAATATATATGGACTACAATAAAATAGAATAGGATATTTATTGGATATTTATTAAGGTAATTTTTACCTGTGGACATCAAGTACAGTTGTGATCGGGTAACTGGTCCAAGTTTCATTCAGAAAGTAAAATACTGCATCAGATTTCAATTCGTGATAACATCGAGTTTTTATAGTTAGTTAATATACCATGGTGATTGTATTCATGATAAACACAAGTTTTTATAGTTAGTCAATATCCCATGGTGCCTGTATTCATAGGAGTATATTAACCACGTGTTTCATTTGATAGAGACGTCATAAGGATCGCCATGGTAAATCTACTAGTTCTCTAACCCCGTTAAACTCTTACCAAATGAAGTCATATTAACAAAGCAGGAAATTTTTGAAAACGGTGTTTATATAATTTCAACAATGGCTTGTGTTTATTTACTCATTATAGCAGCCGGTGCCATTTTGTCGATATCAAATGTATCAGGACAGGTCGTTGAAGAACTGTTTTATAATTTACAGGAGGAGATAGAACCGCCAGTTCGGATCGCTGATTTATCTCGAGACTCTAACGTTTCATCTGTGATATCATCTGGGGAACTTCCGTTACTCAGTTTCCGGTTATTTTCATCTACCGGCAGTACCAAGTTCCATTTAGACAATTCAACAGGGATTTTTTCTTCAAGGGAAAGGATAGACAGAGAGACAGTTTGCCGGTTTCAAACTTCGTGTGTATTACGACTGAATGTAGGAATACAATCTCTGTTGGCCGGATCATCTTTTTTCCAAACGTTAACAGTGTTTGTCCGGATAGTGGACATTAATGACAATTCACCAATATTTCTCCGGTCATCGGCTGAGTTATCGTTCTCAGAATCATCGCCGCCAGGGACGTCATTTTTAATAGATGCCGCCACAGACTTAGATACAGGGGCGAATAACTCTGTGCAGTCTTATTCACTGGTGCCAGATAGTGATGTATTTAATATAGAAACACAAAGAAAACTGGACGGTAGTATGGAAGTAAGAATTGTTTTAAAATCACCTTTAGATAGAGAAACCCTTTCTCGATATGAATTAACAGTTGTAGCACAAGATGGAGGCCAACCGAGACGATCAGGTGAAATGAAACTTTATATTAACGTCACTGACGTCAATGACAACAAGCCACGTTTTCTAAACACCGTCTACAACGTCAGTGTTAATGAAACAGCTCCTATAAATGTTACCATAGTTACAGTGTCTGCTACAGACGCAGATTCAAATCAAAATGGACAAATTACTTATAGATTTAGTTCGAGACAAACTGACTTGGATGTGGTGAATTATTTCTCTGTAAACTCAAGTAGTGGTGATATTTATCCCATAGCTTCATTAACACCACTTCAAGGTCAGACCACAAGTGTTATCGTGGAAGCGAAAGATGGAGGGATAGAATCTAAAATATCGCAATGTATCGTCCATGTTACCGTATTAGATAATGTGAATACTCCACCTGTTATTCGCCTGAATCTAGTATCAGTTAATCATACCGTCGATATCAGTGAAGCCACCAGCATCGGCGCCTTAGTCGCACATTTCGTCACAGAGGATGTGGATTCTGGTAGAAACGGGGACGTTTCGTGTCACGTGACTAATTCTACTGAATTTAGTGTCCGACAAATCAAACCTGATCAATATAAAATAATACTGAATCAGGTTTTAGATCGTGAAGTCAAATCCGATTATCATCTTACTTTGGTGTGTCAAGATGGCGGACAGCCGCCATTACAAACATACGTCACTTTAACAGTTCTGTTGTATGACGTCAATGACAATCCACCCATTGTGCAACAATCAGAGTATTTTATCAACATATCAGAAAATAATGAAAACGGATTTAAATTATTGCAAGTTCGAGCGACGGATAAAGATGTGGGAGAAAATGGACACGTGATGTACAAACTTGGTCATGTTTCTGAGATGACGCCAACAATTAGCGTGAATGAAACAACAGGTGACGTCATTGTGTTAGGTTCGTTTGATTACGAGGTTGAGAAGCACGTGAATATTTCTATAATAGCAGTAGACGAGGGAATCCCGCCTCTTTCTACGACTGTAAACGTATATTTAACAATAACTGATAAAAATGACAATTCACCTTACTTCAATCAACCTGTTTATATATTTAACGTCAAAGAGAATTCAGCCCCTGGGGCTTTTGTCGGTAAATTACAAGCTCATGATGTGGATAGTGGAAATAATGGCCGCCTTAATTACCGGATTAAAACGAATTCTACTTTCCCTTTTATTTTATCTAAAGACGGCTATTTATCAACTCAACAAACTCTAGATAGAGAGAAACAGGCCTTGTATAGTTTTATTATTACAGCTTTCGATCTGGGAATTCCACAACAATCTGCTGATGTTCAAATTAATATCTATATCTTGGATGTAAATGACAATAAACCTTTTATTAGATTCCCCAATTCTTCTGTCGATTCCATCAAGGTCTTTTATCAGACTGTTCCAGGAACCGAACTTCTCCGCGTAGAAGCCGCGGACGATGACGAGGGGGATAATTCCAGATTAATTTATAAACTGAAATATTCAGAAAAACCCGACTATTTTATAATGGACGAGAATTCTGGAGTTCTATTTTTGAACAAACAATTGCGATTAGAAGATTGTGGTAATATTAGTGTATCAGTGATGGTCTCTGATCGAGGTTTACCAACTAAATCTGTTGTTGTTAATTTTACCCTGATTATAATAGAAGGGAATTCTACTTCTTTATCTGTTATAAATCACACTGAACACAATATGTTGATAGTTATAATAATAGTTAGTATCACTCTAGTAGTTGCTATATTAGTTCTTACAATTGTTTTATTGTTAAAACGCACAGATAAACAAAAACATTTACAACAACATTCTCAATACGATATGAAGAATCATGATGATATGATGTATAAGAAGGGTGGACATGTTTACGACAGTGGCGAGACAACTTTACATCTCAAGAGAAAATCTTTAAACGCTCCTCCACCCTCCAATGACGAGCTAATCGTCTTTAAAATGAAACTAGCCGAGAAATATCAAGTGGATGGCGGTGACTGTAGTTTTTCAAAGGTTGGTCATTTAAATTTCTTGTTATTCAATTTTTGTGTTGTTTAGGCCATGCGTGTAATACGATGCAATTATTGTGTTGTTTACGTCATGCATCTAGTGCGTTTTAATTCTTGTGTTCTTTACGTCACGCATCTAATACGATTCAATTGTTGTTGTTTACGTCATGAATCTAATACGTATTATTGACAATGGCCTATTCTAAATGGTTTTGTTATCAAAAGGATGCTTTCATCATTTGTTCTTTTAATTTATCCATTCTAATCTTTTATCCTGCGAGTGTATTTTATCTTCAAGGTTTTGAACTAATCTTTTGTTCGTCGTGGTATATTTAAGGTTTTTGTTGAGATACGCTTTCTACTTCATCAACTAATCGACTAATCAGAGAGTTTACCTTTTTTATATAAAAATAATTACTTTACTTTAGATCTACTCGCGGTTCGTTTTATTACGTGAATAGAATCAGAGAGTTTACCTTTTTATATAAAAATAATTACTTTACTTTAGATCTACTCGCGGTCCGTTTTATTACGAACTAATCGTTTAATCAGAGAGTTGACCTTGTTATATAAAAATAATTACTTTACTTTTGATCTACTGGCGGTTCGTTTTATTACGTGAATAGAAACTCGTTTTATTCACAGAGATCGTTTGATCAACAAGTTTTAATTAAATTGAATTAGTTGATACAGAAAGATTGACGAATACGTAAATACAGTTTAATCTTGGCTAATAATTATCATAGATTCACTAGCCGTCTTTTAATCCCCGAGTATAAATTATTTCCAGCACTTTTGTGAATTTTTTTCCTTTGTTTGTAAAATGTTATTTTGTAGTCTGTTAAACACCGTTTCAGGGTTCGGTAAATTAAATCAGTAAAAACGAATTTCTTAGTTTAAATCTGTAATTTTTATCGGGGAAAATCTCTTTAGTGCATCCTTTAATAGGATTATTGTCTTTTTTTTTATAACAATATTTTTTTTTAGGTTGTCTGAATGGGATTGGGGAACGGGCTAAGCCTATGTAATACATTGTCTTAACCATGCGGGTTAATATTGTGATTTAAAACCCTTTAATAGGATGGTATTGTGGGTTGGTATTGTGATTTATCTGATGAATACCAGATTGACCATTCCTTGAGGAATTTATATTAGATTTCCGTGGGTTATTTAAACGTGTATTACCCAGTCCTATGGGCATTCCTTGATGAATTTATGAAATTAGAATTCTGTGAGTTATATTTTGTTTTTTCTTCAGGAAACCGAGATGAGTGACGTGTTGAGTAGTGTATCAGGGGAGACAAATGGGTGTGACAGTGGGCGTGGTGCCAGTGAAGGTGAAGGTCAAGGTAGATATACATTTTATACAATAGGTTGTTGGCGGGTCCATGGACACTGAAATGGATCCGCGTTATAGTCAGTGCCGGATTAAGGCTCTGCTTGCCCTAAGGCACATTTTGATAGGTGGCCTGAAAATACAGATATGTTGTAGTTGGTCGTCGGGAAGACATTCCTCACGGGGTTAATCACTTTGAATTGCACAGGGCATTAGAATTTCTGGACCCAACCCAACCCTAACCCTTACCCTAGCATGCGGAGCCTGTCAAGGTTGCTAAAAGTAAACCATCATCAAGTTTATGAACGCGAGATTTCGTCAATTCACCATGGCCGGTGTTGTAACTATTGTGAGGAATGTCTCCCTTGTGCAAAATTTGATATGTTGGGCTCATTGACAAAAGGTAATAAGTTAAATTTAGCAACAGAAAATTTATTACAAACAAATTCAGAAGATTGACAGCTGGGCCGTATCTAGCGGGGGTGTTTCCAGCAGTGTTATTTTTCCAAATGTTCTTAGGGCGGGCCAGACATTGTTTTGCCCCCATTGGTGAAATGTCCCTCCTATCACCCTTTCAGTTCAGCGCTTGTCCCACCACATGATATTAGAGGGTTCGTTTTAGTTTCCCTATCCACACTTGTTTGGGCCTTATCGGTCTTTGGGGCGCCGCCACCTAATGATATTATTAGAGATTCTCGTTCTGGTCGCTCTATCCACATGGCCTTATTAGTATGTCGGACTAGTTCTAAGTTAGGGGACAAGAAACGTCTCATTTTGATGTGTTTAACACCAAAACTAGAAATAGTGCTGCCGAAATTGACACACCGGATCAATTGCTAGCCACTTTGATTGTGGATCCAAGTGCGTTGAAACGCATTTGCGGCAGTCTAATTTTCCGGGGGGGGGGGGGTTCCCAGACACCCACTCCCCTAACAGCTGCAACAGGCGCTCGCTGGACCTATGCTTTGCCATTCGCCGCTCCGCGATATTATATTGCCGCCCCCACCAACCTGCTGCACCCTGAATGATTACGACTTTGCGTGCTTTTGTGACTGCAAATTCGTCACTTAGTTTTTTAAAGTCAATTTCATGATTCAAATCACTTTCAATGCAGAGAATCGCCAGTATACCAAACGTTTTTGATCATCGAACTTTAAGGGGTCCAAGTTATGTCTATGTATACACATAACCTAAACGTGTATGAATACAAGCTGGTAAATGTATGACTTGGTCACTGGCACGTTTCGTTACAACAACGATAGAAGTATGATATTAATCTTAAGTTGTTATAAATACATGTAAAAAACAGGAAATGGAATGGGGGTAATTTTCAATGCCGACCCCCGGGACCGAACTAGAGAGTCCCTAATTAGTAAGCAAGACTCTCTTATTAATAATTAACTTATTATTAATTTATTTTATTTTCAGACGATGGTGCTACAAGTGTTCCTAATAGTCCCAGAAAACAGATGATGACATTTAAAGGTTCTATTCAACCGCCATCTTATTTTAGACTTGAACAGATGAGATCTGTTAAAACCGGGATACCTCCTAGTCGCCATCATACCAGACATAACGTGAATGCCACAGATAGTTTAAAAATCAAGACTAGCGGAAATAGATCACCGGGTTTAAATAAAGAAAATTTATCACCAAATAGTGAGAAATATGACAATCGAGAATCTTGTTTTAAACATGTGTCAGAAAATTATCAATATTTAGACAATTCAAAATATAAACAAACGACTCAAAGTTTTAATAAACAAAACAATTTAATATTTACTCAAAATGGCGACGGTTTTCATCAATATAATGACAATATAAATACACGGTACGGCGGAAGGAAGGAATTACGTCATCATAGAATAAATAATAGAAATAGTGACGTGTATAACCGCGATATGGATATGTACAGTGTAGACACCGTGGACGATGGACATTCCACGACAATGTACAGTGTAGACATCGTGGACGATGGACATTCCACGACAACATCGGGAAGTTACACGGTGGATGATTTATCTATATTTCCCGACGACAGTTATCACGTGACACACCTTGACCACAATCCCCAAGATGTGTATGTGTGAAAGGGAGGTATCTGTATGTGATATGATACGTATATCACACCGAGAATTGAAAGTATCTGTGGCTGTGCGCAGGATGCGATCGCGATATATACGCCACGAGCAAGAGTAACGTGTCTCACGCCGAGAATTGAAAGTATATGTGGCTGTGCGCATGTCATCGCGATATATAGGCCACGAGCAACAGTAACGTGCCTCACGCCGAGAATTAAAAGTATCTGTGGCTTTGCGCATGCGATCGCGATATATATGCGACTCACTTCAAGAGCAGTTTGCCAGTATCGTCTACACGATACATCTGTTGATGAATAGCATCCATGTCAACGTTTCAAGTTGGTGTCTATTGCGTCATCAAGTTGTGGATGCCGAACATCTCCGGGGATGGGGGACGAAATGTTCTGCAGAAAAAGCAGATGATCTAGTTATTTTAACCTGACTGTTATTGTTCACACGGTAAATGTTCTAACGCTTCCTGTTTGTTTATCCAAGGACCAGATGTAGACGGTGTTTTAAAGCTAGATTAGGTCTGTTCTAGCTATAAATAGAAAATGATAAAGTGGATAATTATACTGTGATATAGATGTTGTTATAGAAATACATTGATATTGAATTATACGTCATTTTATATAGTTGATATTATACGTCATGTTGGGCATGCACCGAGAAAATTAAAAAAAACCAACAATTATCTGTTTGAATACTTATTTTAGACCTTTCCGAAAATTTCCTCAAAATGTTCGCCCCCCTACCGAAAGGTAATGCCCCCCCCCCCCGCTAAATGATGTCTAGATGCGGGGCTGAGTAGATATACTACACTTCTTTCGAGATAAGATATAACAGCGGTGTTTTCAAGATCTAATGAAATAATCAAGTTTGTTTAAGTCCTAAACTATTCAACTTAATTAAAGACATTCTTATTGTATTACTATTCAAATCAACGGGATCGCCATAGGATTTATATAATATCTTATTGTATTCCTATTTAAACCATGGGATGTAAACTACCTCATTGTATTTCTATTCCAATCAACGATATCGCCATGGGATGTCTAATATGTTTAGTAAATGTACAATACTAACTGTTTAGTTTGTCCCCCCCCCCCCACCAAGGTCGCCAATTTCTAACAATAATAAGATGGGTCATATTGTTATTTTTTATATTATACCGGGGGCTTAGTAAATATATTTAGGGTTGAGACTGTCACCATTTCTACACCCCAAAGTTTCATTTTTTGATATATATATATATAGGCTAAATAATTATATCACCGACATGTTTTTTCTCTCCAAAAATATCAGTCGGAATACCACCATAACGAAAACATCAGTAAAGTCGGAATACTACCATAACGAAAACATAATATCTAATATCATATCTTCAACTTCAAAGGAATATAGATATAACGGAAATCATTATTTATAACATAAATGTCTTTGTTTAATAATAACTTTATTCGATTTAGATATAAACGAAATGTATATTTATGATTGAAAGTATATTTATGTATTTGTTTTATTAATCTTAATGAATATAAATTATATTACATGAAACGATTAGCATTATTCATTTCCACGTTGAAATAAAGAAAAGGTTCGGTGTGGGTGGGGGGTGGGGCGGTTGGGGTTAATGATGTGTTGGGATTAATAGTTACAACTCTCTGTTATTTACCGAGGGTGGGGCAGCTCGCTAGTAAGGTCATCTACTGGTCATCTGCAATCTGAAGGGTCGGAAAAACGGTGAGACTGTTGCTGAAAATTACTTATAGTCTACTGACACCACGAATGGAATCAGGCACGGGGATATGATCTGAAATTGGGTTTAACGTCCTACTGTTCTGTTCCTAAACTAGACTGCGGCGCTACGGCCTACTCATATATCGAATTCAAACTACCAAGGGATCTTTTGAGTGCACGCCAATGTGTACACGGGACCTCGATATTTCGGCCCATCCGAACGACTAGAAAGCTGGTTCGGTATCACTAACAAGGGGACTATGTCAAGGGATCTTTTACGTGCACGCCATTGGGTACACGGGTTCTCGTTTGTTGTCCCATCCGAACGACTAGACAGCTGGTCCTGCATCACTGAAAGGGTAGACTACGCTGTCAAAATTTGGATGAACTTTCTCACCCATTTAGATACGTGATCCCTCAGTATATAATCTGGTCGTGGGATTAATTTACAGCCAAGTGCAGAAAAGGGGTATAGGGTATAAAGAGGGGTAGACGGGTATAACGGGGTAAAAAGGGGGAACACGGGGAGAAAGGGTATAAAGAGGTATAAAAGGGGTATAACCGTATAAATGGGGAATAAAAGGGGTACAAAGTGTTAGAATAATAAGGGAGTTTATATAGGACTTACCACATAATATCGTTTAAATATGACTTATAACAGATTGTTTAAATATGAGTTCAGATCTGTATTGGAACGACATGGGTGCAATGTCGTAGCCATGGATGGTATCTTTAACGATTAACAAGGAATTAAAAACAGAATACTATCAAGTAAATGTAATTTAACTGTTTGTTGAATATTACATTAATAATAATCTAAACATCCTATCCTTTCAGTTATATTTCATCAGTTATATTCTTCCAGTAACAAATGTCAGACATTATAGTTCACATGGAGACCTGGGTCCAAGTTCACAAAGCATTCTCAGACTTAAGTTGAGAATTTACTCAACTTTCAATCACACTTTATGAGAAATATCTTTGATCCAGAAACACAAAACTTTGCACATAGCATCTTATTGGTGTATTGAATATATTAAAACAACAAACGTTTAATAAAGGGCTTTATTTTAGTTAGAATAAGGCGAACAATTTTGAGTAAATTCTCAACTTAAGTCTGAGAATGCTTTGTGAACTTGGGGCCTGATTAGAAGAAAACGGACACTTGATGAGAATGAAATTGACCAAGGAAATGATGGGATTGAATAAGTTGTTCAGTTTTACGACATGTTAACATCTGGTTCCCTAATTCATTGTATTACGTCACACATTAATTAAGCTGTCCAGATATCTCAGGTAAATAATAATAACAGGTGTTTTACAACCTGAATACTGGTCATTTCACTAATTTTATATGACGCCCTGGACACTGGTCATTTCACTTATTTTATATGACGCCCTGAACACTGGTCATTTCACTTATTTTATACGATGTTTAACAAAACCTCTGTTGTTGCTATATGTATATAAGGGAAGGCGTTACTCGCATCCTTTAACCTTCACTGAAGTAAGAGTCTGAATCTCGACTTAACAATTAAACTCCCTGGGGTCGTAAACCTCTCATAGATCTCCTCTCCTATCTGACATTCATATAGATTCTGTAATATGATACTGGTTAATCGTGTTATAATTATAGATGGATGTAGTCGTGATTATCAAGTTAAGATGATTATAATAGAGGGTTTGTTTACCTGTGTAATCTAACTACAGGTGAAATAATTATAGATCTAGTAGAGGTTAATTATATATATATATATTGACACCTGTTTAATTATATATGTATACCTAGGCCTCTATTAAACTTACATTATCTCCAACCTAGGCCTCTATTAAACTTACATTAAAATATTTCCGACACCCTAATCACTGATTTACAAAATACATCTGGGGGTTTGTTTGTGGGTCCCAATATTTGACGTTTCTGGGGGCACGCCAAGAACTCACTGTAACAGATCGTACGCTGGTGAGAGCACCGCGACTTAATCGTAACCCTAACCCTATACTACTACGTGTGTATAAGTTGGTGAGAACACCGCGACTTCATAGGTTAATAACAACTTTATTGTTAGCATTTAAAAAATTATTACCATTCACTTTTTTTTAAAAGTAAATTGTATTTCCACTTCTCTTAGGGGATCATGTGGGTAAGGCGCTGGCTCGCTAGCCTGGAGGTCGAGTGTTCGATCCCCGCATTGGCTGATAAAGTTTATCTCGATTTCCCCTTGTCAGTGATGCAGAACGGAGTGCCTGACAAGAACAGCTGTCTAGTCGTTTGAATGGGGCGAAACCCCTAGGTCATGTGTACACATTTGCACGCACGTAACAGATCCTTATTCGATATAAGAGTAGGCCGTAGCGCCGCCGTCCGGGCAAATTTCCCTCATAGCACACTGTATGGCGTATGCCCGTCTTCCATTAGCCGAGGTCAGGTGCATAACAGTAGATACCCAAAACGATAAAATATATACCCAACTAACCCAGCCCACTAAGACAAAATATTTTATTCTATAACCATTGTAACACAAGTAAAATTACTGTTTTATTAGCATGTAAAAGTCATTGGATTTTGGACACTTGATTCTTTCCCCATTTATTTTTTCCGCTTTGTCTGTCGGCCCGAGGGGGGTTGAGATAGCCTAGTGGTCTAGAGTGCCGCGCTTCGACCTCTAATTTGAAAATTAGACTGCCGCAAACGCCTTTTCCACGCACTTGGAGCCTCAATCAAAGTGACTAGCAAGTGATCTCGTGTTTAACACACCAAAATGAGAAAGTACTAGTCCGAAACACCAATAATATGTTGAAAGGGCGAGCAGAAAGAGAATCTCTTATAATGTCATTTGGTGGCGGCGCCTTACAAGTGGAATCAGGGGGGGGGGGGGGGGTCACCTAACCGCTGCCACAGGCGCTCGCAACTATAGATTTGCCGCTCAGTAACTCAGGCATTATATTGCCCCCCCCCCCCCCCCCAACCAATCTGCTGCACACCCTATTTTAAAATCCTACACACGGCCCCGTGGACAACACGCTGTATCGTAGAAATCGGTGCCACAACAAAAACAAGAGGTGGCTATTCGGCGTTAGTAAAGAAGAGGGGGGGGGGGGTATCTGTGAATATTACAGTCCTTAGCAAAAAATATATAAATAACGATTATTTTATATTAAAATAGCAAAAATATATAATTACGATTATTTTATATTAATATAGCAAAAATATATAATTAACGATTATTTTATATTAAAATAGCAAAAATATATAATAACGATTATTTTATATTAAAATAGCAAAAATATTTTATGGATCATAGAATAATAAAGTTGACAGTTATAAAGCTAAAATATTAAAATATAATAAAATAGCAAACACAGATAATGAACGATTATAGAATATTAATGTACAGCTAAAATAGCAAAAATATAATAAAACATCGAAGTATCAAAAAGTATAACAAATGATTAAATATGATATTTGACTTGGTAAGCTGAGTTTCAATAGAGAATATCAAGTGTAAAAATAGCCTGGATCCAGGGGGGTCACTGGTCAAATAGCATGGACCAAAGACCACAAAATATACTTAAGTTCAGGGCCCCGAGTTTACAAAGCATTTTCAGACTTAATGGGACAATAACACTCTTGCTGGCTTCACACGTCCAGAATTTTTTTTTAGCCTTACTACTAGATGGTTAAGTGTCCTACCTGTTGTGTAAATTATCCATTACAACCTATCTAATCTGTCCAGAGGATTCGAAAATATGTTTTAATCCAAGTTGCATTTGAAAGTGCTTACGTAAGACTTTTCAAACCATGTTACGGCATGTAGTTGAATTTTTCCAATTTTTAAATTTAGGTGGATTAAGATGAAATTTGTATCATTTATCAATTGGAATATTGTAAAATAGTACAATTTGTTGACCAGAATAAAGATTGGGACAAATTATTTAGCTACAACAAGAGTGGTATCGGGGCTTTAAGTTGAGAATTTACTCAAATTCGTTCACCTTATTCTATCTAAATATAGCCCCTTATTGTTTCAACGTATCAAATACATCAATAAGAAAATATGTGCAAAGTTTTGTATGTCTACATCAAAGATATTTCTCATAAATAGTGATTGAAAGTTGAGCAAATTCTCAACTTAAGTCTGAGAATGCTTTGTGAACTCAGTGCCTGGACTTAAATTGAGGCTCCAATGACGTACGGTAAATCTTCTCTTTCAAATAAAATGATCTCACAATTTCTGTACCTGGCTGTTAGTAATGTATTGTATAACTAAGGCTTGTTCTCAATATACTCAATACGACCCCAGTAAATGGCGATATAGCCAGTGACTGCATACGACGCCAATAGATGCTGATATTGCTAGTAGCTGAAAAGGCGATGTATTTTAAATACTGAACATGTCATGGGGAACCAATGTATTAACTCGGAACATGTCATAGGGAAACAATGTACTGACTCGGAACATGTCATGGGGAACCAATATTAACTCGGAACATGTCATGGGGAAACAATGTACTGACTCGGAACATGTCATGGGGAACCAATATTAACTCGGAACATGTCATAGGGAAACAATATTAACTCGTAACATGTCATGGGGAAACAATATTAACTCGGAACATGTCATGGGGAAACAAAATTAACTCGGAACATGTCATAGGGAAACAATGTACTGACTCGGAACATGTCATGGGGAAACAATATTAACTCGGAACATGTCATAGGGAAACAATATTAACTCGTAACATGTCATGGGGAAACAATATTAACTCGGAACATGTCATGGGGAAACAATATTAACTCGGAACATGTCAGAGGGAATCAATATTAACTCGTAACATGTCATGGGGAAACAATATTAACTCGGAACATGTCATGGGGAACCAATATTAACTCGGAACATGTCTTATGAAATCAATCAATATTAACTCGGAACATGTCAGAGGGAATCAATATTAACTCGTAACATGTCATGGGGAAACAATATTAACTCGGAACATGTCATGGGGAACCAATATTAACTCGGAACATGTCATGGGGAAACAATATTAACTCGGAACATGTCAGAGGGAATCAATATTAACTCGGAACATGTCATGGGGAAACAATATTAACTCGGAACATGTCATGGGGAAACAATATTAACTCGGAACATGTCATAGGGAAACAATATTAACTCGTAACATGTCATGGGGAAACAATATTAACTCGGAACATGTCATGGGGAACCAATATTAACTCGGAACATGTCTTATGAAATCAATCAATATTAACTCGGAACATGTCAGAGGGAATCAATATTAACTCCGAACATTTCTCATGAAATCAATTAATATTAACTCGAACAGTTCATGGGGAATCAATGAACTGAACATGTCAGAGGGAAACAATGAACTGGATATGTAATAGGGAAACAATGATATCTATGAAATCTACAAAAATATGAGAAAAGACAAGCAGAATCTAAACTAAACACAATTGAGCAATATACAGTAAGCAGTATTACAAAAGTTTGAGAAAAGAAATAATATCAATTATAATATTTCATTATGCAAATATTCTTCTTCTATGGAACGTTAAATCCGCTGATGAAAATATAAACCTTTTTCTGTTGAGTTTCTATTTCTATGCATCGGGTGCCCATATCAATTTTCAAAATATTATTTGTCTATGGAAAGTTAAATCATTTGTTTTTTTTTAATCAAAACCCATTTTACTGTGGAGCTTCCAAATATATATATCGGGTGTCCATATCAATTATTGGGCCTTACCCCCCTTCCCCCTTGCGTTATTAGCTGCAACATTCGAGTTGAGTTATATAGATGTTAAGTTGAATAAACATTAGGCTCTCTATACTAAAGGGAAATAACTACAATACTAGCTTAAAAAATACAAGTATAGGAAATAGACATGTATAGTACTAACTATTTATAGGAAATAAACATGTATTGTATTATTTATAGGAAATATACATGGATAGTACTATTTATAGGAAATAGACATGTATATTTATAGGAAATGTATAGTACTATTAACTATTTATAGGAAATGGACATGTATAGTACTATTAACTATTTATAGGAAATATAATGTAAGTACTATTTATAGGAAATGGACATGTATAGTACTATTAACTATTTATAGGAAATATAATGTAAGTACTATTTATAGGAAATATACATGGATAGTACTATTAACTATTTATAGGAAATATAATGTTAGTACTATTAACTATTTATAGAAAATGGACATGTATAGTACTATTAACTATTTATAGAAAATGGACATGTATAGTACTATTAACTATTTATAGGAAATGGACATGTATAGTACTATTAACTATTTATAGAAAATGGACATGTATAGTACTATTAACTATTTATAGGAAATATAATTTAAGTACTATTAACTATTTAATAATGTGAAGTATTATTTATAGGAAATATAATGTTAGTACTATTAAAGGGACAATAACACTCTTGCTGGCTTGACAGGTCCAGAAAAAAAATAGCCTTATTCTAACTACAAGATGTTTAAATGTCCTACCTGTTGTGTAAATTATCCATTACATCCTATCTTACTTGTCCAGAGGGTGCGAAAATATGTTTAAATCCAAATTGCATTTGGAAGTGCTTACGTAAGGCTTTTCAAACCATGTTACGGCATGTAGTTGAATTTTTCCAATTTTTAAAATTGGGTGTGTTAAGATGAAATTTGTATCATTTTTTAATTGAAGTATTGTAAAAAATAATGTAAGTACTTTTAACTATTTATAGAAAATATAATGTAAGTACTATTACTATTTATAGAAAATATAATGTTAGTACTATTAACTATTTATAGGAAATATAATGTTAGTACTATTAACTATTTATAGAAAATATAATGTTAGTACTATTAACTATTTATAGAAAATATAATGTAAGTACTATTACTATTTATAGAAAATATAATGTTAGTACTATTAACTATTTATAGGAAAATGGACATGTATAGTACTATTAACTATTTATAGGAAATATAATGTTAGTACTATTAACTATTTATAGAAAATATAATGTTAGTACTATTAACTATTTATAGGAAATATAATGTAAGTACTGTTAACTATTTATAGGAAATATACATGTACAGTAGCCTACTATTAATAGGAAATATAAATTATAATGTTAGTACTATTTATCTACTAACACATTGTTGACTAGTATAAAAGATATAGAAACATGTGTAACAATTGAAATAATAAAACAGTAAACCTCAACAACATAATAAACATAAACAATTTAAAACAAATGAAATTTAATATTTATATATTATAAATGAATAATATGAATATAATATGATTTATATACGGTAAATAGCGGATACAGAATAATTATGCCTAAGTGTAATTAATATTTACATAATAAACACAAACTATTTATATATTATAAAAGCGGATACAGAATAATTATTCCTATAAATGTTTACAAAGTTAACAATAAACAAGAATTCTATAACAATACATGTATATATATTGATTTTATATCGGTTAACAATTAACAAGAAATCTGTACAAATATATATTGATTTTATATGGGTTTGACTGGTATCTTATATTGATTTTATATGGGTTTGACTGGTATTTTATATTGATTTTATATGGGTTTGACTGGTATTTTATATGGGTTTGACTGGTATTTTATATTGATTTTATATGGGTTTGACTGGTATTTTATATGGGGTTGACTCGTATTTGTATATTGATTTTATATGGGTTTGACTGGTGTTTTTTATGGGTTTGACTGTAATTTTTATGGGTTTGACTGGCATTTTCTTTGTAATTACCCGATCATTTGTAGTATATAAAACAGTAAATATACATACATATTACACTGTATTCAACAGACCTATATAAACATATAAATCATTATAACATTATAATACTGCTCAGTAGAAACAATTATTACAAATTATTTACAAAACAAAACATGAAATGAAAGGGGGTTTAACGTCCTACTCTTATATCGAATTCAAACTACTAAGGGATCTTTTTCGAGCACGCTTATCTGTACACAGGACCTCGGTTTTTCGTCCCATCTACTTGACTAGACAGTTGTCCTTGTCGGGCCCTTAGTTCTGCATCTCTGACAAGGGGGAATCACGTCCAAAAATATGGATGAACCTTCTCGGCCGATGCAGGGATTGAACACCCGACCTCAAGGCTAGCGAGCCAGCGTCTTACCCCCAATACAACACATAGACCAGTGTAAAACCTGTAAAACTCAAAGACATCAATAAGCAGTGTGAAACCTGTAGAATATATATAGATATCTATACCTACTAGTGTCAAAGCTGTAGAATACTAATCATGTTTAAACATTGAATTGATAAAATAGTAAGCTTCAACAAAATTATAAACTTACAAATTAAAAAAATATAATAAGTATTTATATGAAATAAATGTAATAATTATTTATATATCATTACATGTAATAAGTATTTATATGTCATACATGTAATAAGTATTTATTTTTTATACATGTAATAAGTATTTCAATATCATGCATGCAATAATTATTTATATATCTATCATAAATGTAATAAGTATTTAAACATTATAATTGTAATAATTATTTCTATATCATACATGCAATAATTATTTATATATCATTACATGTAATAAGTATTTAAATATTATAAATGAAATAAGTATTTATTTATCATACATGCAATAAGTATTTATATATCTATCATACATGTAATAAGTATTTATATATCTATCATACATGTAATAAGTATTTATATATCTATCATAAATGTAATAAGTATTTATATATCTATCATAAATGTAATAAGTATTTCTATATCATGCATGCAATAATTATTTATATATCATACATGCAAAAAATATTTATATATCATAAATAAATAATGTGAAGCACATAAAATAATTATAACAACACCACCAAATGACAGTTGAATACTGAGCACCACCAAATGACAGTTGAATACTGAGCACCACCAAATGACAGTTGAATACTGAGCACCACCAAATCACAGTTGAATACTGAGCACCACCAAATCACAGTTGAATACTGAGCACCACCAAATCACAGTTGAATACTGAGCCAAACTAATCAGTTGTTTAAAACAACTCTAACGGAATATTTCATATAAATATTTTGAAATAAAATGAGTTTAACGTACTACGTTTCTGCGCCGAATGGGCTAAGTATTTCATATAAAAACTACAAAACCAATCAATATATAAATACACCATAACATACTAATAATAATTGTGTATCTTGTGATTAGATTTCAATATATACTATCCCATAATAATCTATGTATGTTGCCACGTGTTGTCAATGGATATGATATACTCACACCAAACCATACCTACTAATCAATAAGTTCACGATGTGACTTGATGTCAACAAATGCTATACCAGATTATAAATATCTGTTTTGTGTAACACTTGGACATTAAACTGTGATTGAGTAAGGATACGTCCCAGTGCACCACGTGGACATTAGCCGGTGATTTAGCAGAGACACGTCCCAGTGCACCACGTGGACAGTAGCCTGTGATTTAGTAGGTACAGGTCGCAGTGCACCACGTGGACATTAGCCGGTGATTTAGCAGGGACACGTCCCAGTGCACCACGTGGACAGTAGTCTGTGATTTAGTAGGGACAGGTCCCAGTGCTCTACTTTACCCGGAGGCCTCTAATGCAGCCATAGCAATTCGTATTTAACAAATTACTTCCCTTTTTCAATGTCCCCCCCCCCCCCAGGTACAATTTTTGATATACATATAAGGACCGGACAGTTTGACTCATAGTTTTTAAGCAAACATGGATTTAGGTAACGTTAATAAGACAAATAAACTATGAAATACAATTTTAAACAATAAAAAACAGTTAAGAATGATAAATGTAAGTTGTCTAGCAACACAAAACATGTACATTAAAAAGAATAGCTTGTCAGCAGGGTGCCTTATGATTGAAGACAGTCAGGAAGCTAAAAAAAGCTTTTCATTATTTTTGGTGTCATTATTGGATCTATTAAGTAATACTCAAAATGTTCAATTTCATTTGACCAGTCAAGTAGCGTAACATTTGAAAGAGATTGGGGTAGATCATGATTTGAAAGTCATTGGGGTAGATCATGATTTGAAGGATATTTGGGGTAGATGATGATTTGAAAGTGATTCGGGTAGATCATGATTTGAAGGATATTGGGGTAGATCCTGATTTGACAGTGATTGGGGTAGATCCTGATTTGAAAGTGATTGGGTAGATCATGATTTGAAAGTAATTGGGGTAGATCATGATTTGAAAGTGATTGGGGTAGATCATGATTTGACAGAGATTGGTGTAGATTAATGATTTGAACGATATTGGGGTAGATCATGATTTGAATGATATTTGGGTAGATCATGTTTTGAATGGTATTTGGGTAGATCATGCTTTGAAAGTGATTGGGGTAGATCATGATTTGAAAGTGATTGGGGTAGATCATGATTTGAAAGATATTGGGTCAGATCATGATTTCAATCCAGATCCTTTAATTTACTTCTTCTTGGTTTTCATTTGTTTTGTCTTTGGTTTAGATGCTGGAGCTTGAGTTGGTGCTGGTGTGTCATCATCATCACTGCTATCAGAAATAGGTGGTGGAGTTGGACCTCGAACACCAGGCTGTATACCAGCATACTCAACCGCTTCATGATAAACTGGCTTCACATCTTTAGCTGGAGTTTTGTTTGTGAAAACAACATCAGCATAATTCAGCCCCTCCTTGTTAATAACTGGTTTCTGGATAAGAAAAGGAAATCATAAATAAACTGTGATTGATGGTATATAACAACATTGATAGAGGTGTCCTCAAACCCTGAAGTGTGTCCAACACACAACAGACCTACTGCTGAGAAACTCTAATTATTACTGGAAACAGATAATTATCTTGGGTTATGATTGTATGATCTGTCCTTGTATCTAACCCCATATTTCAACTTTGAGGCACTATCACACTGATAGGGGGGGGGGGGTGCTGTATCAGCGCGAGGGCCAGGGTAGCAAAAGATAAGGGGGCGTTGGTCCCTCTAGAAAGTTTTGAAATTGTCAATTCGGAGAACGCTGTTTAGAGCGCCTCTACCATTCCAAATTCCAACATAAAATTCTTTAAAATACATAATAATGAGAGCAATTACATATCTATCATTTAAAAATAAATAGACTTAGAGGTTGAACACTTTCATCATGAGGGCATGGGTATACATGTATACCCCAGAAAAGGGCAGGGTACCATTTTGTATACCCTGGTACCCGGGTTCCGGCGCCCCTGTATATGATAATAGATAGCCTATAGTATCAAGCTGTTGATAGCCATATAGATATCTCTAATGTACATAAGCCACATCTATCATTCCATCCCCACTTTATCTTTGAACAAAAAAAAAGATTTTGAAAGGAGTTAACTTACCTTTGTAGCTTTTTCTTTCAAATTACAGTTTTCATAAGTTCCTAAGAAAAATATGTGAAAAAATATGTGAAAAATGAATATAATAAGATAAAAACCAAGTACGAACAATTCAAACCATAAGACAGAATTCGAAGTCCTAAAAACGTTATAGGCAGAATAGTGTATTCAAACAAAATAGTGTAATCAGCAAATGGACTGCCCCTCGTGTACAAAATACACGACAAACAGTGGTAACAGGTGTCCGGAAGAGTAAGCTTATTGTTATTTATATAATCTGTATTATACTAGACATACACATCAACTTTCCTATCCTATTCTTGTACAACTTTCCTAACCTATCCTTGTGCCACTTTCATATCCTATTCTTGTACAACTTTCCTATCCTAGCCTTGTACAACTTTCCTATCCTATTCTTGTACAACTTTCCTATTCTAGCCTTGTACAACTATCCAAGACTTGTACAACTATCCAAGACTTGTACAACATATGATACTGTTACTTGATGTTCATTGCCACATCCTACTTGTAAACTTTGTGTTACAATTGCTTTCACATGCAGCCTAACATATTGTCCTATATTTGAACCTGGGGATCACGGTAGTTATAAGGGTATGACGCTGGCTCGCTAGCCTAGAGGTTGGGTGTTCGTTCCCTGCATTGGCCGGGGGATGGGGGGGTGATATGGTCTAGTGCGTCCACTCAAACGGTCATGTTCCTGTCTTGGCAATTATTTGGGTTAAAAGAATTGTGAAGAGAGTCTATCAAATCACCGGTGCTCTATCAGCAACGACTGTGAGATAACCATAATCAGAATATGTTAAAGGAGACCTTGATTATATTATGACCATACTTGAACAGAATAGAAAACATGCATAATACAAACCTTGTGCTGGTCTACCTGTCTCTCCACTAGCAGCTTTATTATCATTACCAGTCTTTTTCTTAACAGCCTCTCCACTAGTAGTTTTATTATCTTGACCAGTCTTTTTCTTAACAACGTCTGCATAGAGAGCTTCAGGATCTGATAAAATATGTGTATATCAAATTATGTGAATTCCTGGTGACCACTAGCAGTAGCCCCCAGTAACTTGAATCACAATAACCGTAGCCTAATAAAACAAAGAACTGCTAGACGTAGGCTCTGTAGATTTCAGCGGTAAAGGGAGGTAATCAGGCTTTACCTGTATTTGAGCATAAACTTAGTTTGTGGATATAGCGCATTATAAATACTCACATTATTATAATTTGAACTGAAACCGTGTAATGTATGTAATTAAAGTTGAATGGTCATATTATCAAGGGGAGAGAAAAATAGGGTTTAACGTCCACTCAACACAACTAGGTCATTTCGGGACTAACATATGGTTTAATGTTATTTCAATAATTCGCTTGCGCGTAGTGGTCTTTTCCAGTGGGGGGAAACCGGAGTACCCATAGGAAACCCAAGAGGTTGAGAAGGCACCCCTATCTCCATGCCACATACGCTCACACTAGGTCTCGAAACCACAGCCGCATTCCAGAGGTGGCCGGCCAGCTAGAGGTCGAAGCGCGGCACTCTAGACCCCTAAAATGTTAAATAAACTAAAATAAACTACCCTACCTGGTTTCTTGGCAGGCTTTTTACTTTTTTCAGATTCATTTCCATTTTGAGGTCCAAATAAATGATCGCTTCCTTCATACAAGAGATTATCATCAATAACTGATGAACATTAAATATAAAATAAAGCATTGTAATAACAGTGAATCGAGGGAGAACGACAGGCATGGGGTGGTTGGTAGGGATGGAGTGGGTGGTAGGGTATTGAGGGAGGATGGTAGGGAGGGAGGATGATAGGGGTGGAGTGGGTGGTAGGGATGAAGTTGTAGGGATGGAGTGGGTGGTAGGGTATTGAGGGTGAATGGTAGGGATGGAGAGGGTGGTAGGGATGGAGTGGGTGGTAGGGTATTTAGGGAGGATGGTAGGGATGGAGTGGGTGGTAGGGTATTGAGGGAGGATGGTAGGGATGGATTGGGTGGTAGGGTATTGAGGGAGGGTGGTAGGGATGGATTGGGTGGTAGGGTATTGAGGGAGGGTGGTAGGGATGGATTGGGTGGTAGGGTATTGAGGGAGGGTGGTAGGGATGGAGTGGGTGGTAGGGTATTGAGGGTGCATGGTAGGGATGGAGTGGGTGGTAGGGTATTGAGGGTGAATGACAGGGATGGAGTGGATGGTAGGGTATTGAGGGAGGATGGTAGGGTATTGAGGGCAGCCCCCCCTCCCTGCAAGCGTTTCGCCCCCCCACCCCCGTGGAAAAATTATCTGACATAAAAACAATAGATATACATTGTCCGTCAATTTTACAGCACCCCTGAGAACACCCCCTCCCCCCTCGTTGTTCTGAGGGGATTGAGGGGAGAATGTCAGGGGTTAAGTGGATGATTTTGATAGGATGGTGAGGAAGTAGAAGATACTGTCTATCGTTTACTTGCTCTACTCCACTGAGAAAACAAAACTTTAAAACATTCTAGACTGAAATAGTTCTTTCCCACACAAATATACTTGATTTAAAAAGGAAAGGATTTAAACGAAGTAAAGAAATACATTACCCATTTTATTTTCCTGTCCAGTCTTAAGGTTAGATGTCATGGGCCTACAATATGATAAAAACAGTTCAATGTAACTGAACAAGGTATTAATAGCTGAGAGGTGGATGGTTTATAGTAGCAAAAACCCCAACTAACTATACACAATACAAGTTTCTAGAATCTCACCCTAGCTAACTATACACAATAAAAGTTTCTATTCCCTTAGTACAACATGACTTGTACTAACGACCTAGGATGGTAGCCCCCCCCCCCCCCCCAAATCAAGAATTGCTCCCCCCGGTCCTGTGTCTTGTACCACATAAAGTAAGAATAAGATATCACTTACATGTTATCTGTTTGCCCTGTACAAATAAAACATAATTTATTAAAATTAACACTCTTAAATACACATGATTAGCAAGGTTATGGTTGTTATCAAAGTTACAACTACCGTAACCAATTCAAGAATATGAGATATAAATACATCGGGTGGTTTTTGGAATGTAAAATATCGTCAATTAATCTTTGTTCTGTTATTGTTATTATTATTATCAGATATACGTGTGGGTACATCAGGCTGTGTTTGGAATATAAAATATTGTCAAATAGTGTTTGTTCTGTCATCGTCATCATCATCATCATCATCATCATCATCATCATCATCATCATCATCATCATCATCATCATCATCATCATCATCATCGTCGTCATCATCATCATCATCATCATCGTCGTCGTCGTCGTCGTCGTTGTCGTCGTCGTCGTCGTCATCATCATCATCATCATCATCATCATCGTCGTCGTCGTCGTCATCATCATCATCATCATCATTAGCATCATCATTATCAGCATCATCATTATCAGCATCATCATTATCAGCATCAGAATCATCATCATTATCAGCAGAATCATCAGCAGAATCATCATCATCAGCATCAGAATCATCATCAGCAGCAGAATCATTATCAGAATCATCATCATCAGAATCATTATCATCAGAATCATCATCATCAGCAGAATCATTATCATTATCGGCATCATCATCATTATCAGCAGAATCATCATCACCAGAATCATCATCAGAATCATTATCAGCAGAATCATCATCGACAATAGTTCATGGAGGCATGTAATAACATTATACATAAATCAACAGGTGATCACCCCTAATACTAATAACAAATAAAATATAATTTGTGACCTACCTCTTCCAGGTCCTGCTCCAGTTTGTGGTCCAAATAAATGATCACTGCCCACATACGTTAGATTTTCATCGATAACTGAAATAGTAATAATTACATATTGGGCATGTGCGGCAAATTTAACTAGGCTACGGTTCCACAAAGCATTCTCAGACTTAAGTTAAGAACTTACTCAACTTTCAATCACTTTTAATTGACCAGAAACACAAAGCATTGCACATAGTTTCTTATTGGTGTATTTGATACATTAAAAGAACAAAAGTTTGACAAAGAGCTATATTTGAGTTAAAATAAGGCACGTTATTTGAGTAAATTCTTAACTTAATTCTGAGCTCGGTTTGTGAAACTTTTTTTGGAAGCATTTTTTTCTTGCAGTTTATCATACAATGATTGGGACTTGACAATCTATGTTGCTTTAATAAAGATATTTTTCACACTAAAATATATTTTATAAAATACACAAACAAGAATTTCAAATTGGATAATAAATCAATGAATTAATATTTCTGGTTTTACAGCACTGTTACTTGTTACTATAGCGACCTGGTATCAAACAGTAAACTTGTACACATTAATGACATTGTTTCATCTACATACACTCAACAAAACAAACAGAAGGGCAATAATTAAAAAATAAATTTATTACCCATTTCATTTTGCCTCTTATTTCCATTGTTTGATAACGGACTAAAAAAAAAAAGAAAAGACATTTCAAACAAAAACAAAAATGGTAACCAAAATAACAAACAAGCATAAAAAAATACATTAATATATTATTAAAACTGAAATAGTCATTATTGCTTTGAAATTGAAAGTCTCCGCCCCTTGGTAAAAGAATAACGTCCATCGGGCATGTTGAAATTAGAATCAGCCTGTCAGTCTATCAATCAATTGCTCTATCAGCTGTCAGTTTAATAAATTCTTAATCTGAGGTCTGAAGTGTTTAATATTCAGTAAATTCTTAAGGGAACTTATTTTAAATTTGATAACAAAAAAAGCTAACGCACACATGGCACTACCTATGCCTGAAACGTACACGTGAGTTTATAAAAATATTAAAATATAAATTTGAGATTGACATCCACGATATCTTGGCATTGACATGAATTAAAAATAACTTGTTTAATTTCTGTATTCAACAAAAAGGAACCGAAGAACTGTGACAGATTACATTTATATTAAAACCTATAAAAATACTTACACATTATCTGGTGACTTATCTTGTTTTTCTGTAAGAAAACAAAACAATGAATGATAAAGGATCTTGATAGATGTCAGGCAAAAGGCAGGCTATGTTTCCTTATTTTTCATAATTAACAAGGGTTTGTTGATCTTAACTATAAGATGACTGATGTAAATCACTTTTTAAAATTCCTCGAAAGTGAACAACTCAACTGTATATTGGATTGTGTAGTTATTCCAAGAATTTATATCATGAAAATTATGTGTGTTTCTTCCAAGATATTAACCCTTCTCTGGCATATGGTATCAATATACCAATAATACTTACCCTTTCTATCATATATAACAACACGCCAAAAAATAACAATTATAAAAATAGCGATTACCAATAACACTTCTACTCTACATATCACAACAATAACAGTTAAACTACCACTAATATACCTATACCAATAATCAGAGGCGGATCCAGGAAATCCAGTAAGTGGGGAAATCCAGTTACCCTGAGAAAAATTTTGAAAAAATCGGGTTGTCAGTGGTGATTTGTGGCGCATAACTATTTTTTCATACTGTTTTTTAGTGATTTAGGGGGGGGGGGGCACCTAGCCCCCCCCTGGATCCGCCTCTGCCAATAATAATAATAATCGCGTCATTTTACAAGGGTAGAAAATTAGGCCTGAGGCCTTTTTTCCAAATTGGCCCTTGGCACAGATCGTGCGAATGATTTCGATCATTACTGCAGGAAGAAACCGAAGAACTCGGGGAAACCTGCCTGATCGGACGGGAGACCGAATATCCCTCTCACTTACAACGGTAAAGTTCTTGCCCTGAGCTGGGATTGAACCCTCGTTGCATTGGTGAGACGCCGCCTCTCTATCGCCACGGCAACCGAATAATACTAACGACTATAGTATATAACCACACCAGTTATAATACCATCGATACACCAATAATACTACCAACTATAGTTATAACCACACAAGTTACACTACCATCAATACACCAATAATTCTACCAACTATAGTATATAACCACTCCAGTTATATAATACCATCGATATTTACCAATATACAACTGGCGGTAGTTTTCTCTTTGATGTGTTAGCAGTTATATCTCATAACAACCTCGGATAGGTTAATATCCTATACATAATACTACCAACTACAGTATATAACCACTTCAATTATAACATCAGCAAAATACCAATAATTTATTGTATAACTTACCCTTTCTACGGTATATAACCACACCAATAGTTATAATAACACCAATTACCAATATAACAATAATACTACCAACTATAATAAGCATGTTATTACTTCCCAACTCAGGTGGCTTTGGTGGCTCTACATGAAACAAAACTCTACATGGATAATTTAATACAACAAATAGATTTAAATGAAATACAGCTACTATATGGTTATCTGAATTATCTTTAACAGAATCAGTAGAACTGTTGATTCATGTGGTTTATATAGCACAGAATCTGAACAGTTATATCTTTAGATGACATTTGAATTGACTAAGAGTTGGAAAGGGTTGTAATTCTATTTTTCGATAAGTTCTAGTAAAAAGGTGGAATCCAAGACACAAGCCAGCGCAGTTGTTTCAATGCAGGTGTAATACGTCCACAAAAATCTGTTATAATTGCTGATCAGGCAGCATAGTTTGAAATTTATTTAAGTCAGCTAATTAAATATTTACTGAGAACAGGTAACAAGTTAAATAAACTAACACATACTTAGGGAAAACAGCTACAGATTTCTTAGCTTGAAAACGTTGAGAAAATACTCTTCGAAACGTCGTCTTAATAAATCAGTAATTGTTCTTCCATAAGTATGTGTTAGTTTATTTATCTACCCACTTACTAAATGCCATTCAAAGAATAAATAACAAGTTGTTACAATAATCAAGACAAGATGGTCTTCTATGGTAGCAGAGAGAGAGAGAGAGAGACAGAGAGAGAGAGAGAGACATGGGGTTAACGTCCACTCGACACACACTAGGTCATTTTGGGACTAACGTATGGTTTTTTCAATTTTTATTTTAATAATTCGTTTGCGAGTAGGGGTCTTTAGCAGTGGGAGGAAACCGGAGTGCCCGGAGGAAACCCACATATGCTCACACTAGGGCTTGAAACCACAGCTGTAAGCCAGAGGTGACCGACCAGCTAGAGGTCGAAGCGCGGCACTCTAGACCACTAGGCCATCCCAACCCCCACTCTATGGTAGCAAGCTAAAATAGACGATATAATTTAAATGACCTTACCTTCATCTTTCACTTTAACATAACCAAGTTTTAAAATTGAGTTACGAATGATATGTTAGAAAACTAAAATTGGTATTTAAATGGCTTTACCTCCATTGACAACTGTAATAGTGAAGTTCTGAACACCAATACCATTTGATACAGATACTATATAATCACCAAATAGAGTAGAGTTTAGAGTTATCTCTACTGTTGATTTATAGTTTATAGTTGATAATTGTTGTGTTATAGCTGTATTTATTATCTGTCTGGTAGGTGTATGATACCAGGTGAACGTTGGTCGAGGGTAGGCGATTATATTAATTTCTAGTGATATTGTTGTGTTTATTCTATTAGTGATGTTTCTCTCGGTTTCTATGTTTTCTCTTGGTGAACCTAGAATACAGAGATAGGATTGTATCAACTTCTAGTGATATTGTTGTATCTATTCTATTAGTGATGTTTCTCTCGGTTTCTAAGTTTTCTCTTGGTGAACCTAGAATACAGAGATAGGATTGTATCAACTTCTAGTGATATTGTTGTATCTATTCTATTAGTGATGTTTCTCTCGGTTTCTATGTTTTCTCTTGGTGAACCTAGAATATAGAGATAGGATTGTATCAACTTCTAGTGATATTGTTGTATTTATTCTATTAGTGAAGGTTTTTTTGTGTAAACAATATTTTATTTCAGAATTTTTGAAAAGGGATAAGGGAACAGCCAAGGCCTATATCACCCCTCTAGTGATGTTTCTCTTGGTTTCTGTGTTTTCTCTTGGAGAACCTGGAATATAGAAATACTAAGGGGCATTTGATATTACAGTGCGTCTGAGTGTAAAACTCTTTCACAACTGAATACAAGAACTAAATTTGTGTGGATGACCATTCAGGGTCATTTAATAATAAAATCCTGTTAGCTACATAATTTTTAAATGGCGTTTTCGACTTTTCTTTCGCGTAATTCTATCAACTGGACAAATTGAGATGAATTTTATATAAGCTCACGTTCTCGTGAGACGTACTATGTTGTCTCCCATGTCCGTAAATCGGTACGTCTAAACATCCGTTCACATTTATTTGTGGACAATGTAGATGTCACAATTGTATCTTAGTTTGGTAATTTTGATACTGGTACGCATCAGAAGCACTTTATTGAGTTATTGCCCTCTACCTGTTACACCGTGGCCTATGTATGGAGATCGTGGGAGATCTTGAAGCCACAATGTTCGATCCGATATAGATAAAACTTACGATATATGTTAACGACAAAATGATTTGCTTTTGGCCTTCATCCCACGACAACTGCTTTGGTTATGACACTTGCCTTTTACACAAGATATGAATTGTACAAAGTTTGTGGACCGGGTAGAGCAACCAATTTTGTCCAATTTAGACATACGAATCAATAGAAACCGTCTTGGATTTGTAAATATTTTTTTTTTATTCAAAAGAATAGTGCTCAAGGAGTAATTGTGCCAGTATTGTTACATGTATGCACTACATGTTGGATTTTATTCAAAAGGAGTGATCATACAATGCCAATTCTTATTTATTACATTTATTAATTTGGAATTCAGATGTAAATAATTAATTATAAGCCAGTGTGGAGTTATCGGAGGCCTCTGACATACGATAACAGAATAGTTTAAACTGGTTAGGGTTAGAGTAATCTAAACTATACTGGTTTAAAATCCTTGTATAGAGGCGAAAAGAAAGGAAATTACATTTTTGTTCTGTCAGATTGTTATTTGTTTTAATGGTATAATATATTTGGTTGTACTTACATTTAACATAGAGTGGAATAGATCTAGATGCAGATTGACCAATATTATTACGAGCTGAACAGGTATAGTTATCTGTATGTTGACAACTAGCTTTAGGTATGGTATATTGACTACCAGAATAGAGTTGTCCCCCTTGTGGTGATCTAAACCAGGATATTGCTGACGATGGAAGACTGTCAACAGAACAGGTGAAGGTTACAGTAGAATCTTCATCTGTCACGTTGTTGGTAGCATCTGATGTTAGACTTGTGATGGTTGGTGGATCTGAAATTAAACTAAATTTTCGTAACATTCTGGACAGACAGTGATACGTATTTTATCTTGCATTCTATCACCCATGGTATCATTTACCGGAATTTGAATTTGTCGTCACCAGACTAATATTGGACAGTTTAAACACATTATCATTTACTATTAAACCAATTACATTACCAGTACAATTTAACTCATCTCATAATTATTATCATAATAAATAGATATTACATTGTTAGACGGTAGATTTTGTTTGTAATTGTCAATACTAGGACTACAATATATATAGAATAAGACATAGTGACTTCAACTGTACTATATGTCTACTCTATAGTAACCTAAACTGTACATGTCTACTCTATAGTAACCTAGACTGTACATGTCTACTCTATAGTAACCTAAACTATACATGTCTACTCTATAGTAACCTAGACTGTATATGTCTACTCTATAGTAACCTAGACTGTACATGTCTACTCTATAGTAACCTAGACTGTACATGTCTACTCTATAGTAACCTAGACTGTATTGTCCACTCTATAGTAACTTAGACTTTACATGTCTACTCTATAGTAACCGAGACTGTACATGTCTACTCTATAGTAACCTAGACTGTACATGTCTACTCTATAGTAGCCTAGACTGTACATGTCTACTCTATAGTAACATAGACTGTACATGTCTACTCTATAGTAACCTAGACTGTACATGTCTACTCTATAGTAACCTAGACTGTACATGTCTACTCTATAGTAACCTAGACTGTATATGTCTACTCTATAGTAACCGAGACTGTACATGTCTACTCTATAGTAACCTAGACTGTACACGTCTACTCTATAGTAACCTAGACTGTATATACACGTGTATACTGTATAGACACAGCATATACTAACATTCATCAGTGTTTAGTATTTTTGTTATAAAATGAACAACCTGCATAACCATAAATTATAAAAAAATAAATCTATCAACTTACAATGTACTATAACCATGAGTTGTTTAGATTGAAGTGAATCAGATATCTGTGTATTTGTAGCCTTACAGGTGTAATCACCAGCTTCTTGTCTGTTGGTCAATGATAGAAGACCATCACTACCACTAGGAACAGATCCTTTATACCAGTTGATATTACATGGTGGATTACAGTCAGCTGTACAGGTTACAGTTCTACTTTCATTTTCTTCCACCGTTATACTAGAACCAGGTGGTGTAAATCTGATATTCTCAGGTCCATCTGTTAAAAAGAATGATATAGTAAAGTTAAAATATTGTCATGAGTTGGATGGACCAGTACTACCACTAGGATCATAACCTTTATACCAGTTCATATAAAATATAATAAAAACCAAGTACGTACAATCCAAAGTAGGGTAATACTTACAATGAACTGTTATCTATAGTGAGTAGGGTAATACTTACAATAAACTGTTATCTACAGTGAGTAGAGTAATACTAACAATAAACTGTTATATATAGTGAGTAGGGTAATACTAACAATAAACTGTTATCTACAGTGAGTAGGGTAATACTAACAATAAACTGTTATCTGTAGTGAGTAGGGTAGTACTTACAATAAACTGTTATCTATAGTGAGTAGGGTGATACTTACTATAAACTGTTATCTACAGTGAGTAGAGTAATACTAACAATAAACTGTTATCTACAGTGAGTAGGGTAATACTACCAATTAACTGTTATCTATAGTGAGTAGGGTAATACTTACAATAAACTGTTATCTGTAGGGAATAGGGTAATGAACTGTTATCTATAGTGAGTAGGGTAATACTAACAATTAACTGTTATCTATAGTGAGTAGGGTAATACTAACAATAAACTGTTATCTACAGTGAGTAGGGTAATACTAACAATAAACTGTTATCTATAGTGAGTAGGGTAATACTTACAATAAACTGTTATCTGTAGTGAGTAGGGTAATACTTACAAGGAACTGTTATCTATAGTGAGTAGGGTGATACTTACTATAAACTGTTATCTACAGTGAGTAGAGTAATACTAACAATAAACTGTTATCTACAGTGGGTAGGGTAATACTTACAATAAACTGTTATCTATAGTGAGTAGGGTAATACTTACAATAAACTGTTATCTATAGTGAGTAGGGTAATACTAACAATAAACTGTTATCTACAGTGAGTAGGGTAATACTTACAAGGAACTGTTATCTATAGTGAGTAGGGTGATACTTACTATAAACTGTTATCTGTAGTGAGTAGGGTGATACTTACTATAAACTGTTATCTGTAGTGAGTAGGGTAATACTTCTTACAATAAACTGTTATCTATAGTGAGTAGGGTAATACTTATAATAAACTGTTATCTATAGTGAGTAGGGTAATACTTACAATAAACTGTTATCTATAGTGAGTAGGGTAATACTTACAATAAACTGTTATCTATAGTGAGTAGGGTAATACTTACAATAAACTGTTATCTACAGTGAGTAGGGTAATACTAACAATAAACTGTTATCTATAGGGAGTAGAGTAATACTTACAAGGAACTGTTATCTATAGTGAGTAGGGTGATACTTACTATAAACTGTTATCTGTAGTGAGTAGGGTGATACTTACTATAAACTGTTATCTGTAGTGAGTAGGGTAATACTTCTTACAATAAACTGTTATCTATAGTGGGTAGGGTAATACTTATAATAAACTGTTATCTATAGTGAGTAGGCCAATACTTACAATAAACTGTTATCTATAGTGAGTAGGGTGATACTTACAACAAACTGTTATCTATAGTATTACCAGCAATAAACTGTTATCTATAGGGAATAGGGTAATACTAACAGTAAACTGTTATCTATAGTGAGTAGGGTAATACTAACAATAAACTGTTATCTATAGTGAGTAGGCCAATACTTACAATAAACTGTTATCTATAGTGAGTAGGGTGATACTTACAACAAACTGTTATCTATAGTATTACCAGCAATAAACTGTTATCTATAGGGAATAGGGTAATACTAACAGTAAACTGTTATCTATAGTGAGTAGGGTAATACTAACAATAAACTGTTATCTATAGTGAGTAGGGTAATACTAACAATAAACTGTTATCTATAGTGAGTAGGGTAATACTAACAATAAACTGTTATCTACAGTGAGTAGGGTAATACTAACAATAAACTGTTACCTGTAGGGAATAGGGTAATGAACTGTTATCTATAGTGAGTAGGGTAATACTAACAATAAACTGTTATCTATAGTGAGTAGGGTAATACTAACAATAAACTGTTATCTACAGTGAGTAGGGTAATACTTACAAGGAACTGTTATCTATAGTGAGTAGGGTGATACTTACTATAAACTGTTATCTGTAGTGAGTAGGGTGATACTTACTATAAACTGTTATCTGTAGTGAGTAGGGTAATACTTCTTACAATAAACTGTTATCTATAGTGAGTAGGGTAATACTTATAATAAACTGTTATCTATAGTGAGTAGGGTAATACTTACAATAAACTGTTATCTATAGTGAGTAGGGTAATACTTACAATAAACTGTTATCTATAGTGAGTAGGGTAATACTTACAATAAACTGTTATCTACAGTGAGTAGGGTAATACTAACAATAAACTGTTATCTATAGTGAGTAGGGTAATACTAATAATAAACTGTTATCTATAGTGAGTAGGGTAATACTTACAATAAACTGTTATCTATAGTGAGTAGGGTGATACTTACAATAAACTGTTATCTGTAGTGAGTAGGGTAATACTTCTTACAATAAACTGTTATCTATAGTGAGTAGGGTGATACTTACTATAAACTGTTATCTGTAGTGAGTAGGGTGATACTTACTATAAACTGTTATCTGTAGTGAGTAGGGTAATACTTCTTACAATAAACTGTTATCTATAGTGAGTAGGGTAATACTTCTTACAATAAACTGTTATCTATAGTGGGTAGGGTAATACTTATAATAAACTGTTATCTATAGTGAGTAGGCGAATACTTACAATAAACTGTTATCTATAGTGAGTAGGGTGATACTTACAACAAACTGTTATCTATAGTATTACCAGCAATAAACTGTTATCTATAGGGAATAGGGTAATACTAACAGTAAACTGTTATCTATAGTGAGTAGGGTAATACTAACAATAAACTGTTATCTATAGTGAGTAGGGTAAAACTTACAATAAACTGTTATCTATAGTGAGTAGGGTAATACTAACAATAAACTGTTATCTGTAGTGAGTAGGGTAATACTTACAATAAACTGTTATCTGTAGTGAGTAGGGTAATGAACTGTTATCTATAGTGAGTAGGGTAATACTTACAATAAACTGTTATCTGTAGTGAGTAGGGTAATGAACTGTTATCTATAGTGAGTAGGGTAATACTTACAATAAACTGTTATCTATAGTGAGTAGGGTAATACTTACTAACTGTTATCTATAGTGAGTAGAGTGATACTTGCAATAAACTGTTATATATAGTGAGTAGGGTGATACTTACTATAAACTGTTATCTGTAGTGAGTAGGGTGATACTTACTATAAACTGTTATCTATAGTGAGTAGGGTAATACTAACAATAAACTGTTATCTGTAGTGAGTAGAGTGATACTTGCAATAAACTGTTATATATAGTGAGTAGGGTGATACTGGTAAATATAATGTTATAAACTTACAATGTACTGTAACCATGAGTTGTTTAGATTGAAGTGAATCAGATATCTGTGTATTTGTAACCTGGCAGGTGTAATCACCAGCTTGTTGTCTCTTGATGTTGGTCAGTGGGAGAACACCATTATTACCAGTAGGAACAGATCCTTTATACCAGTTGATATTACATGGTGGATTACAGTCAGCTGAACAGGTTACAGTTCTACTTTCGTTTTCAATCACTGTTATACTAGAACCAGGTGGTGTAAATACGATATTCTCTGGTCCATCTGTTAAAAAGAATTTTATAGTAAAGTTAAAATACTGTCATCTTTTAATATAGAAGATTGACTTTAAACTACCTATACCCAATGGACATTATTTCAGTCCACTCATAATAAACAATAATTATATGACAAGCGTCATGCATGGTTTAAGGTTTAAAAAATATGTCTACAATTTCAATTGATCGATATGTTATACCAGTTTTGGGGTCAATTAGATATAATTTATTATTTCAATATTAATAATGCAAAGCTATACACGTATATACAAATATTATTACTATGGTATGTGTGTATGTCTGTCTGTAAGTCCCGAAATGACATAGTTTATGTTAAGTAGACGTTAAACCCCCATCTCTCTCTCTCTCTACTTCTCTCGTTCGCTCTCTCGCATCTCTGACTCCCCCCTCTCTCTCTCTCTATTATTAATGCCAAGTTACATATTTTACAAATATTATCACTAAGGCTGATTATATTGTTTGTAACTGAGCTCGAACTCACTCAACTAGGCACTTTAATTATAAATTACATTTTATTTATTTATGGACTACTTGAGAAAACAACATTATATGAAAATATTCCAAAATTCCAAAATATAAAACCGCTTGGTCGTTCAGTGTATTTTTCAATCTTAATTACTATGACTGATGACAAGTGATAGCAATATAAATCCAATGTATAGCATCGTGTCTGGAAGGTGTAGACTAAGTTAGACGACCTAATAAAGATATAGACTAAGTTAGACGACCTAATAAAGATGTAGAGTAAGTTGAAAGACCTAATAAAGATGTAGAGTAAGTTAGATGACCCAATAAAGATGTAGAGTAAGTTGAATGACCTAATAAAGATGTAGACTAAGTTGGATGACCTAATAAAGGTGTAGAGTAAGTTGGATGAACTAATGAGGATGTAGATGACCTAAAAAAGATGTAGAGTAAGTAAGATGACCTAATAAAGATGTAGAGTAAGTTAGATGACCTAATAAAGATGTAGAGTAAGTTAGATGACCCAATAAAGATGTAGAGTAAGTTGAATGACCTAAAAAAGATGTAGAGTAAGTTAGATGACCTAATAAAGATGTAGAGTTAGTTGAATGACCTAATAAAGATGTAGATGACCCAATAAAGATGTAGAGTAAGTTAGATGACCTAATAAAGATGTAGAGTAAGTTGAATGACCTAATAAAGATGTAGATGACCCAATAAAGATGTAGAGTAAGTTAGATGACCTAATAAAGATGTAGAGTAAGTTAGATGACCTAATAAAGATATAGACTAAGTTAGATGACCTAATAAAGATGTAGAGTAAGTTGAATGACCTAATAAAGATGTAGAGTGGGTAAGATGACCTAATAAAGAGTGGGTTAGATGACCTAATAAAGATGTAGAGTAAGTTGGATGACCTTATAAAGATGTAGACTCAGTTGGATGACCTAATAAAGATGTAGATGACCCAATAAAGATGTAGAGTAAGTTAGATGACCTAATAAAGATGTAGAGTAAGTTGAATGACCTAATAAAGATATAGACTACGTTAGATGACGTAATAAAGATGTAGAGTAAGTTAAATGACCTAATAAAGATGTAGAGTAAGTTAGATGACTTAATAAAGATATAGACTTAGTTTGATGACCTAATAAAGATGTAGAGTAAGTTGCATGACCTAAAAAATTGCCTTTTAAGTGGAATAACTAGCTGATATTCTGCAGATAATGTACATTAGCCATTATATTCTAACTATTAAATAACGTTGACAACAAAACATATAAAATACAGGATTATAACCAAAGACAGGATATAAAGAATGGAGGTTAATTAAAAACAACTAAAGCCGCGTTTACAGGATACAGCCAATTGATATAACTATCGAATACAACATATCGGACGGCCGTTTACACAATACAACCATTATGGTCTTCCGTCCGATCAGGCAGGGTTCCCCCGAGTTCTTCGGTTTCTTCCTGCAGTAATGATCGAAATCATTCGCACGATCTGTGCCAAGGGCCAAATCGAAAACAGGCCTCAGGCCGTATTTGTTACCCTTGTAAAAATGACGCGATTATTATTATTATATGTACTATACGCAGGTGTAACATTTGATCGGTTTAAGAGGAATGCATTAAAAAGGGTAGCTTTAATGCGTCGAAATCCACAAAACTTCATGTTCACTATATAGGTTTAAAATTCATTTTAGAGGACGTTGAAGCAAAAGCATAAGCGTATTCTTTAAGAAAATAAGCAGGAATTCTGGCAATCTAATTAAAATACAGATCTATATTTCGTTTTGTTTTTTATACTTTCGATGGCCTACACTACATGTAGATCTAACAACTTATAGTGTAGTAAAGACAAGTAAAACAAAATTATGAACTATAAAAAACAAAACGAAATTGGATCTGAGTTTTAATCAGAATGGAATTCTGGTTGACAAGTGAGATACAACATCATGCAGTATGATGACTTGGGCAGGTTTTAGCTGATGAATTAAAACTGAGTACCCACAGAAAACCCAGTCCCTTACCATGACTCAAGATCCTGCTTTTTGGAATAATTTACCTTTTAATTTAATATTTTGTACCTCTCTATATTCTTTAAAAAACCCAACTTAAGATACATTTATTTAAACGAGCTTTTAACTTAATCTGTGTGTATACTAAAAGTAGGGGATATTTAATTTTTAAGTGTTATTATTAAGTCATCTAATGAAACTGACGAAGAAACAAATGACAAAATGAAATGAAGTTCACATTCATCGATTTATTCCAAATGATCGTTAGACTAAGTAAGGCACAGACTGGCCAATATAAGGGTAAAGTGATACCCGGGGTCAAACAGCAAAGTTACCACAGCATCACAACAAAGTCAGTAATGGGTAAATCCTCCTCTGTTTGTCAAACAAGCATTGATCCGACGTGGCATACTCCTAATGAGACGTCTAAGGTCATTTTGGTCCAGATTGTCCCATTTCCTGTTGCAACGCAGCAGCAAGTTCTTGGACATTGGCAGGACGTTGTTGACGTTGACGTAACCTCTGTCCATGCATGTCCCAGACATGCTCGATGGGGGAGAGGTCGGGACTCAGTGCTGGCCAAGGTAATGTGGTGATGTTCTGTTGTTGGAGGTAACCTGTAAAGATTCTGGCACTGTGACATCTTGCGTTGTCATCCTGGAAGATGAAACGGGGGCTATGACGTCGTGCGAATGGCACAACATGGACTGCCAAGATGTTGTCCTGGTAGTATTGGCCTGTTACACGGCCTGCAACAACATGTAAAGCCGTTCTTCCAGCAACAGTGATGTATTCCAACACCATAACAGAACCATCCCCAAATCGATCATGTCTGATGACGTTAACGTCTTGGAAGCGCTCGTTTCGATGACGCCGCACCTTCCTACGTCTGTCCAAAAAATCAACAGTGAACCTTGACTCATCTGAAAACATCACATTGCTCCAGCGTCGATTATCCAAGTGTTGACGATCCCTACACCAACGACGTCTTGCCTGAATGTGATGATCTCTCAAACAAGGGATCACGCGAGGACGTCGGGCGCGAAGGTGGACCCCTATGCAGTCGATTCCGAATGGTCTGGCCACTCACTCTCACACCAGTGTCTGTTTGAAGACGAGCGCTGATCTGATTTGCTGTGATGACACGATTTCTCAAGGCAAGGGTACGGATAAATCGATCCTGGGCTTGAGTTGCGGCACTCTAGACCACTAGGCCATCTTAAACTCCCTTCTAACATGTCCATAATTTAGGTGTTTTATTGTAGTAATGACATGTGATTGGTTGTTACGTAAACATCGCTTTAATTAACATGTATATCTTCTAACTGACCCTTTAATTAACATGTATATCTTCTGACTGACCCTTTAATTAACATGTATATCTTCTTACTGACCCTTTAATTAACATGTATATCTTCTGACTGACCCTTTAATTAACATGTATATCTTCTGACTGACCCTTTAATTAACATGTATATCTTCTGACTGACCAATTAATTAACATGTATATCTTCTGACTGACCCTTTAATTAACATGTATATCTTCTGACTGACCCTTTAATTAACATGTATAACATTGTTAGACTGATGTAAATATTTAAAAAAATTAAAAATGTCCTGTATTTAGGTGAACTGGCTACTGGCTAAACAAAGTTTTCAATTTTTCAATGTCAGTAAAATCAACTTACAGTAAACAGGAAGAGTTACAGGTGGACTGGTGCCAACATTAAAGCTATCTCCACAGGTCCAAGTTCCAGCATCAATTGATTGTACATTAGTTATATTAAGATACAGTTGTCTGCCGTTACCATTGATACAACCACAGGTATATCTGGTAGGATCAGTTGATTCAGTAGGATTACAATTGAATGGTTGTCCACAGATTGGGTTATCGTCCCTGTTAAACACGAAAGTATCAGTTGGTCCAACATTACCACCAGATATCTGACATGTAAATCTATAACCTCCTCCTCTAATACCATATGATGCTGATCCTGATAAATTGTATGTTTGACCTGTAACAGACGAAAGAGACATGTACATTCTGTAAATACGAGAAAGGAGACAGGTACATTCTTGAATGTTTGACCTCATTAAAATAATAGAAGAATGGTATCTGTTTATATTACTAGAACCATTAACCATTCTACGTCTGACCTGAGAATGTCATGAAATCAAATTAAGTTAGTTTAAAGGACCTAAGTCCGTAACTCAAAATCCTCCAAAATCGTCGACATCGAAAACACGAATTATTGGTCAATTTAAATCAACATTGCTGATGTAAACTTACCGGGAAAAGATGAGCTTCTGATATCCGATATTTAAGATAAAATATTTTTTTAACATTGGTACACGAATCGTGTACCATAATACGCTTCAGCTCCAGTTGTATTGAGAGACTCGAGGGACGAGGCTAAACACATTGCAGTAAGTCAGACGGAGTTAGTAGACTGGAATAACTAGACGCTCGACTTTTGCACATGATTGACATTGTTGGCTTATTTCGCCAAACATAACTGATTTGAAATTGGAGTAAACACGGAAACCATTGAATGTAAATCAGTTTATATACATTCATATTACAGTATTATATGCGTTGCGAATCACTTTTATGAATTTCTAGGCCCAAAATGTTAGCGATTTAGCTCCTTTAACTTCCTAGAGCTACTGTTCTGCTACGAGTGGGATAATTAACAGGGACATATATACAGGGTACTATTGGAGAAATTGACCCAAACAACATTGTCATGGCCTAGTCTTATATCGAATTCCAACTGCCAAGGGACATTTTACGTGCTCGCCAATATGTACGCGGGACCTCGGTTTTTATCTTATTCAAACGACTATAAGTTGGCCTTTGCCATTTTGTCAACCCCGCCCCTGCTCTCTCTCTCTCTCTCTCTCTCTCTCTCTCTCTCTCTTTTTGAAAACCTTGTGATACCGTATGAAGCTATAATATCCGACGCATTTCTGTCAAAACTCCCGGAAAGCATTAGGGTCAAGAGAGGGTCTATACTAATCGTTCTGGGAGTTTCCAATCCAGTTATCAAATTTGCTCAACATCTAAGTTCTCTTTTGTGATAAGCTTTAATCAACAAGTTTTTACCTTCTGTGGTTACCATTAAAATACATAGGATCATTAACTTGGCCAAACATTCAGCAAATTGATTCTGAAAAAAACAATTAACAGGTCAGCTATAACTCAACTACCAATTACTTAATACACGATCGACTGGTTCACTATCAGCTTAATGAAAATAATATTGCGACACAATAAAACATTTACTTCAAATACCTTAAAACATTTACTTCAAATCTGCTATTTCCGAATTATGAAATTGCGACACAATTATGGGTCGTAGCTTTTGGTTAAATATAATACCTTTAAGGAATATTTTACTAATTCTTTTTTCTTTTAGTACCTTAAAACATTTACTTCAAATCTGCTATTTCCGAATTATAAAATTTCGATAATTTCTTCCCGGAGGTAAATCGAAATTGACAACTTTAATATTGGTACGATTTTCATGAAATTGGAATGTAAGTAGAACTGTCTGAGACAAATTCAACTTATCTCCGCTTGTATAAATTAAGGGACATAATTTTTATAAATTCGAAAAAAAGTAGGTCACAGTGCCTTGATTTTTTTCTGTACTAGCTAAATGTAAGAAGATATTAGTACACAAAATATGATGTTTGTCGGACGATCCTTTAGTGCCGCCATCTTGAAACGTGAAAATTCACAATGCCTTTGGCGATATTTTACTAACAGACACAGGAGTTATATTTTCTGAATCCTTGAAGAGATGCATAAAAACGCTAGGCGCAGAATTAGGATGTTCACCATTTTGAATTATATATAAAAAATAATGACCAATCTACATTAAAGGAGCTAAATCGCTAACATTTGGGATCTAGAAACTGACAAAGTGGGTCGCATCGCATATAATACTGTAATATGAATGTATATAAACTGATTTACATTCAATGGTTTCCGTGTTTACTCCAATTTCAAATCAGTTATGTTCAATGAAATAAGCCATTAAGTCTCAATTCAGTGCAGATTTTTAGCGCCGGGTTATTCCAGTCTACATATGCCGTGTGATACAGTGCAATGTGTCTAGCCTCGTCCCTCGAGTCTCTCAATACAACTAGGGCTGAAGCGCATTATGGTACACGATTCGCGTACCAATGTTAGAAAAATTATTTTATCTTAAATATCGCATATCAATGTTGATTTAAATTGACCAATAATTCGTGTTTTCGATGTCGACGATTTTGGAGGATTTTGAGTTGCGAACTTAGGGCCTTTATCGGGCTTGTAAATAAACACAATAGGTCGTAGTATGTTCAATGCGTCTCCTACTTCTGAAATTAATGCTTTGCCAGATAGCCTGACTCATGGTCGAATGTTACTTACTTGAACATTTCCAAACTTCAAATTTCGCCTTTGATGTTTGTCGTGCCTACAATGTTGTTTATGAGTGACAACTTCACATTAACGGCTTTGAAATAATCGAAATCGACCGCCGTTTCTTGAATGCATCTCTTATTTCCGAAAGTGATACATTTCTGGTTAGCTGCCTTCAAAATATGGGTAGTGGCTTTGGAATCAATATAATTTCAAAACGTTTTACGAATCCCAAATCACCGCAATTTACTGATGAAATGATTAACCTGTATATAGCTTTAACTTTGTGACTTTTTGATATATTTTTCTTTAAAAAAATCTTTGAGTATTAGTACGATTTTCATGAAATTTTAATAAAGAATGTAAGTAGATGTGGTTGATCAATCTCCCCCGTTTTAAAAACTGCAGAAATTTAAAATCAGGTCAAGTGTTGATTGTGAAGTATTAAAGGACCTAAGTCCGTAACTCAAAATTCTCCAAAAGATTCGACATCGAAAACACGAATTTTTGGATAATTGAAATCAACATTGGTGATGTAAACTTACTGGGAAAAGATGAGCTTCTGATATCTGATATTTAAGATAAAATATTTTTTTAACATTGGTACACGACTCGTGTGCCACAATGCGCTTCAGCTCCAGTTGTATCGAGAGGCTCGAGGGACGAGGCTAGACATATTATATTGTATCAAGCGGCAGAATGTAGACTGGAATAACCAGGCGCTAGAAATGTGCACTAGATTGAGACTGTACGGTTTATTTCGCTGGACATAACTGATTTGAAATTGGAGTAAAAACGGAAACCATTGAATGTAAATCAGTTCATATACATTCATATTACAGTATTATATGCGTTGCGACCCATTTTTTTCAATTTCTAGGTCCCAAATATTAGCGATTTAGCTCCTTTAAGGTGGACATTAGGTGCTTGTTTTGAAAGCCTTATCAAAATCGATTGGTAACCAAAGGTTCAATGCAGCTTATAAAATGTTAAACTGACAATTTTGCCGGTTGAAATGTTTTTCTCATTATAACTCAACAACTTTCTGACCGATTTTAACAATTCCCTTTTCTTTTGAGGATTATTGACAACATCGCGAACATCTGACGTAAACTTATGCCTGGTTGAAATATCTCGTTATAATTCAGTCAGTTGTTGGCTAATTTGTTTTCTTTTTAAAAGTTTTGTTTTAAAAATCGCAGAGCTATCAAATGTGGTCAACTGTGATCGCAAAGTGGGAGCTCATTTTTAAAGTTGTGTTAAAATCGGTTGGTAACCATTTGTAACCAAAGGTACTGTGCAACTTAAACTGTTAAAACGAACATTTTTGCCCGGTTGAAATGTTTACCCTGATAACCTAGTTAATAATTCGGCTCTCTTTAAGTTTGTTGACAAAATCAATAACATCTGATGGGAAGTGCGTGATGCCCGGCTGTTATGACTTAGAGATTTAATTTGAAACAAATAACGGCAAATTTTTTCCCGGTTGAAATGTCTATTGTTTTTTGTTAATATTCCATTTTGAGATTCTTTATATAACCAATGACATGTGACAGGCAGTGACCGTGAATATGAAAGCTTTCATATCTGCCTAGCAGATCTAGTTTTACTAATTAGATGAAGTCGACCACTATGTACCCTTGCTCTAAAAATATGAGAAAAACTGTGTTACCAAAACAATAACAACTTACCTATTTGATGGGGGGGGGGGGGAATAGTTTTATGGCTGCTTTGGTTACATTTTTAAACCATAATACTAGACATTATGTAAAGAAAATACTTCGACATTCTTGTGCAAGTAAGAACAATTTGTTGGCGTTGGCAGAGTTGTTTGGGGTAACACAGTTCTCTTCATATTTTTTAGAGCAAAAATAATATGTACCTGATCAGACATGATAATTGTGTAGCAATAAAAACGTTAATCACTCGAGCGTAGACAATGTACTTGACAAGCCATATACTTGCCATTCGTTCTGTAGCAGTGTAAAAACACACTGGAATTATCCTTTAAACTGTTTAATACGGGAAAACATAAAATAGCATATACACAGAACAGCACGTCGGACAGAGTGACTGTCCTGTAGGTATTTAAAGAATAGGGTCGCCTGTCCAGCCTCGTGGGTTTTCTTCGGTTCCTCCGGTTTCGGGGGTTGGATGGCCGAATTGTTAGCATGTACGTGTTGTAACATAAAGCCTGTCATTGAGTCAACTGGCGTGGTTTCGAATCTCCGGTTGTGCGTGACAAGGTGTAGGGTCGCCTGTCCAACCTCGTGGGTTTTCTCCGGGTCCTCCGGTTTCCTCCCACTGATAAAGACCCCTACGCGCAAGTGAATAATTGAAATAAAATTAAACCATATGTTAGTCCCGCAATTACCTAGAGTGGACGTTAAACCCCATTCTCTCCCGCTCTCTCTGGATCCATTGTAATCCCGTGGCTAAGTGGGTAAGGCGCTGGCTCGCTAGCCTGGAGGTCGGTGTTCGATCCCTGCATTGGCCGAGAAAGTTCATCTACATGTAGATTTTCCGGCGTGGTTTCCCCTTGTCAGTGATGCATAATGGAGGGCCTGACAAGGACAGCTGCCCAGGTTTGGTGCAAAAGAGTAGGACGTTAAACCCCATTTCGTTTCATTGCATTTGTTATAAGCGACTCGGTGAACGAGGCTAAACACGTGAAGCAGTCAAGATCCAGGTTGTTCGCGACTACTAGTACTTTGTTGTGTTTTTATATTTTCTAATACTATCATATTTCATTATTGTTTCAGCGTAGGTCATTGTCATTTATATATTAAACATGTATTATATAATGTCATAGAAGTCTATGGATTGAAGGTCTATACTTTTCATAAATACCAAATTTGCCATATTTTTATTGGAAATAACCAGCCGATAAATACTTTGCTGGGAACCCATCTTTAAATAATTAGTAAATAATTATTATCTTATGATTGATGTTTTGTCATAAACATAGTGTAACGAATATACAACATTGTACTATTATAGTCAACATGATACTATGTATTAATCGCGTTTATTTTCTTATGATTTGACTTGTTATAAACCGCCAGTAGGAATAAATGTCTCTTACAGTTACAGATACATTAATGACTAGAACTGCGAAGCAGTAATGACGGGTTTCGCCGTGCCACGTTACCCTTGAATTTATATTAGCTGAATTTCTAATGGAAATTAAAATGCGAAAAAAAAATTAATTAAAACGTGATCCTGAAAAAAATGGTTATTTCTCGACAAGGGCGATGCTATAACCAATCTTGGGACATTTATTTGATCGTATTAATTCAATCTATACGCCGATTGGAGTCAATTATCATAATGTTCAACGAGTAATAAATATAACTCACTCGAAAAAAAAAGGTTTTGAAGTCTTAAAATACAAGTTTTGTCAAAATGACATAACTTGCGGTGATAATGAAGATGTGGAATAAATTCCATGAAAGCATAAATTGCATAAGGCATCACATGGTGAAATGTTATAAACAAATAGAACAAAATAAAATTATAGAACAAAAACCTTGAAAACCGTAGAAGTTAATTGATCGTAGGGGTTAATTCTATTAGTTGATAGGAATCAAATATCATGATTTTATCAAATATTACAGACTCATTTGAATAAAATACCTGTTTTGAAGGCTAAAAATAAAGGTTTTTTTTTAAAATGACGTCATTTCCGGTAACATTGTAAGTCTTAAAATGGTTTGATCTAGTCCAGATGGTAAACAAAATTGAAAAACGAATGATAATTTACTCATTCTCAGGCTAAATAACGTATAAGGTGACCCATGCAAATTTGCCTATTTCTGGGCAACTGTATATATAACAAACTAAACTCCACGTACATTCTCTTCGAATGGATTAATGCTACAGGTTCATGAATATTGTAAAAAAATATTATAAAATATGAAAAGCCGGAATGCATTGTAAATAGCTAATTCTTGCACCTTTTTTAACCTTTTATTCGAAATGGCGCAAATACAAAACAAAAATTTAAAAAGCCGATCCAAGACTTTTTGCGCCTTTAATAGGGGAATTTATCTTTCGTCACATCCGGTACCGATAGAAAACTTTACCGATAATAAAAAAGTTGAGAATTTGCGCCACGGAGCCTATGAACTTTGTTTTATAACTAATTAACCTAGAACCGATAAACTGAATTAGCCAATAGCGGCCAAGAAAAATGATCGAGACTAAAATGCCCACATTTTTGTTCAAATCAGACGACTTTTTAACCCTGTGTAAAAATGCCATAGACAAATATTCATAAATAAATAAAAATGTTTGTAAAAATTTGAATTTTTACAATTTGCCGCCTAATATCTCTGATGATATGTCGAAAATTAAAAATCTAAAGCCCCGTAGCTATTGTAAAAATGTATCAAATGTTAAATTCCGACGATTATTGTTAATGTTACGACAATATTTTGTTTCGGACATTTCGCGTTGACGCAGAACGTTCGAAATACTTTAATCTCAAAGTCACGCCCACTTTCCCAGTAAAACCGAAGACATCAAATCAATCCGACCAATAATGTCTGGGATCTGCTAAAGTTGGGAAAAAATAACAATATAAGAAGAATTTTAACAAAAACAATAGTGTTTTACACAAGCTACGCAGTGTGAAACCCTAATAAATATAAGAACAATTTTAACCAAAAAAAAATAGTGTTTCACAAAAGCTCCGCAGTGTGAAGCCCTAGTTATGCTGATTTTGTCTGCTATAACACCCCGATGCAATGTAACACAGTGATATCATTTATGATTAAGGTGCATAGAACTTCATGAACTCTGCTAGTTTTGACAATACATGATTTTGACGTTCACCATTATAAACTGCTGTCGAGACACGATCTATTAAACATCTAATTTTTTCAATATGTTCTGTGTACAAGATCCAAACGACTTCACGGGATTATGCACATGCCGTGACGAGATAAAAGAGACAATTGCAGATATGACCATATGTGCAAAGGGTATATATTAAGGAGTTCTCTGTCAGTTAGTAAGCGAGGAGCCGGGGGAGAAGAAAGGCTTGGCAGGGGGCAGAATAATAAATGTGTATTATGTAGATGCCTTTTCTTAATTTGAGCAAAACACCGTTAGTGACCTATTTTTAGCCCGTCCTTGCACACCATTCCGAAGTTCCGTTTTACCGATGGCTCGTGATCAGCCAGGAATTGATCACTGGTTGCAGAGATACCAAGCTCCAGTTTTCCCCAAACATGGTTATCTCTTCAAGGACAGTAAGGTCGCCTGTCCAGCTTCGTCGGTTTTCTCCTGGTCCTCCGGTTTCCTCCCTCTGCTAAAGACCCCAACGCGCAAGCGAATTATTGAAATAAAATTAAACCATATATTAGTCCCGGAATGACGTAGTTTGTGTCGAGTGGACATTAAACCCCATCTCTCTCTCTTTCTCTCCTCTCTCTCTCTCTCTCTCTTTCTCTTCAATGAAACGTTACACATATCCGGCCGAGGAGAGAAGGCTACTACCGATATGGATTGGAACAACTAGACGCCACTGACTGTCATTCAATTTGGACTATTCACTCGACACAATGGAAGCAATTCTTGTTTGGGGGGAGGGGGGGGGGCTTCCACCCTAGCCACAATAACCTGAAGAAAAGAGTACTTGCCGCTAAATTATTGAAGGGGGGGGGGTTCTGCATTCATATTAGTTTATTATATGCGTTGCGACCCACTTGTGTCCATTTCAAGGGCAAAAAGGTTAATCTTCCCCAACGGAAAAAATATTTTCCCTAGGGTTAGGGTTAGGTTTATCTAAAACTATTCTGAAGGGTTGGGTTAGGGTTAGGGTTAGGTTTATCTAAAACTATTCTGAAGGGTTAGAGTTAGAATTGTGGCTATATAACACGGAAAGATATTTTTCCGTTGGGGAAGATGAAGTAGTGTGCATTTCAAGTGCTAAAGAATGAATAAATGAATGAAATGGGGTTTTACGTCCTACGCTTAAGCACCTAACCTGGGCTAATTGAAGACGGGCATACGCCATACAGTGTGCTATGAGGAAATTTTGCCCGGGCAGCAACTGAATTCCAACTGCCAAGGGTTTTTTTTACGTGCACGCCAATGTGTACACGGGACCTCGGTTTTTCATCCCATCCGAACGACTAGGCAGCTGTCCTTGTCAGGCCCTCCTTCTGCAGCACTGACAAGGGGAAATCACGCCGGAAAATCGAGATGAACTTTCTTGGTCTATGCAGGGATCGAACACCCGACCTCCAGGCTAGCGAACCAGCGTCTTATCCACTTAGCCACCGTGATCCCCCAACCAACATGGAAGTAGCCAACTCTCATCTACAGCGATGTAATTTTCTAAATTTTCTAGGGTCGATAACCGAACGCCCCCACTCCCTCCCTCCTTTACTGTGAGGGGGTTGATGGCGGAATGGTTAGCACTGCTAAAGACCCCTACGCGCAAGCGAATTGTTGAAATACAAATTAAACCATATGCATGTTAGTCCCGAAATGATCTAGTTTGTGTTGAATGGATGTTAGACCCCATTTCTCTCTTCCTCCCTCCCTCCCTCTCTCTCCCTCCCCTCTCTCAATCTCTCTCTCTCTCTCTCTCTCTCGCCTTTCCTGTGCCATTCTGAACGAGTCGCGTCCGGTGAGTGTTATTTTCAAATTATTTATAAAAATAATTATTTTTATTGCTTTACCTGTGTCCTCTTCATCTTTGGTAATCTCAATTAAATTGACCCAGTGGGCCAAGTCAGAATAATAATAATCGTTTCAAAACGTCCACATTGACAGGCTATACACACGGCCTATATCATCATCCACTAATACCATCGACCTATTGTCCACAATACACTGATTTAAACAATCATGCACCTAAGCATCAACTTCCAGTTAATTATATCGATGAAAATCACAAATCACAGTCCGAATCTCTGGTATTTAGGACCTGTCTTCGCCAAGAAACTATATTATTGTCATATTTAAACGTTCTAGTTTCAAATAGGAAGTGAATTACTAATATAAGTTATTAGCCGGACGGAACAATACTATATATATGTGATCACCAAGCAAGTCATGCTGCGTATGAATACACCAATATCTCAACTCGTATCAAATTTTAAAATTAATACTCGTCATTTTAATACACATTTATTGTATGTCGATTGTTTTATTTTGTAGTTTAACTGCGTGACAAAATCTGACTTTTTACGCTCGCCCGATAGCCGTTGTGAAGGGAGATAACGCGTGTATAATTAGTGGAATCAGACCATAATCGTTCATTCGGCAAACCTCGACTTATTCCGGTACCCTCTAAACTCGGATGTATGACGGTAAGTGATATGTACCTACGACCATACATTTGCGATGTGGCTAGTCGACTACCGATTTACATTAACGGGAAAACGTGCCGCTTTTACAAAAAAGTCCCAAAATGGCAGCCATTTTTTAGTTTGTTGACATATTCTCCATGGGGCAGCCATTTTTTTTTTAATCCGGATCCTAAAATGGCGGAATTCGTCATACATCCGAGTCTAGATGCAGGGAACCGGAATCGGTCGAGATTTGCCGACTGCATAATCGTTGTTTTTTTTACCCCCGGTTGCAATCTGCTTTACAGAGTTAAGACAGCAGTCGTTTATCTCTGTCCAAGATGACTGACCTTTAAAGGGTCAGACCGCTATATTTCTATGGGTGACGTCACATCTTAATGTTTACAAGCAAATTAAGATGGCGTCGATAACGGCAAAAAAGATTACTTCTATATTAACTTTTTCCCTGCGACAAATTCAATTCTAAAACATTTTTTTGAAGTATAAGACAAATAAATAAAGGTGTTTGAAGTATATTTGGATAAGAAATATTCCATATTTAGCTTAAATAGGTACAGAAGTAATCTTTTTTGACGTTATGGTCGCCATCTTAACATTCGAATGTGACGTCACCCATTGAACTATAGTGGTCTGACCTTTCAAGAGTCAGTCATCTTGGACAGAGATAAAAGACGACGTGTAAAATCCCGGAATCGTGAAATCATGGTCATCCAGCGAATTCCTTTTTGTATGCTAATTTGATTGGCCGCTTATTGTATGATTGTTTATTGTCCGCCAGCTTAACTCTGTGAGCGTAGCGGAAAATATATCCGAGGTTTGCCGAATGTCGACTACCGACAATGATTCTAATAATAGATTTGTAAAATTCCCGGAATCATGAGTGTTATGCGCAATCCCTTTTATTTTTGTGGTTCGAGCATTTAGCTGTGACTAACGGTAGGAAGTAAATTCTAATTTCGCCCATCTATTACACTGAATTACAAATTTTCTCAATTTATCGTCTTATTTTTTGAAATTGCCGTTGTTTCTGACGGGCATAGAAGTCTTAGACATAAACTATAAATAAGTGGCCGAGTCGCTGGTCTGGAACTCGAGGCGTTGGCCTAGAAAGTTCCCCGGGCGGCCCGGGGATTGTCAGGTGTCATTTCCCGGCCTTTGTCCTTGTCGCAGGACAGCAAGCAAGTCTGACGCTCAACCCTCTGTACACGTCAGTATATCTAAACGTGTTTAGCTGCGTTCACGACACCTAGTCTGCCAATCGTTTTTCAGCTATGAACTAACCTGACAGACAGAGAGAGAAAGGGGGTTTAACGTCCACTCGACACAAACTATTAACTAGGTTATTTTGGGACAAATGTATGGTTTTAAATTTTTTATTTCAATAATTCGCTTGCGCCAAGGGGTCTTTAACAATGGGAGGAAACTGGAGTGCCAGGAGGAACCCACAAGGTTGAGAAGTGGTCAAAATTTTTATCCAATTTTCACGAAACTTGAAATATAGGTTTATCGGACCGTATAGCTTCCTGGAATATGTTCTCTGATTATTTTAGCTTGTGGACACTAAATGCGATGGTTAAAGTTACATTATGGGATATTTATCTAAAGAGTTGGCCATTCTTGCTATGAAAGTTCAAAAAATGATGATGAAAGACGATTATTTTAAAAATTTCAGTCAAATTACTTTATTAATATAATATAAGCCTTTGGCTTGTTTTTGAATCCTTAACTTTTGTCAGTGTATGTATAGTATATATCTTTTTTGAATAAAATATTGTTAAAAAAAAAAAAAATTACTTTATTTTTACTTTATTCTGAACCGAGATATTGGTGTTATAATATTTAACTAGAAATGGGGGCAAAATGCATCTTCACCCTCTCCGACAATTCCCGATCGTTTAAGTGACAGGCGTTAACTCCACCTACATAATCTGGATTATCAAGTGCTGTCTGCCATGTTAAAAATGGTATCTAATGACGCGGAAATAGCCTCGACCAGCACTGCCTTTTATGGACAGTTTCCGGATAATGACGTCAACATAACGGTGAACTTACAGAGCTAGGGGCTGATATTTGATTAAATTAGTCAGTGAATCCCTTTCAAAATCCAAGCTGTAGTCTAGCCATCCGTGGGTCTACAAAGTTGATTTTGGGCTTATTGTCTAATTGAAGATCTAATTTATAATTTCTCTAACATCTGAAGCCTAAACTAAGACCTGCGATAAGCAGATTTGATTTAGCTCTTGAATAATGTAACTTTAAGTTTGAAATTTGTGAAAATCAGACGAAAATTGTGCAACAAAATGGCAGCTCCTCATACGCATGTCACACTCCCATAATATTCGGTTGCACATATCAGATTGTAACTTCTGCATTATGGCCCCATTTTGTACGAATAGTCGCATTTTTAGCTTGTGGATCCTTTAGAGGTCACAATTTTTAATTCGATTTCGATTGATTGCTTTCGATATTGGGGGATATTGGACCATAACTTCTGATATGTGTTGATATGTTTATATCCCAAAGATCACAGTGTCATTTGATGTTGTCCCATGTCATATCGTAACATGCATACTGGATTATACATATAGCCCCTGATTGTTCGGGGGGGGGGGGGGTTGGGAGGTCCTAGTGGTCTAGAATGCCACGCTTCGACCTCTAGCTGGCCTGCTACCTCTGGCTTTTGGCTGTGGTTTCGAGCCCTGGTATGAGCGTATGTGGCATGAAGCTAGGAGTGCCTTCTCAACTTCATAGGTATCCTCCGGGCACTACGGCTTTCTCCCACTGCTAAAGCCCCCTACGCGCAACGAATTATTGAAATAAAAATTGAAAAAACATACGTTAGTCCCATAATGACCTAGTTTGTGTCAAGTGGACGTTAAACCCCATTTCTCTCTCTCTCTCCCTTCACTTTATCTAGTTTTTATACGCCCACATTTTCATGTGGACGTATTATGTCGTCGCCCCTGTCCGTCTGTCTGTCCGTCCGGACGTCCGTCCACAATTGTTTGTGGACTCTCTACAGGTCACAATTCTTGTCGGATTTTAACGAAACTTAAAAAATAGGTTTATCCCCAAAAGATCTCGGCTGCTTTCGATGTTGGCATGGATCGGATCAAAACTTCATGGATTATGGCCCCTGATTGTACGAAAAATCACGTTTTTAGTTTGTGGACCCTGTAGAGATCACAATTTTAATCCGATTTTGATGAAACTTGACATGCATGTTTATAACCCAAAGATCTTGGTTCCTTTCGATGATTGCGCCTATCGAAACGTAATTTCATGAATTATGGCCCCCGATTGTCTGAAAAATCACCTATTTTAGCTTGTGGTACCTCTGGAGGTCAAAATTATTAACTGATTTGTAAAACCGTTCGATTATATCACCGTTACACCCTAAGGAGGGTTGAGTTCAAATTTCTGAAAAATTGGACCAAAATTGCCATACAAAATGGCCGCCATTCGTACGTGAATACGGTTAAAAAATGGTATATCAAGGTTGTGGACCCTGTAGAGGTCACAATTTTAATTCGATTTTAATAAAACTTGAAATGCACGGTTATAACCCAAAGATCTTGGTTCCTTTCGATATTTGCGCCTATCGGAACGTAATTTCCTGAAATATGGCCCCTGGTTGTCCGAAAAATCACCTATTTTAGCTTGTGGTACCTCTGAAGGTCACAATTATTATCCGATTTAAAAAACCGTTCTATTATGTCACCGTTACACCCTAAGGAGGGTTGAGTTCAAATTTCGGAAAAATCGGACTAAAATTACCATACAAAATGGCCGTCGTTCGAACGCGAATACTGTTAAAACATGGTATATCAAGGTTGTGGACCCTGTAGAGATCACAATTTTAATTCGATTTCGATGAAACTTGAAATGCATGGTTATAACCGAAATATCTTGGTTCCTTTCGATATTTGCGCATATCGGATCGTAACTTCCTGAATTATGGCCCCTGATTATACGCAAAATCGTTTGATTATATCACTGTTACACCCTAAGGAAGGTTGAGTTTGAATTTTGGAAAAATTGGACCAAAATTGCCATACAAAATGGCCGCCATTCGTAAGCGAATACTGTTAAAAAATGGTATATCAAGGTTGTGGACCGTGTAGAGGTAACAATTTTAATTCGATTTTAATGAAACTTGAAATACATGGTTATAACCCAAAGATCTTGGTTCCTTTCGATATTTGCGCATATCGGATCGTAACTTCCTGAATTATGGCCCCTGATTATACGCAAAATTGTCTTTGTTTGTCTTGTGGTCTCTCTGGAGTTCACAATTATTATCCGATTTAAAAAATCGTTTGATTATATCACCGTTACACCCTAAGGAAGGTTGAATTCGGATCGTAACTTCCTGAATTATGGCCCCTGATTATACGCAAAATCGTCTTTGTTTGTCTTGTGGTCTCTCTGAAGGTCACAATTATTATCCGATTTAAAAAATCGTTTGATTATATCACCGTTACACCCTAAGGAAGGTTGAACTCGATTTTCGAAAAAATTCGGAACAAAATTGCCATACAAAATGGCCGCCGCGTGTACGCGAATACTGTTATAAAATGGTATATCAAGGTTGTGGACCCAGTATAGGTCACAATTTTGATTCAATTTTGATGAAACTTTAAATGCGATCACAATTATTATCCGATTTAAAAAACATTTGATTATATCATCGTTACATTGTAATGAAGGTTGAGTTTGAATTTTGTGAAATCGAACCACAACTGCCGGACAAAATGGCCGCCACTTGTATGCGAATATTGTGTAAAAATATGGTTTATCAAGGTTGTGAACCCTGTAGAAGTCATAATTTTAATCCGATTTTGAAGTACCTTGAAATGCATGTTCATAACCCATTCAAAGATCTTGGTTCCATTCGATATATGCGCATATCGATTTGTAACTTCATGAGTTATTGTCCTTGATTGTAGGAAAAATCACTTTCTTTTTAGCTTGTTCTCTATCCAACTCTTGTATGTGGGCGTATCCTGCCTGGCAGCCGCTGGTTAACTATTATAGTGAGAACTGCCAGCTCTTTATCTACTCTTCCATAATGTCTCTTTAAGCAAGTTTGTTTTTGTTTTAATTAATTAGAAATGTGCGTTAATATTTCTATTTGTAGATCGGTATAACCTCAACAAGCAGTACCAGTATGGTTTGTGTAATAAGGCAGGATGTTTCTCCACTAGTGTTGGCAATATGTATGTTTGTAGTCTCTGTTCATGGTAAGAATCTAATTTTTGTTACATCTTTTTTGTAAATCATTTTAGTGAATCCTGTACCACAACAGGCCTAGGACTGTACAGCGCAGTGGACGCTTACGGCTGGCCCCCGGATCAATTCACTTGATTTGATAATTCAAATTATTTAACTTAAAATATTTCTTTATATCCCAAAGATCTCTGTCCCTTTCAATATTCGTGCATTTCAGACCATAACTCTTTCTGGATTATTGCCCCTGACTGTACAAAAATTCACGTTTGTTTTTAGCTTGTTCTCTATCCATCCCTTGGAAAATGTAGGTGTATCCTGCCTTGCAGCCGCTGTTTTTTTTTAGCTTGTTCTCTAGATCTGTCCAATCTCTTGCAAAAGGTGGGTGTATCTTGCATGGAAACAGCCTGTTATCAGATTTTGACGAAATTTGAAATATAGGTTTTTCTCCTTACGATTTTGGTCCTTTTGTATGTGACCTGTCTTTAGAACACGACAATGAGAAATCACCAACTGTCCCTAGAATGACATCACTCCTATAGTTAGTTTTTTTTTTCATCAGTGATTGAAATATCTAGGTTACACATGTAGATAGTCTTTTCTTTCTTTAGGTGCTGCACAGACAACAATATCTTGTGGTGAATCGGCAGGAGTTGTAGGACAGCCACAAGTTCTAAGTTGTAGTATTTCTGGTGATATAGAAAACAATATTTACTGGTATCGCTATAATGCAACTTATGAGAGGAACATAGTTCAGTGTTCTAAATCATCGGCCCAAAGTGTCAGTACATGTGTTGCACCACCTAATTTAAGATCCCTGTATAATGTTAGCATCGAAGATCAACCACCAAGAAATCCATCCTTTACCATTATCTCTGTAATGTCTGAAGATCTAGAAGTATTTTGGTTATGTGTTGACAGTCTTACATTCCCAGATAGAGCGTCAATACCTGCTTCTTCATCATGCAGTTTAAAACAAGGTTCGTACAATTGTTTTTATTACACTCTAAATTCAGTGTTGGTGTACATTTCAATCTAGATATTATTGTTAGCAAAGTTTAATATTTCCATAATTTAGCACTGATATTTGTATTATCCCAATGGGTTGGTTCATCTGGAATACAGAGAGAGAGAGAGAGAAATGGGGTTTAATGTCCACTCAACACAACTAGGTCATTTCAGGACTAACATATGGTTTAATTTTATTTCAATAATTTGCTTGTAATATCGGCACACATTGAAAACAGATCAAAGAGGGGGCTCAGCGGAGTACTCACACTACAAACGTGGACAAAACGTGTTAAAATTTTGGCCATAATTTTGCCAGGTTTTAACGTGGTAAAACAATGCCACGTTTGTCTAGGGTTTCAAAATGTTGTTGTTTTTTTAAATTGGCATATGCTAGTCAAAACGGTACAATAATATTGGGATTGGACAACCCAACAAATCAGTTGCTTGTTGAACAAGTGTCACTTATGAAAGTTTTTTTCCCCCAATGCAGAAAATTCTTAATGTGTCCAAATCGCTAAACCTATCCAATATTTAAGACAAAATAAACATTTCACCGTTGGTACACGAATCGTGTAGTATAGTGCGCTTCAGTGTCATTTGTAACAATTGACCAGAAAGCATGAGGATCTGTAATTCCTGTCAAACGGTGACGCCATATCTTGGAAAAGGCGGGAAGTTGTCATTCGTTTGAAACTCATGTCACATTTCGCTTGACATAACTAATTTGAAATTAGAAATGTAGATGTAATTGATGGAGAAAGAGAAAGAGAGAGAGAGTGAGGGGGGATAGAGTAGAATTACAATTGAAGTGAATGAAGCTGCTAGCTACATTAACTTTCCATACAACTATGTATCAGGGACATTGACCTTTCGCACAACAATATATGTGACCCGCCATACAACAATTTATACTAAAATGTTTTTTTTAGACTATTCATAAGTCATACTGTGCATTTCTTTAACCAAAAAATTACAATTAAAAGTTTTTAATGTTATTGTATTTAGATATAAATATATATATATGTTAATTACTACCGAGATTATAACAACACCATCATCTTCATCTACAACTGATGACCCAGGAGGTAATCTTCCCATTCTCCTGTATTTTACTTCATCCTTAATGAGTTAATGAAACCAGGGACAGAAAATATTTCTTTTTATCTGTCTTCAAACCTATACCCATACCAGTTGATCTTCAAACATTTTCTAGTCACAAAAACGACCTACTTTGTGTCGATTTGACGTTAAACCCAATTTCTCTCTTTCTCAAACATTTTCTTTCAAATAAAAAACATTCTCTTATTTCTGTAGATCGCTTAATAAGAACCTGACTAATATAGCGAGATAACTGATCATCACCTCCCTGCTTCTGTTTTACGGAATAGTTGAATGATGCTTCAAACTGAAAAGCTTTCTACGCCATCACAATTTTAACGATTTGTTCTTCTCGGACATCTGACAAGTCGATATGTCAATACCTTGCATGTAAAAACCTGGCCCCAAGCTCTCAAAGCCTTCTCAGACTTAAGTTGAGAATTTACTCAAACTTCAATCACTGTTTATGAGAAATATCTTTTGATCCAGAAACACAAAACTTTGCACATAGCATTTTATTGCTGTATTTAATATATTAAAACAACAAACGTTTAATAAAGGAATATATTTTGGTTAGAATAAGGGGAACAATTTTGAGTAAATTCTCAACTTAAGTCTGAGAATGATTTGTGAACTCCGGCCCTGATTTGTTTCTCAATTTAATCCTAAAAACCCAGTATGCCATTCTCATGTTTCAAAATTAAACGAGACCGAAACCTTCGACCTTGTTATCACCTTCGTCTCTCATCTGTGATGACTTTTCTTTCTTCAAATTGACATGGATGCTTTATTTTGTCAAACTTGATAAAATTTCATTGGCCATAATTCACAAATTTTCAATCAAAAATCTCTGAGATATAAATAAACATCTATACTATTTACTTTCTAATTGATGAAATCTTGTGAAAACATATCACGAAGAAGAACTCTATTGAATTACTGTATTTTTGGACCTTATAATGTTGTATACTGTTACATTATTTTAGAGCTATATTTTACTGGTGGGCATGCCATTAGATATCACGACAAGCAGATATCTGTATTTATATTAATTAATGCTGAAATAATTTACTGAGATTAATAATCTAGGTTGTCAATCTCATTCAGGCCAAGAAGTCCAGTAGTTTTTTTTCTGCCTATTTCAGATACATTTATGATTTTATTCTTTTACGTTTTCGAACAGTTTTACAGCCCATGTGATGAAACAGCTTGTCCCAGTATGTTTCATTACCTATCTGTAAATATTTACGACATATGTACAGTGTACATGATTATTTATTTTCTATATTTGATATAAGCAAAATGCTTGAAATGGAAATTTGAGTCCTGTAAGCATATCAATCACACAAACATGTTTCGTATTTTAACAAATCAAGCACACAGATAAGATATGAATACATTGATTGACTTTTCATACAAAATTATGACTATGAGCTAAAATAACTTTTCATGCCATAATATCAGCAACGATGACTTTACATATAAAACAACCTAAACCGTGCTGTTGTTTGAAACTTCAGTTTCCATATTATGTTTGACTATAAGTCAAAATTGAAGAATAAAAATATCAAAAGAGTTAGATTACCCTGATATTAAATCCAAATATTGAAACCAGATCTATATTGACTAAATCTTTAACTTTTGGCATCTAATTTACATCCTTAAACTCACATTTAATGTTAGAATTGGTTTGTCTGTCCGTCTGTCGGTCCATCCGTCACACTCTTTGCGACACAATAACTCTCCTTCTCATTAACTGTTCACATTATACCTTAATCAAAAGCAGAGTTATTATGTTCCAATGTCTTGACCAATCAAATTGCTTATCGATATTTAGTCTGAGGAGAAAATTCTCATCATCAAACTTAGTCAAGGTAGTGATATAATAAATCTATACTCGTCACTCTCACGTAATTAAAACCAAAGTATAGGTGATAATTATAATTTGATTGCTTGATACTTTTTAAGAAAGTAAATGTTCGATTAATGCATATGTGTCATCTATTTATTTTGGGATTTAGGTGGGGGACATCAGCCTCACTGTTGGGTTGTTGTACCTATAAAATTCATATCAAATATGATGTGATTAAAGAATATGTTACTCCTCAATTGCTAATTAATCTGGGACAAGAAATCTAATATTATTACACAGAATTACTTTAAAAATCTTCAAATCATTCATAATTTATGATACTATTATAAAAATAATTTCCTTAGAAATCTTCAAATAGTGATTTATAATGATTTTTTAAGCTGTCTTAATATCAATTATTCCACAGATAAAGAAATTATAGTCTAAATTGAAAAATAGATAAAAAATTTTTTTTGTAATGGTTAAATATATATTTCCTGAAAGTGGGCATGTACAAGCAGTGCCAGATCTAGGGGGGGCAAAGTGGGACAAATGTCCCGGGCTCCCCACATTTAGGGGCCCCACAACAAAACTCTGTCATACTAATGTTTTATCCCGGGTGGAGCTATCTAGTACGTGGGCTGAGGGGCGAGGATTGTGGCCCTGAGCAGTAAGGGATATTGGGGGTCCCGGGACTGGTAGGTACCAACAGATTTTCGGGGGGGGCAGAGATCGGTTTGGCCCTAAAATTAACTAAATTACATAATTTAGAGGTTCTACCAATCAATAGGACTCCATCCCGCGATATGATTGCTGGGGCCCAAGCAGTCCCGGGAAATTAACGTAATCTTAGTATAGTAAATCAGACAACGGAGTTTAATGCTATATGTCACCTGAAATAATTTCACTAAATTCCTCGAAGGAAAACACCCCAGGCACTCAAAGGGGCAGGGGACATACTAGTACGATCCGAGGTCAGTACGAACAATTCGAAATGGGGCCCCCGCACAGCTGGTATGTCCCGGGCCCCCTACAAGGTTAATCCGGCCCCGTGTACAAGTATCCTAGGGCATCTGCTTCACAGTTATACAGGAAGTGATAACAGATGTTCTAGTTTAATATTATTTGATTGTTATTTGAGATCAATATCTATACTATTTACAGAAATTACAACCATTCTACCAATTACAACAACTCAAGGTAATTTACTCATTCTCCCGTTTTATTTTCCCTTTGTTTGCTTTTCATCAACCTGCTTAAATCACTAATAAACCAAGGGTCAGAAATAAATATATCACTAATATCAGGAATTTCTTTAAAGGGACAATCCTGAATTAAACAGAGGCTCAAAAATAAAAGTCTGAGAATGTATGAAAATAAAATGCTAAAATAAAGGGGAATGGTGTATTTACCTTGTCTCAAAATTTCAACTCAAAGTATTGAGTCGTTTGGACGTGAACGCCAAAACTGCTTATCCGGACACGTAACTCTTTTAAAATTTCGGGTCAATTGTTTCGTTGGGTGACCTTATAACCGATTACTTGAGAGGGTGATGCAGTGAATAACCCATGTGCCGTACTTGATAGAGAAAGGCAAATTTCACCTACACATTATTTTCATTAATCCAGATACCACAAAATACACCTTGGGGCATCGGTCTCAAATTCCAGATGAAGACTGACGGATTTAAGTCGTTTGAAAATGTATCATAAAAACTGAAGTAGTTGCTCGCCCTTGACTCGCATATTTTAAGGGATTTTAACACAAAATTAAGCAGTTTTATTCCCAAAATAAATATCGGGATTAGCCCTTTAAACGACTTTATTGAATATAAAAGTGGTACTACAGCAATATAACTTTGGTGGTAGTGCATGTTAAACTAATCCAAGGTAATTCACAGGGCACTACAGTAGACATGATCACAGGGCACTACAGTAGACATGATCACAGGGCACTACAGTAGACATGATCACAGGGCACTACAGTAGACATGATCACAGGGCACTACAGTAGACATGATCACGTTTAACCACACATTAACAGATAGAAACTGGTTCTTAGACAAGCCGTCCTCAAATCTGATACAAAACAGGGATAACTTTAGTGGTAGTGATAGTGCACGTTATACTAATCCAAGGTAATTCACACGGCTTTACAGCAGACATGATCGTGTAAACCACACGTTTATAAACCACCCGTAATACAGATGAAAACCGGTTCTTTGACAAGCCGTCCCCAAATCTGATACCAAACAGGGATAACTTTGGTGGTAGTGCACGTTATACTAATCCAAGGTAATTCACATGGCTTTACAGCAGATATGATCGCGTAAACCACACGTTTATAAAGCACCCATAACACAGATGAAAACTGGTTCTTTTAAAGCCGTCCTCAAATCTGATACGGAAGAGGGATTTCTTTGGTGGTGGTGCACGTTTAACTAATCCAAGGTAATTCACATGGCTTTACAGCAGATATTATCGTGTAAACCACACGTTTATAAAGCACCCATAACACAGATGAAAACTGGTTCTTAGACAAGCCATCCTCAAATCTGATTCAAAACAGGGATTTCTTTGGTGGTGGTGCACGTTATACTAATCCAAGGTAATTCACACGGCGTTACAGCAGACATGATCGCGTTACCCACACGTTTATAAATCACCCGTAACACAGATGAAAACTGGTTCTTCGACAAGCCAAAATCTGATACGGACCAGAGATTTATATTTTATCAAAGGATCACTACTTGATTAATTCAATACACTGTTTTTATTTTTCAGATTTTTTACCCTTTTTAATTGACACAGGATTATCTGAGAATTATGTAGGCCCGTAGCCAGGAAGTTGTTTTTGGGGGGCAAAGATGTTTTCGGGAGGGCCAACTAGCATAGGCATCTGCATGAATACTATCAAACTAAGAGTGTCCGACAAAATGATTGCTTCCGCTTACGCAAATAATATAATAAGTATTTTATACCAAGGTTGGAGAGTATTGTGAACCCTCTAGACGTTACAACATGAAACTTAAAACATGTTTATATCACAAAGACCTTGGTTCCTTTTGATATTCACGCATATCAGACTTTTACTTAATGGATTGTGGCCCCTTATTGTAAAGAACATCACATTTTTAGCTTGTGGATCCTCTGGAGGCAACGATATGTTTAAAGATATCACTGTCTCAGTTAAGAGGCGATTTTTGTGAAAATCGAAATGAAACTGCCTGACAAAATGGCTGCTGTTTGTTCACATAGTGTAAAAGTATGTAATACCAAGGTCAGTGGCGGTGCCAAGGGTGAGCAAGTGGGGTCATTTTCCCCCCCATTAATCTGGTCTGCCCCCTGTTTGCCCCCCTCCCCAATAATTTAAGAAAATAGTTTTAAAATAATTTATAGTAGGTTTACAGCAGGATGGGCTTGTAAGAAATCACTCTCTGACAGAGGAGGAATGTGAGATTTAATCACCGTCGAAGGTATTGATTACCGAACCATATCACAAACTCTAAACAATAACATGTGAATCACTTGAAAAGTGCTTTTTATGAACCTCAAAGTTTTTTGGGTATAGGTTCAACGAATATGCATTCACTTGATACACTCAATCCGTTTGTTTGACACCTCCCTCTTTTTTCGACGAACAGTATCTGGTCATCTCTATTTATCTCGACCACCAGTATCTGAAATACAGCCAGACTGCATTTCCGGCAGGTTATTTAATAAAATATTGTGGTGAAAATATTCATCCAATTTGATTCACTCACTCCGTCGGTTGGTCACTTTCTCTCTGGTTGGTTAAACTAGTGATTTGGCGACAGACTGTATTTGGTAAACTTGTTTTATCTCGACGATCAGAGCCTGAAATACTGCTAGATACTGCATTTCGGGCAGTCTACTTTTAAACTTTTCAGGGGCTTTGTAGAGATAACGGGTATTCATGAGGTTTCATCTGAACCTGAAATCTCCCTTTTATCCACTGATGATGATGTAGATAATGATTTTGAAAATAATGATGATGAAATGGCAGAGTTACCTACCATTGAGCATTATTATAGAATGTATAACCTGTGTGTGAACAATTTAACAGAACTGTCTCATTATTAGTTATTAGATTTTAGTCTATATGACATATCAGATAATATGTTTGGTAACGTTTAGTTATTAAAATATTACTGTCACTTGCAACTCATTAATAGCGACACAGGTTTCAATTTGAAAATTCCCGGGAAATTTACCCTGTTTGAAAATTCCCGGGAATTTACCAACCCTAGCAACCGCTTGTTACAATTTAATAGGCGGACAGAGTTTCAAGTTATTTGAATAATGTATGGGTATATGTGTTTGCATCAATACGAAAGATATATCTATATATGGGTAAATGTGTTTGTATCGATAAGGAAGAGATATCTATCAGTGTATGGGTATACCCGTTGTGTTTGTTAAGTATCGATAAGGAAGAATATATGACAACAACAGGATGTTTGATGACTGTTATTTATGGAATAGCTGTGTGAAGTAGAGATTGTAAAATCAACCAGGATGGTTAAATATGATCTATAATAATACCATATATATCATAATAACCCCTACCATCCTCGATCCACCATATATATAATAATAACCCCCCCTACCATCCTCGTCCCACCATATATATAATAATAACCACCCTACCATCCTCGTCCCACCATATATATCATAATAACCCCCCCCCCCTACCATCCTCGTCCCACCATATATATCATAATAACCCCCCTACCATCATCGTCCCACCATATATATCATAATAACCTCTACCATCCTCGTCCCACCATATATATTATAATAACCCCTACCACCCTCGTCCCACCATATATATCATAATAACCCCCCCTACCATCCTCGTCCCACCATATATATCATAATAACCCCCCTACCATCCTCGTCCCCCCATATATATCATAATAACCCCCCTACCATCCTCCTCCCACCATATATATTATAATAACCCCCTACCATCCTCGTCCCACCATATATATCATAATAACCCCCCCTACCATCCTCGTCCCACCATATATATCATAATAACCCCCCTACCATCCTCGTCCCCCCATATATATCATAATAACCCCCCTACCATCCTCCTCCCACCATATATATTATAATAACCCCCTACCATCCTCGTCCCACCATATATATCATAATAACCCCCCCTACCATCCTCGTCCCACCATATATATCATAATAACCCCCTACCATCCTCGTCCCACCATATATATCATAATAACCCCCCCTACCATCCTCGTCCCACCATATATATTATAATAACCCACCCTACCATCCTCGTCCCACCATATATATCATAATAACCCCCCCCCCCCTACCATCCTCGTCCCACCATATATATCATAATAACCCCCCTACCATCCTCGTCCCACCATATATATCATAATAACCCCCTACCATCCTCCTCCCACCATATATATTATAATAACCCCCTACCATCCTCGTCCCACCATATATATCATAATAACCCCCCTACCATCCTCGTCCCACCATATATATTATAATAACCCACCCTACCATCCTCGTCCCACCATATATATTATAATAACTCCCCTACCATCCTCCTCCCACCATATATATCATAATAACCCCCCTACCATCCTCGATCCACCATTTATACCATAATAACCCCCTACCATCCTCGATCCACCATTTATATCATAATAACCCCCCTACCATCCTCCTCCCACCATATATATTATAATAACCCCCCTACCATCCTCCTCCCACCATATATATAATAATAACCCCCCCTACCATCCTCGTCCCACCATATATATTATAATAACCCCCCCTACCATCCTCCTCCCACCATATATATCATAATAACCCCCCCTACCATCCTCCTCCCACCATATATATCATAATAACCCCCCCCCCCTACCATCCTCGTCCCACCATATATATCATAATAACCCCCCCCCCCCTACCATCCTCGTCCCACCATATATATCATAATAACCCCCCTACCATCCTCCTCCCACCATATATATTATAATAACCCCCTACCATCCTCATAATATCATAATAACCCCCCCTACCATCCTCGTCCCACCATATATATCATAATAACCCCCCTACCATCCTCGTCCCCCCATATATATCATAATAACCCCCCTACCATCCTCCTCCCACCATATATATTATAATAACCCCCTACCATCCTCGTCCCACCATATATATCATAATAACCCCCCCTACCATCCTCCTCCCACCATATATATCATAATAACCCCCCCTACCATCCTCCTCCCACCATATATATCATAATAACCCCCCTACCATCCTCGTCCCACCATATATATCATAATAACCCCCCCCCCCTACCATCCTCGTCCCACCATATATATCATAATAACCCCCCTACCATCCTCCTCCCACCATATATATTATAATAACCCCCTACCATCCTCGTCCCACCATATATATCATAATAACCCCCCTACCATCCTCCTCCCACCATATATATAATAATAACCCCCTACCATCCTCGTCCTACCATATATATTATAATAACCCCCCTACCATCTTCGTCCCACCATATATATCATAATAACCCCCCTACCATCTTCGTCCCACCATATATATCATAATAACCCCCCTACCATCCTCGTCCCACCATATATATCATAATAACCCCTACCATCCTCGTCCTACCATATATATCATAATAACCCCCCTACCATCCTCGTCCCACCATATGTATCATAATAACCCCCACTACCATCCTCGTCCCACCATATATATCATAATAACCATCCTACAATCCTCGTCCCACCATATATATCATAATAACCCCCCTACCATCCTCGTCCCATCATATATATCATAATAACCCCTACCATCCTCGTCCTACCATATATATCATAATAACCCCCCTACCATCCTCGTCCCACCATATATATCATAATAAACCCCCCCCCTACCATCCTCGTCCCACCATATATATCATAATAACCCCTACCATCCTCGTCCTACCATATATATAATAATAACCCCTACCATCCTCGTCCTACCATATATATCATAATAACCCCCCTACCATCCTCCTCCCACCATATGTATCATAGTCTCGATTAACCATTTAATCGTTAAATCGAGAAGGAAAATTATACAGCAAATCAGATCATAATTCAACAAATATCGTTGACATCGTTGACATCGAGAGTTGGTTATGTTCTGGATACCTTAAGTAATGTCTAAACAATAGGTTTTATTTAACTTTTCGGGTCTAAAGGAAGACCTACAATAGGCTGATTTAGCTCGTGCATAATGTGTGTTTTAAGTCAATTGGCGTGGTTTCGATTTCCCCCAAAAAAGACCTACAATAGGCAGATTTAGCTCGTGCATAATGTGTGTTTTAAGTCAATTGGCGTGGTTTCGATTTCCCAAAAAGAAGACCTACAATAGGCAGATTTAGCTTGTGCATAATGTGTGTTTTAAGTCAATTGGCCTGGTTTCAATTTCCCAAAAAGAAATAAATTTTTATATTTCTCTCTTTATAACAAGTGGGGGGGGGGGGATGCATTAGTGTGAGGGTGTGTTTCCTCCGGGCACTACGGTTACCTCCCACTTCTAAAGACCCCTACGCGCAAGCGAATTATTGAAATAAAAAAATTAAACTGTTTAACCATATGTTAGTCCCGAAATGATCTAGTTTTGTTGAGTTGATGTTATACCCCATTTCTCTCTCTCTCTCTCTCTCTCTCTCTCTCTCTCTCTCTCTCTCTCTCTAACAAGTGGTTTTTATTTGGTAAACTACCGCAGTTGAATAAGTAATAAAATCTTGTATACACACCTATATATATTTTACTGTCCTTCAATTTGGGTTCTTCCTTGTATTCGTTTCACTCATTATACCACGAAATGAACTAGTTGTGTTTAGTGGAGGTTAAACCCCATTTCTCTCTCTTTCTCTCTCTCTCTCTCAATTTGTGTTCTTCCTTGTATTCATTTTACTCATCATATACCACAAAATGACCTAGTTGTGTTTAGTGGAGGTTAAACCCCTTTTCTCTCTCTCTCTCTCTCTCTCTCTCTCTCTCTCTCTCTCTCTCTCTCTCTCAATTTGTGTCTTCCTTGTATTTGTTTTACTCATCATATACCATGAAATGTCCTGCATCATATTAGATCATTCACATCCTTGTTGACTTGTGACCTGACATATATATATATATTGAATCATTCCATCACAATATGTCCTTGTTGACTAATATATCATGGTACAATCATGTATCACATCCTTAACCATTTTAAAGTTGTTCATCCTTGTTGATTTTTTTCGATTTTAAACATGACATGTACCTATATATTACATGTGGGGGGGGGGATGGCCTAATGGTCTAGATTGCCGAGCTTCGACCTCTAGCTGGCCGGTCACCTCTGGCTTGCGGCTGTGGTTTCGAGCCCTAGTATGAGCGTATGTGACATGGAGATAGGGGCGCCTTCTCAACCTCGTGGGTTTCCTCCGGGCACTCCGGTTTCCTCCCACTGCTAAAGACCATATGTTAGTCCCGAAATGACCTAGTTTGTGTCGAGCGGACATTAAACCCCATTTCTCTCTCTCTACATGTATATTTTATGGTTTTATTGATTTTAAACATGTACCTAGAAATACTGTGTAATCTGACATTAAAGTTGTTTATCCTTGTTGATTCCTATATATATAAATGATTAAAAATGGTCTGATGCTGCTCAGTTTGAACCGAAAGCGCTAGCCTAGCTGTTTAAATAATATTTTGGTGTCTTTCTTTAATTTAGTTTATATTTTTGTGTATATAATATATATATATATTATAGTTTGCATTGTAACCTGATATATATCATCATTGTCCACCATTAATTAAAATCTGTTTGTTCGTTCGTTTAATTGAGGTAGAATCTTTAAATCTTTCTCTCTCTCTCTACATGTATGATTAACAGTGTCAGCTGAACATAAGGCACTTGTCATAGATATATACTGTACTGTAATATATACAAGGGGAAGAACAATCGTAAGTCACATTTTTGCCTTTTCGCATAAAATGCAAAACAGACTTTTTGGGTGAGAATATTTGTGTGAACGGAACAACGATTGGGTTTAATAACAACTTCAAAATGGTGTTTAACACAAACCATAATTACCAGTTCAGCTGACTTCAACTTTGTAGGCAAATTTGATGGTTAAATAAAGGGTACAATGGACTTGTTTCTGTCCGAGAGGCCATTATAGAAGGGCCTTGGTTCGATTTGACTCTGATCGTTCCACAAAAAGCGCAAACAATTTGCAACCATATTGGTTCGTGGAAAAAGTAACTTAGATCGATCTTCCCCTGGACTCTTCATTTGTGTCTGACAATGTTTGTGTCTGACAATGTTTGTGTGTTATTTATTTATTTGGGGGATTGTGGTGTTGACATGTTCTCAAGTATTGATGTATCTAATTCTTGTTAATCAGCTAAAATTGACTCTATCCAATAAAACACCTGTCAGCCCTTTTTATTTCCTACACTAAATGTTTACTTCCAGGAAGAGTTCCACTTCTGCACATGGCAAACCTATGCAGATTCGGGTACCCTACATCTTACCTCGGCCATTTTTTATCCAGGAGCTTTAAAATAGTTCCAATATGTCGGAATTTGTCATACAGCCGGGGGGGGGGGGGGGAATGACCTAGTGGTCTAGAGTGCCGCGCTTCGGCCTCTAGCTGGCCAGTCACCTCTGGCATGCGACTGTGGTTTCGTGCCCTAGTGTGAGCATATATTTCGCATGGAGATAGGGGTGCCTTTTCAACCTCGTGGGTTTTCTCTGGGCACTCCAGTTTCTTCCCACTGCTAAAGACCCCTAGATGCAAGCGAATTATTAAAATAAAAATTGAAAACCATACGGTAGTCCCAAAATGACCTAGTTTGTGTCGAGTGAACATTAAACCCCATTTCTCCCGTTTCTCTGTCATACAGCCAAGATTAGATGTGAAGAATCTGTTGAGGTTTGCCGAATGCCACTTCCGATATAAACAAAGTGAAAGTGAAGTGATAAAGGTAAAATGAAAGTAGAATTGATAAAAGTTGTAATAAAGAACGTGTATTTTTTTTCTAGGACCTACACCTGATCGTAACTGCCACTTGGAAGGTGGTGTGGCGTTTATCGGTAATTTCCTTGCTGGTGTGGTCGTATTCTTGGTGATAATCTGTGTTATTAACAAAGGTATGGTAATATTTAATATTTTAATTACTACGCAACATCAGCATTTAGTAAACAGATTTGAACAGTTTTACAACAATAATTTGAAACTAAAGATGAAATACAGAAACTCATGTTAAAACTATACATGATGCCCAAATATAGTAGAATCTTTTTGCGCAGCCACTCCTATTCAGCGACATCTTCTTGTAAACGGTCACGATATATTTCCCCCGTAAAAATTAGATTTTATTAAGAGGCCAATCTCGGTAAGCGGTCAGTGGTGAAAATTCCCTTGGGTGGCTGCTTAATACAGATTCTACTGTAGTGTTTTCCAAGACCATATTGAAAAATTTGCCTAGCGCAATAGAAACTTTAATTAGTATTGTTGCGCAAATATAAATTTAGATATATTATTATTATTATTATTATTTATTATCAAAACTTTTTCAAATTTATTTTTGTTAAAATTATTTTGTTAGTGAGATGAAGAGCCCTATTGAATTTCTGCAATTTCTGTCAATTAAATATATTTTGTACTTAATGATTTTGATTGTTTTGCACATTCTTATGAATGCTTTTACAACTAAAGTGATCACCAAGAATACTGGAAATTGTTTTATAGTCCCATTTCGACAATTTTTATGGTACTGATTTTTGTGTCTCACATTTCACAGATCTTGGTACCCCGTTGAAGGTTGTAATTGCTGTTGTTTTTGCTGTTGCCGCTGGAATTCTTGCTGGTGGATCATTCGCAGCATGCAGTAAGTATTGACACCTTTTTAGGGGGTTGGGATGGCCTAGTGGTCTAGAGTGCCGGGCTTCGACATCTAGTGGGCTTGCTAGATCAAATTTTTTTTTCATAAACAGTGATTGAAAGATGAGTAAATTCTTAAAGGGGCATTATGTTGGATACAGATAAGAACTAGCAAGATATATGTGTGTGTTGATGTTTTATCTATGGGGGGGGGGGGTATTTATGTGGTAGAATGAATGAATGAATGATTGAAATGGGGTTTAACGTCCTACTGTTATGCACCTAACCTGAGCTAATTGAAGACGGGCATACGCCATACAGTGTGCTATGAGGGAAATTTTGCCCGGGCAGCGACACTACGGCCTACTCTTATATCGAATTCCAACTGCCAAGGGATCTTTTACGTGCACTCCAATGTGTACACGGGACCTAGAATGGTGTAATACATGTATTTATGTACATGTTGATGTTATATCAATGAAGGGGGGGGGGGTTAATGCTATAATAAAATTCACCTTATGTGTTAGTCCCAAAATAATCTCTATCTCATTCTCTAAATAACCTAGTTGTGTGTGCAGAATAAATATTAAAACCATATTTCTTGTGTGTTTATTTTTAGATAATGGTATTCCTCTATCTCATTCTCTAAATAACCTATTTGAGTAGAATAAATATTAAACCATATTTCTTGTGTGTTATTTTTAGACAATGGTATATCAATTAATGGTATAGTTGGTATCAATATTGGTGGGATGCTTGTAGTATTTATAATAACAATTCTAATTATTAAATTCGTTTGTACATGTAAGTATTTGTTTTATTTGTTTTAATTTTTTAATTTTGAATAATCATACGTTTACGGCATTTTTTATCTGCTCACAGGTAATAACCATACGATAACTTGCGATACGATTTCAAGCTTAACGGTCGGTATGCAGGTCTCAGACTAGAAATTATTTGCCCAATGACTTCAATGTTAAATGGGTGTATAATAAACGCGTCATTTTACAAGGGTAGCAAATTAGGCCTGAGGCTTATTTTCAATTTGGCCCTTGGCACAGATTGTGCGAATGATTTCGATCATTACTGCAGGAAGAAACCGAAGAACTCGTGGGGAAACCTGCCTGATCGGACGGGAGACCGAATATCCCTCTCACTTACAACGATAAAGTTCATGCCCTGAGCTGGGATTGAACCCTCGATGCATTGGTGTAACATCACAAGCTGTTGCTTAACATTCCGTTGGATCCAATCTTTTTAGGTACAATGGGGACCACATTTGGCAAACTCCTTTTCATAATTTTGTAGAGGATTTGCATGATGTTGACTGGGGTGAAAATCTCACTTCTGACACAATGATTGCTAAGCAGAAAGACTCATTAGAACCCCTGTCCCTCCGCTGTGTGAAATTCCAAATTTGATCCCTTTTTTCCAATTCTAGACTAGTCTTAGTCCATATCATAGCTTGCAGAGTTATCTTCCCATTTCCTATACAACAATAAGGTTCGTTTAGAATAAGGACAGCTCTCGTCTTCTCGATTATTAAATTTATTAAAACTTTCCTGATGGTTTATTGGAACATCAGTTTTAATGGGCGTCCTCACCAGAGATAAAGGGACATAATTTATAGGCGAGGCGGTCCCACGTCACCTCATTGTTTACCTTATAACACAGGATTGGGGGGGGGAGATGGTTAGTGTGAGTGCTGTATCATAAAGCCTGTCATTGAGTCAACTGGCCTGGTTTTGAATCCCAAGTTGTACGTAGGGTTGCCTTTCCAACCTCGTGGGTTTTCTCCGGGTCCTCCGGTTTCCTCCACCTAGGTGCATACGAAATATTGAAAAAAAATTAAACCATATGAAGTCCAGGAAATGGGTTTGTGTCAAGCGGACGTTAAACACCATCCCTCTCTCTTATAGCACAGTTTTCCAGTACATTCATTACGAACTCGTGTGTCGACTAACATGGAATTTAATACGGTTCGCTTACCATCGATAAGGTCACGTGGAATCGAGTTTTTACTCGCGACACCTGGTGGGAATTCATTGAGCGAGGACGGCCATTATATTATAATGTAGAGTTATGTCCCTTTGTATATTCAACCTGAAGGAATGCTATGATGGTATATTTGTATCTGGGGTTTATAGTTCTACTACAGGAGAATTTACTACAGCTGGAAGGTTTATAGACAGGATCTGATTAGGGCTGTACGATATTGCAAAAAGGAACGATATCGATATTGGTATTTTTTTCAACGATATAGTTAAATATCGCGATGTAAAATAATAATGTCACTTTGCTATTAAATAAATTAAATATAAATGCATTTTAAAGCTGACAACAGTGTGAGTAAGAATTGTTTTATTCATACTAATTTAAATATAACGGCGGATGTTTAAAAAGCGTCTGCTGGCGACCTTATGTAAGAAAATTGTCAAATATCATCATGTGCAACGGAAGTAAGTACTAAAGTAGATGCGGTCTTCAAGTCTTGTATTGTAAGTATACTAAATGATCCTGACTATCTTCCATTCAAACATTCGATTGGCTGTGCTATTCCTGGCCTAACAGTGACAGTAATCTATTTATAGATCGTTTTATTCTTGCTTTCAGAAATTGAGTTTCGTAGAGTTTTCTAAAAAATATGACAACCTATTTATAGCCTGGTAATTAGCCGCGGTAGTAGGGAATTTCAGGTGGATAGTGGGCCGAAGCTTTACATGTTGTAACAGCTGACATTTAATTTTATTGTAGACTAAAAACAAAGTAAAAGTAGCGCATACACGATGTGCTGTACTAAACGGCTGCAGACACTGCGCAAGTGATTTCAACATTTAACGATTCTCAAAACATTAGTTTTATTATAGTTTATGGCCATCGGCTAGTTTCCACTGCTGTATAGTGTATTTATTATCTATTTTTATGATTTTTTTCCGATATTTGAAGTTTTTGGCGATATTCGATAAGCCACTATATCGACGATATTTGGCCACATGATATCGTAGTTGGGTCTGAAAATACCATATCGCGATAAATGACTATATCGAGAATATAATCGTACAGCCCTAGATCTGATACATGGCAACGAACGGTTATACAATAAGATATAGTCTTGAAGGGTCCCCTAATACTTTATATTTATATCATACAAAAGGTTCATGACCACACATGGGGGCGGGGCTGTATCCAGTGGCACATCCCAAGGAGTTTAGATCATTGCCTCAAGTTCTATGGTTTCGTTCCCAAGCTCATACCAGACAAGCAGTCAGTTGGCCTGTCCACCCATATGTTATTTCTCTAGTTTCCTACCATTGTTAAAGGGGGGGGGGATGGCTGAATGGTTGGCATGTACGTGTTGTATCATTAAGTCTGTCATGGAGTCAACTGGATCGGTTTTGATTTCCCTATTGTACAAGACAAGGAGTAGGGTTTTCTCAGAGTCCTCTGGTTTCCTCCCACTTCTAAAGAGCGCTATGCGCAAGAAAATTATTGAAATAAAATATAACCATGTTAGTAAGGTTGCTGCAATACCCCGGGGATGGCAATATATCGCGATAATTAGGTTAGACGATAAAGTTAATACTGAAATCTCAAATATCGGGATATTTAAATTTTTAAACCTTAAAAGATCATAATTCACATAAAATCCGTTCAAAATACTCTAAAAATGGAGACGAAATCAAATTTCAACAAGTGCCGATATACATGTATAAGAATGAGATGTTTTCCGTTTTGCACAACAGACGTCAGTTTTTAACGCAATGGGTCGACTGTCACTGACTGACACTAGGTCGCCTCAGGTTTCAAGTAGGCTTTATTTCACTGAATAATTGATAATGAAGTATTAATCATATTATTATACACGTGTAGGCTACCGCTTGGTATAGTCTGGTCCCATATATCCCCCAAAAGGAAAGCATCCACAATATGTAAAATTATGACAGACATTATAACAGTCGGTAAGGATTCAGAATGATACAGTTAAACCGCATGTGACAATATACATCACCATAGTAACAAAGGGTGGTTTATCATTGATTACCCAGTCCGTTGAAAATTACATTGATAATGTACATAGAAAAACTGCCTGGATAATATTTCCTTTATTCTTTGAATAAAATGGCTTCTGGGGCATCACAAGATCGAAAATGCTAATGTTCCCACAGTTGCTGACACCCAAAAAGAAACAGATCATCTTCTGTGGTGTGGGAACATTTTGGTTTGAAAAACACAAATAACAAGGACGTGGCTCCGTGTAAAGTGTGTTCGATGGAAATTAAAACGCCTAACGGAAATACATCAAACTATCCAGCTGGTTAGAATAGATTTAGAATGAATTGTTGTCACGATTCTGCATGAATATTCTTACTCCAGGATATACCTCTCACTTTAGGGGGTTGGGATGGCCTAGTGGTCTAGAGTGTCACGCTTCGACCTCTAGCTGGCCGGTAACCTCTGGCTCGCGGCTGTGTTTTTGAGCCCTGGTATGAGAATATGTGACATGGTGATAGGGCGCCTTCTCAACCTCGTGGGTTTCCTCCGGACACTCCAGTTTCCTCCCACTGCTAAAGACCCCTACGCGCAAGCGCACTATTGAAATAAAATTAAACCATATGTTAGTCCCGAAATGGCCTAGTTGTTTTGGGTGGACGTTAAACCCCATTTCTTTCTTTCTCCCTTTCACTTTATCAATAAAACTCCACATACATTGCTAAATAGCAAACAGATATACTAGATACATTAATCCATTTGTGAATTTTACATCAGTAATTATCAAAGAGCCATAATTTACTCCATGCGATAATCCATAATATCGCGATAATTTATTTTAATAATATCACAAGATATCGCGATTCCTTTTTTCAATTTCATTGCCGCCTTATATGTTAGTCCCAAAATGACCTAGTTTGTGTCGAGTGGACATTAAACATCATTTCTCTCACTCTCTCTTTCTTTCATCATATATATGCAAGTGATTTTAGATTTATTTAAATATAATTGTACCAAACTGTATGGATCTGTGTATTTCTATTTTTTCTAGAATCTAAAATGGCTGAAAGATGAACCACATACCGATAGTTTCCATCATATGAAGAAATTGAAGACCTACACCAGAATAATTCACATTTAGACAAACTGTTATTATTTAATTATAGTCGAGCTTGCATATTCCAGATAAAAGAAAACTTGAAATAAAATTCAAAAATTAATTTGTTTTTATTATAAAAAAATTCTGAATTAATCCTTTCTGTTTGATTTGCTAAATATCAGACATATTATTTTAAAATTTGAACAGAACAGTACCGGGGATATGTAGGACATTAAACCCCATTTCATTTCATTTAAACTTTGAATTTTAATTCAACATTTTCTTCTTACTGGAATTTTAAATTATTATAAAACAAGACTATGAACCTACAGGAGCATTAATTCTTATATTTACAGTACATTACAATGCAGTACAGACTTGAATGATATCTCACAGTAAATTACAGTACAGTACAGGCTTGAATGATTAAACAGTTCATTGGCTATCATTGTCTTTTTCAACCAATAAAACAGCATGTTACTAGGTTGGTCTTTAAACTGTCTTTATGTCTGCACCACGTTTTATTTTTTGTTCTTCAACGAAACCGGTTAAACTATTGCCTCAAAAACCCACAAAAATTTACAAGCAAAAAATCTTTAGTAGCTCTTCTTCTCAAAAGCTTTGGATTCCAAATTTTAAACAATTTGTTGTGGACGAGTTTCATGGAGATATTGATCAGGGGCCAGTTGCTCAAAGCTCCGTTATCTTTTAACGATCTGTTAACTTTAAACGGAGAGAAAGATTTTTGCTGGAAATAAAGGCCCTGAACATTCTATGGTGCAAATTTTTCCTACAGGTTTAAGCTAATATAAATAAAATAAAGTATTCTATAGTGTTTTCTGTAGTAAATTAAACGGAAAATTAACAAACAACAAGTTACCAAGATATGTCCGTTAAAATAACTTAGTTTTGAGCAACCGGCCCTGAAGAACAAAAAATGAAATTACCTTGACCATGGCATACATGTACATCATGTATACACATTTATGTTTGTTTCGTTAATAATTGCTTTATTAAACCCTAGCACAGCCATTTTTCATCCAACTACTAAAAAAAAAAAAATTTAAAACATGATTCAACATTTATAATTATTATTTAGTGATTTAATCAATAATCTTCATGTTAATTTGTGCCTTTTTCACATTTGTTTTACATCATATTATTATATAAAATTATTTAAATTTATTTCCATATTAACAGTTCTAATAACTTTATTAATAAAAGAATTATTCATATTTTATAACTCTTAACTTGTTATTTAATCATTATGCATAGTACCACTTTAAAACAAGTAGTTGTTCGGTAGTTTTTTTTATTAAAGTCTTTATAACTCTAACAATAGATTAGATATCTTACCTTATCCTGCTTCAAGTTCCAATATGTTAACAATAGGTTAGATATTTTACCTTTTCCTGACACAAGTTCCGATATGTTGTAATACCAATCAATGTACCCGGTGATGATTTTTGGGAGCTCTTTATTCTTCCTAGTTATTCAGTCATTGAACAACCTTATGAATAAATTATGCATAAATTATATATGGAAGAGTGTGTTGTTTTCATTATATCTGTCAAACAAAACAATAAAAACATTCATGCTTTATGCCCAGTTTTCATATTATTGTGCTATACTCGTTTATTCATTCTTGGCTTTGAGTCATTGAAAATATTGAACAACGTTATGAATAAGTTATATATGGAAGAGTGTATTGTTTTATTATCTCAGTCAAACGAAATAATAAAAACATTATTGCTTTTATTTTCGTATTATTGTGCCATACTTGTTATAATTATATATAATATGATCTGAAGTTAATGTTTTCTTGCCATTGTGAGACAAATAGCCAGCTTTACAATAGTACCCAAAACAAAAATTTTTTGTTTATTGTTATATGCCCACATTGAAATGTGGTTGTATATTGTTGTCGCCCCTGTCCGTTGTCCGTCATTTTTGTTTATTGTTTTATTAAATCAGTCAATCAAACGTTTAATGCTCAGTTTTCATATTTTTGTTCCATATATTATTAACATATAAATATAGAGGGCACATAGATAGGTTATGTCTATTTATAGAGGGCACACAGATAGGTTATGTCTATTTATAGAGGGCACACAGATAGGTTATGTCTATTTATAGAGGGCACACAGATAGGTTATGTCTATTTATAGAGGGCACACCGATAGGTTATGTCTATTTATAGAGGGCACACAGATAGGTTATGTCTACTTATAGAGGGCACACAGATAGGTTATGTCTATTTATAGAGGGCACACCGATAGGTTATGTCTATTTATAGAGGGCACACAGATAGGTTATGTCTATTTATAGAGGGCACACAGATAGGTTATGTCTATTAATAGAGGGCACACTGATAGATTATGTCTATTTATAAAGGGCACACCGATAGGTTATGTCTATTTATAGAGGGCACACCAATAGGTTATGTCTATTTATAGAGGGCACATCAATAGGTTATGTCTATTTATAGAGGGCGCACCAATAGGTTATGTCTATTTATACAGGGCACACCGATAGAGAACGCTAGATCGAAGTCGGTCCTTATTATTTTATGACGTCATATGTAGATTGTGGGTTAGGGTAAGGGCTAGGACCTGCAGATTTTGTCAAGAGTATCGAAATGTAGACAGTGCTAACCCTAACCCTGGGCCAAGCCTAACCCTTACCCTAACTCATAATCTACATATGACGTCATAATATGCTAAGGACCGTCTTCGATCTAGCCTTCCCCACACAGATAGGTTATGACTTGATGTATATAGAATGATTTTAATATGACCATCTTGAAATTCTGTCGTATACTGTCGTCATCCCCATCAATCCGGTGTCCATAATTACTGTCACAGTTTCACTTTTTAAAATCCCATTGACACTGTTAACTTAAGAAATCTCTTGATTTTAGTTTTCTGTTAATTACTGCCAGAGCTATGGTCCTGGATCACTTTAAAAAATCTTGTGGACGCTCTGAGTCTGGAGGCCAAAGTTGATATTCAGTTGGGTTGGAATTTATACACAGCGTTTAAGGTCATGAGACGAAGAATCCTATTGATTTTTAATGAATTTCGATAATTATTGCCAGGATTATGGCCCTTGATCCCTTTGAAAAATCTTGTGGACGCTCCATAGGCTAAATCTAATATAAATTTATACACAGTGTTTAAAGTCATGAAACAAACAATCGAAACAAATTCTAACGATTTCTGGTAATTACTTAATAAAGGGTTGTTACTGGTAACCAGTTTTTCATGTGTTGTAAATCTTATCATTACTAACAAAATAAAAAATATGTGATAACCCTTGTTGACTGTGCGGAGGACTTAATTAGCTGCTGTGGGTGAATGTTTTGTTGCCTAGCAACCTATCTCTTACCTGACATATTGTTTATTTAACTAAATAATAATTATTTTTTTTGCTTTTTTTTATATTGAAATTGTTTAATCCACACTGTCTGTAGTCATGGCAACTTGGAAGTTGTGTGTAGATTTCATACTGTTATGTCGGATTCTCTGAGATTTTTTGAAATATCTTTGATTCGTATCTGTAATTAACATTAAAGCCAAGTGATCTAACATATAGTATTCTCTAATCTTTTAAATGCTCATTTTTATATCTTATTTATGTTCAGTTTAAATAAATCATTTAAATGATCATTTTAGTTATGTTCCAATCTAATTAAAATACAGATCTATATTTCGTTTCGTTTTTTTTATACTTTCGATGGCCGCGCTACATGTAGATCTAACAACTGATAGTGGGAAGTCACGTTCTATGACGTAGAAAACGACATTTGACCCTATAAGGTCAGTTATTCGATTAACCAATCCGGATCGTTGCTGCAAATGGCTATGTTTTTTATCTACTTTTGCTTTGTTTTGATATCTGTCGTAGTTCATGTCTACCCACAGTTGCGTGCAAGAGAGGTCAAACCACCTATTCGACAGACAATTTGATTGGCTGACCCCTCATTTTCAGTTGAACACGAGTTAAATAACAAACCTTCCAGATCCTAGAGTGTAGTAAAGACAAGTAAAACAAAATATTGAACTATAAAAAACGAAACGAAATTGGATCTGTGTTTTAATCAGATTGGTTATGTTCAGTTTAGATAATAATAGTTTTATTGGCCTTCTTATAAATTATATGTTTGATATGTGAGTTTTATAAATATATATGATATATGTTAAGACTTGATGTATTGACATGTTTTTCTCCCAACCAGCTAAAGAACTCATCATTAGCTTGAAAACGTTGAGAGAATCCTTAACGAAACGTCGCTTTAATTAAAATAGTGATTGTGTTCCATATTATGTGTTTGTGTTTATTAGCTAGAAAACTATTATTTTATTTATGTTCTGTAAGTTTTATATATTTTAAGGTTTTATTGATATATTTTTCTCCCAACTCAAGAACTCTTATTTTATTCAGCATTATTAATGATATCTATTATTTGTTGTCTTAATTGTTAAAAGAACAGATTTAAAATCTGGAATTTTTTTTATTTTGTTTAAAAAAACAAAAAGTGCTATTAATAATGAAGTCATCAAATTTGCGTCCTAATTGTATTCTTATAAATCTCTGTTTCTGTTGCTTGTAGTTTTACATTGTAGTTATTTGTTGCTTGTAGTTCTACGTTGTAGCTCTATGTTGCTTGTAGTCCAGCGTTGCTTGTAGTTCTATGTTGTAGTTCTACGTTGCTTGTAGTTCTACGTTGTAGTTATTTGTAGTTCAGCGTTGCCTGTAGTTCTACATTGCCTGTAGTTCTACGTTGTAGCCTTTACTTAGATATATTAATGTCCATCCTTATTTGTGCTTTGTTATTACACATTGTATTAGTGAGGTTTTAAAGTGTACCATACAGTTTATAGAAGTACACATTGTATTAGTTAGAGTATATAGAGTACACATTGTAATATTTAATTTATAAATGAAGTAATTCGCAATTATAATATTAATCATGACACCCTAAACCTTATTCAATACACAATACACGGTGTGGCATCATGACAATATATGTAGGCCTACTCACACTGACAAATTGCGTGGGTGTGAGAATAGAATAACAAATTCTGGTCATTTACAATTATGAGTTTTTCTAGTTTAGTAGTTCCCATCATGATCATCCCAGTTGATGCAGAATAGTAGGGCGTTAAACTCCATTTCATTCAATTTATTATATGTGTGCTGTCTTCATTAGCCCAGTCGGAGCAGAATAGTAGGACGTTAAACTCCATTTTATTCCTTTTATTATATGTGTGCATGTATCATCTGTACATACATGTAATTGTTAATAGTATTGTGTGCTCATTATCACTATAAACTTATTAATGTCATTTCTATTTTTAAAATATGTCTCTTCACTATCATCACCTAACATAACATGCTCAATTTATCACCATGGTCACTTTTATCATCGCCATGGTAGCATGTATAATTTTTCACCATGGTAGCATGCATAGTTTATCACCATGGTAGCATTCTCAATTTATCACCATGGTAGCATGCACAATTTATCACCATGGTAGTATGCATACTTTATCACCATGGTAGCAAGCATAATTTATTTCTGATATACAATTGAGTATAAAGTTAATATTGGTTAACTGTGTTATATCCATTTGTTTGAATTGCAAGGTTCAATTCAAAAACACAAGACAAAAATGAGAAATCAGAAAAAATAAGTTTAAATTCCGCTAAACACAAACAAAAATATGGCATATGTTAGTCTTAAAATTATGTGATGTTGAAATTGTATAGATTTCAGTCTTGACGTGACGTTAGCTGTTATAGCCAAGACAATAGCACAAGACAAAAATTAGAGACCAGAAAAATTAATTTTAAATTCCGCTAAACACAAACAAAAATATGGCATATGTTAGTCTTAAAATTGTATAGATTTCGGTCTTGACGCGACGTCAAAACTGTGAACCTATCATTTGGCTATACAGGCGGACGTTACTTGGAGATGTATTTCCTGATATTCAAATGTCTATTATTAACATGGGTAAATATATGATATTGGGATCTATTTCCTGTTATTTTTACACACTTGATGTTATGGAGGATGTATTTCATGTTATTTGTAATATAATATCTAATATTATATTTATACCATTCTTCTGATATAATCAGTATACTTATTTATACCATACCATATAATCTTCTGTATCCAATATTATATCTATACCATATAATCTTCTTCTGTATGTTCTGTATTAATATTGATGTTTATACCATATATAGGCTACTTGTATATTATCTAAATAAATATAATCTTTATGTTCTGTATTAATATTGATGTTTAAACAGTATATACTTGTATAATATCTAAATAAATATGTACAATTAATGTATTAGCTTTTTAATATAACTGTGTAAAATATACCTGTTCCAATATGTAGCCTACAATGTATTAGGTTTTTAATATAACCGTGTAAAATATACCTGTTACTACTGTATGTTGTTTTATTCTTATACATTTTACCTGTAGATCTACCCGTATGTCTACCTGTATTTACCTGTAGATCTACCTGTATGTCTACCTGTATGTCTACCTGTATGTCTACCTGTATTTACCTGTAGATCTACCTGTATGTCTACCTGTATTTACCTGTAGATCTACCTGTATGTCTACCTGTGTATCTACCTGTAGATCTACCTGTATGTCTACCTTAGTATTTACCTGTATTTCTACCTGTAGATCTACCTGTGTATTTACCTGTATTTCTACCTGTGTATTTACCTGTATTTCTACCTGTAGATCTACCTGTGTATTTACCTGTATTTCTACCTGTAGATTTACCTGTATCTTCCTGTGGATCTACCTGTGTATTCACCAGTAGTTATACCTGTAGATCTACCCATGTATTTACCTGTAGATCTATCTGTATTTCTACCTGTAGATTTACCTGTATTTACCTGCACGTCTACCTGTGTATTTACCTGCATTCACCTGTATTTCTACCTGTGTATCTACCTGTAGATCTACCTGTGTATCTACCTGTAGATCTATCTGTGTATTTACCTGTAGATCTACCCGTATGTCTACCTGTATTTACCTGCACGTCTACCTGTGTATTTACCTGCATTCACCTGTACGTCTACCTGTAGATCTATCTGTGTATTTACCTGTAGATCTACCTGTATTTACATAATAATCAATGAATAAAATCTATTCATATAACACAACACAGTTCTATGGATAACAATCACTACTATATTATAAACACACAACGTTTCGACAAGAATTCACTGGTCGTATCAAGCATACAAATTACAAATGTAGAAAGAAAATTGTGACAGTGTTATATATAGGTACATGGAACAATAATAAGGGAAACCATAAACTAACAATCATGAAACCCTAGATTAATTAGTTAGTTAATTTTCTTTCCACATTTGTAATTTGTATGCTTGATACAACCAGTGAATTTTTGTCTAAACGTCGTGTGTTTATAATATAGTGATTGTTATCCATAGAACTGTGTTGTGTTATATTATGTTCAGTCGCTAAATGCCTTTCAAAGCTTATAACATCTATTCATAACTCATAAAAAAATCTCAATTAAAATTATACAAATGTATGCCTATAAAAACATTAGATTGACTAGTAGTATTATTGCCTAATAGAATAAATTAATATGTTTTAAGGTTGGATTTAATCAGACTGAATTTGATGAGCGATCTAAGTCTTAGTTGCAGCTCATTCCAGAGAATAGACGCGGCATGAAAAGACCTATGTAATTCTTGTGTCGAGTATAAAAAAAACTGATCTATGTTATCTGTATTGGTTAGGGATATTATTACATGTTGTCTTGTATTTATACTTGGTATTACAGCTATTAAAACTGCTCACTCTACTTGTAATTATTTTGTTGTGATTGGATTATTTGAATAGAATGACAGAACTACTCCTTAACTTTTCCTTAGAATGGATTTAGTTTCACATCCTGAGTTATGGTCTGTACAAGACTTTGTAATGGAAATGAAATGGGGTTTAAATGTCCTACTATACTTAAACGGATTCAAAATGTAATATTTCTCATTACTACCGTTGACATCAATTTCCAGCCGTATCAAACCTAATAAAAGTCCGAGTACGTATGAAATTTAAACGCCAAAATATAGAAGAATGGTGTATATACCCTGACTCAAAATTTCAGCTCAAAATATTGAGTCGTTTGGACGTGAGCGTTAAAACAGCTTATCCAGACACATAACCGTTTTAAGATTTCGGGTCAAGTCTTTCGTTAAGTGACCCGATAATCGATTCCCGTTCCTTTAGAGGTCTACACGGTGAATGGTCTGTGTGCTGTACTTGATAACAAAAGTAAATTTCACCGACATGTTATTTTTATAAAAAAAAGTCTGATTTTATCCAATCACCGCATAATACAGCTTGGGACACCGGACTCTTATGTCCAGAAAAAGACTGGCCGGTTAAAATTGTTTGAAAACGTATCACATATATTGTGTTTGTTGCTCGGCCCTAAAGTAGGGGATATTAAGGGATTTTAACACAAAATTAAGCAGTTTTATTCTCAGAAACATTATTGGGATTGACCCTTTAAGTCTTAGAATGCTTTGTGAACTTGGGGCAAGGAGGTGGTAACCTTTATTTCCCTCTATCAAACAATTTTTAAGTGCCAGGTGGGGGGGGGGGGGGGTGATTGTACGTTTTATCATAATGTCTGTCTTTGAGTCAACTGGCGTGGTTTCAATTCCCCGGTTGTACATGGCAACTGCTAAAGGACCCTACGCACAAGCGAATTATAAAAATAGGGTTTAGCGTCCACTTGACACAAACTAGGTCGTTTCGGTACTAAAACCTGGTTCAATTTTATTTCAAAAGTAGGGGGCAACCTGAGAAAGAGCAACGAGGATGGACAGGTGACTTGTCACGTACAACCGAAACGACACTCATTGACTAAATTTACAGACCTTATGATACAGTGCGCACAGGACTAATGAAGACGGGTATACAATGTGCTATGAGGGAGTTTTGCTTTGACTGCGGCCAAGGGTTCTTTTACATGCACGCAAACATGTACAGGGGACCTCGTTTTTCTCGTCGCATCTGAATGACTTAGCACTGTTCCTTGTCAGGCCTTTAGTTCCTGCACCATTGACATGGGGAAACCCCACCGGAAAAAAACCTCCAATGACCTTTCTCATCCAACAGCGGACCTCCTGGTTAGCAAGCCAACATCTTACTCGCCCAGTCACCATGGCTCCTGACCTATAACTCCCAATGGAAAAAAAGATAAAGCCTTAATGCATAATAACTTAAAATTGCCAGCAAACAAGAAACCCAGTACGCACGTACACCGTCGCACCTGATCAAACGACACTTTCTATATATATAGAGAGAAATGGTCTTTTACGTCCACTCGACACAAACTATTGTTTAACTTTATTTCAATAATTCGTTTGCGTGTAGGGGTCTTTAGCATTGGGAGGACCTTGAGAAAACCCATGAGGTTGGACAGGAGACCGTACACCCAGGGAATCAAAACCACACCAGTTGACTCAATGATACTCCTTATGATACAATGCACACTTTCTAACCATTCAGCCATCCAAATCCCTTGAAAGTAAAAGGAATACATGATCACTTTGCTATCCATGTTTAGACCACATGACAACCCTCCCTCATGATACCACGCGCACATCACTCAATCATCCAACCCCATGTTGTCCTTTTGGTCAGTGTTTGAACAGGCTGCATTGGGAGTAAGGCCAAAGGGCTAGTCAGTAGTGCAGTGTTGGAACAGGCCTTCAAGGGAGTAAGGCCAAAGGGCAGTGTTTGAACAGACTGTGGGAGTACCGGTAAGGCAGCTGGGTCACTATTCAAAAAGGCCGTCATGTGAGTAAAACCAAACAGCTAGGTCAGCAATTAAATAGGCCTTCAAGAGAGAAAGGCCAAAGGGATAGTTAGTTGTGCAGTGTTTGAACAGGCTGATGTACATGTAGCATGTACGACCCATGCATAATTTTCTTACTGCATATTTCTGTAGCCTTGTTATCGTCTAGAATATGTCTCTAGCTGTCTTTGTTTCTACTTTGTGTGTTTGCTTCTTCCTGTTTTCTTAAGACGGTAGTCTTCCAGCGGCGGCGCCAGCCCGTGCTGGGTGGGGGGTCTGGGGTTAAAAAGCTATGAGGGTCTGGGTGCTTCGCCCCCCAGAATTTTTTTTTAGCCACACCCTTTTTGGTTAGGGAAACGCCCTTCTCCAGCTAATGGACACACCCGTTTTAGGTCGAGAAAATCCCTTTCTAACATGTGATGGACACACCCGTTTTAGGTCGAGAAAAGCCCTTTCTAACATGTGATGTTGCACTTTAATATAATATAATTTTTTTTTTTTTAGCCACGCCCTTATTGCTTAGGTAAACGCCCTTCTCCAGCTAATGGACACACCCGTTTTAGGTCGACAAAAGCCCTTTCTAACGTGTGATGTTGCACTTTAATATAATATAATGCACAAAAAAGCGATGTTGTTATTTAACCATATCCTACCCCCCCCCCCCATAAATTTTATGTCATTTTTAGCAAAATTGGGATGGCCATGATTTTCAAAACCCCCCCATACCCCCCCGTGGCTCTGCCACTGTAGTCTTCTTAGTTATAACAATGCAACAGTTCGTTTTAACATTTTATATAACATAGCCGGAAACATGGTCAAAAGCATATATAACAATATTAACTAGCCTTGATTGGTTAAATTAAACCAAATAATGCCATAGTAATTTTCCTTGCACATGTAATCTTGTGGTTTATTATAGACATAAGTTTTGACTCTCTAACTCTTTTTAATTGTCAATCTGTCAATTATATCTTTAGTGATATTTAGTACATACTAAATATATGTCACTCTACCAACTTGACAATGATATTAATTAATGAAATATAAAGTCTTCTTATTTCTCTATTCTTTGTCTTTAAATTTAAAACAATGTGGTCACGACTATATTGCTACCAGCTACACTGTCAGGAGAGTAAGACTAAAGGGTTGGATCAGTGACCCTTCCTTTCTGGATGTTAATTAATAAGCGAACAATTAAAGGATATTTAATCTACTATAACATGTATAAATTTATTGTATAAATATATATCATGAAATAATTACTAGATACAATACGCTCCTCAAACAGCGTGTTATACACCAAGATATATACAATACGGTCCTCAAACATTGTGATATACACCAAGATAGATTAAATCTATCCTTGTATACAATCGTAAATTATAACTTTATATCCTCCCATAATGTGTAATACATCATGATATATTATAACTCATTGTGTTATACACCATGATATATTATAACTCATTGTGTTATAAACCATAATGTGTTATACACCATGATATATTATAGCTCATTGTGTTATACACCATGATATATTATAACTCATTATGTTATACACTATGATATATTTTAACTCAGTGTGTTATACACCATAATGTGTTATAAGCGATGATCCATTAAAACAGTTCCCCCATAATGTGTTATAAGCGATGATCCATTAATTAAAACTGTTACCCCATAATGTGTTATACACCATAAGTGATGATCAACTAATTTAAACGGTTCCCCCATAATGTGTTATAAGCGATGATCAATTAATTAAAAAGGTTCTATCATAATGTGTTATAATGTGATCAATTAAAGCTGTTACCCCATAATGTGTTCTACACCATATAAAGTGTTATAAGCAATGATCGATTAAAACCCACTATACTAAAATCCTGGGGTTCCTGAAAGCTGAACTCCGGTTACAAAAATACCAAAATAATTAATTAAAAAAAAGTTAAAGCCCCCAAGCCGCCATGTTTATTTCATAAATCTGAAACAAGTATGGCAACTTGGGGGCTTTAACTTTTTTTTAATTAATTATTTCGGATTTTAGTAACCGGAGTTCAACTGCATGTATGTAACAAGAAAAACACTCCTGAACTGAGTAGGCCTATCATCATGCCTTAAATTATGATTGGCTAACAGATTTTCCATGACCAATCAAAAAACATATAACAAATGAAATCTGGATGAACATTTATAAATATTTATACAATTAGGCACAAGTGACAATCTCATGAACATATACCTCCACCAAGGTAAGTATTTATTACGCACAACATATAAAACAATAAAAAGACACATAAACGATGACTTTGTACAGGGGGCCATCCATAAAGTACGTACGCTTGCAGGGGGGGAAGGGGGGGTCACGCCAAAAACGTACAGGTGCGTTAATTCAATGGCAAAACGTTTGTACAGGGGGGAAGGGGGTCTGAATTTTACCCATTTTGAGCGTACGTACCTTATGGATGGCCCCCAGCTGTGTAAAAATATATACATGTGGGAGGAAACCGGAGGACCAGGAGAAAACCCACGAGGTTGGACATATGGCGTGTTATAAGCGATGATCAATTCATTAAAACAGTTCAATCATAATGTGCACAACACATTATTTAGACACATAAACAATGACTTATTACAGCTGTGAAAAAATATATACATAATATAGAGAGAGATATGGGGTTTAATGTCAACTCGACACAAACTAGGTCATTTAAAGAGAGAAAGAGAGAGAGAGAAATTGGGTCTAACGTCCACTCGACACGAACTATGTCATTTCAGAACTAACATATGGTTCAATTTTATTACAATAATTCGCTTGGGCTTAGCGGTCTTTAACAGTGGTAGAAAATCAGAGGACCTGGAGAAATCCATAAATGAATGAATGAAATAGGGTTTAACATCCTACTGTTATGCACTTAACCTGATATGAGGGAAATTTTGCTTGGGCAGCAGCGCTACAGCCTTCTCTTATATCGAATTCCAACTGCCAAGGGGTCTTTTACGTGCACTCAAATGTGTACACGGGACCTCGGTTTTTCGTCCTATCCGAACGACTAGGCAGCTGTCCTTGTCAGGCCCTCCTTCTGCATCACTGACAAGGGAGAAATCCATGAGGTTCAGCAGGCAACCCTACTCATTGTCACGTTAAGCAGGGAATGGAAGCCATAAGGTCGAATGACAAACCTTCTTATTTCATACACACAGATTAACCCACTAGGCCAACTGGCAACTTACCACATATTTGTAAGATTTAGCTAAAGAATTGATCATGCAAATTAAATATATTGAAAATTCATTCAAATGACGTTATTCTGAGCTGCAGGGGTTGGATGGCTGAATGGTTAGCATGTGTACGCTGTATCATAAAGCCTGTCATTGAGTCAGTCAACTGGCGTGGTTTCAAATCCTCAGTTGTACGTGACAAGGAGAAGGATCGCCTGTCCAACCTCATGGGTTTTCTCTGGGTTCCTTCGGTTTCCTCCCACTTCTAAAGTTATCACTGTTTGTAGTCTTGACAAGATGTGTTTATTGATTGTGTAATATAGTAACCAATAGTAACAAGATATGTGTACATTGATTATTATCGTAACAGAACGAGATGGGGGGTTTAACGTCCACTCAACACAAACAAGGTCATTTCAGGACTAACATATGGTTTAATTTTATTTCAATAATTCGCTTGCACGTAGTGGTCTTTAGCAGTGGGAGGAAACCAGAGGACCCGGAGAAAACCCATGAAGTTGGACAGGCTACCCTACTCCTAGCCACGTACAACCAGGGATTCAAAATCACGCCAGTTGTCGCAATGACAGGCTTAAGGATACAGCCCGCGCACACTAACCATACAGCCATCCAAACCCCCTCATTGAGATTAAATCTTGATAAACAATTTTTAAAGTAAATCACTATCATGTTTCAATCCGTCTGTCCGTGTTTATTAACCCAGTTTGGAACAGAACAGTAGGACGTTAAACCCCATTTTTCATTTCATTTGTTTCGATCCGTTAAAAAGTATGCCATCCAATTCTCTAGAGAGTGATTATATATATGTGATTAGATGTCTAAATAACATGTACAGAACATTTGAAGACGAAATAAAAACACATAAAAGAAAGATTTAGCTCTTACATAATGCATGTTTACATAGAATGAAACAGTAGAAATCATGGAGATGTTGCAAGCATCCCCCTCCCCCTCCCAATGGCATTTAGAAATGAAAAATCTTACGAAATTTTTCCCAAGCGATCATGATGGGTCATTTTTTCTGCAGTACCTCTTCCTTGGTATCCCCCCAGTGTACTCAGTGTACTCAGTGTACTCAGTGTACTCCCCTATACCCTGGGTTAATCAATAAATAATGTATGTATTTCTAATTCATTTATATCTAATTTATAATCAAAATCCATAATATGTGTCCCTGATTTCAAAAATGTACAAACTAGGTCATTTCGAGACTAACATATGGTTCAATATTATTTCGATAATTTGCTTGTGATAGGGATTGTTAGCAGTCGGAGGAAACAGGAAGACCAGGAGAAAACCCAAAAGGAGACGGGTGATGCGAATCTTTGTCACATTCAGGCGGGGAATCAAAACTACACCCCTTAACTCAATGACAGACCTGATTTCATGCGCGCCGAAAGGAGACGGGTGACCTGACTCCTTGTCATGTTCAAGCGGGGAATCAAAACTACACCCCTTGACTCAATGACAGACCTTCTGATTTCATGCGCGCACTCGTTAAATCCCTAGCACTATTCCACATCGACTGTTGACCCGTAGCTTATGAAAGTGACGTCATTGACCTTTTGAGTCGTTGTCTCAAAGAGGTAAAATAAAAGAAAGCAAGCTACATACATAAACATAATAACTATAACCGTACAATGTCCATTTACACAGAAGTAAAAATAAAAATTCTCGATAACGGCTCAAATTGGTTGTTGGTCATTTTAAAAACCTTTCTATTCGTTGATCACGTGATCATCTCAAAAACCAGATCGTTGAGTTGTATCGAACCATCTACAGTTAACGACAGAAACTTCTCCGCGGCTTTGGCACTAACTGTCCTTAACGATGGTAACCGTAGCAGCATTTTACCATAGCGACGTGTTTCATTTGGGTAGTTATGTAAGGTGTATCGTCTAAGGGTATCTAATATTTTGGTTTGAAGACCTAAAACACTGAATTTATCTTGGATACCAACAGCATCTGTAAAAAATGTATTGAAAAGTTCATTTTAAAGAAAAATGATTTCTTTGTTTTTAAAATTAATATTTAATCTTGTTATATTTAATTTAAAGATAAATCGGTTAAATAGTCAATGTGAAAAAAGCTTTTTGCCACGAAAGGGATATCCCATAGATGTTTATAGCTATTAGTTAAGACAGAAAATCAAATGAAATAGGGTTTAACTCTTATATCGAATTCCAACTGCCAAGGGATATTTAATGTGTACACAGGACCTTGTTTTTTTTGTCCCATCCAAACTACTTGACAGCTGTCAGGGTCAGGCCCTCTGTCCTGCATCACTGACAAGGGAAAGCGACACCAGAAAATCCGGATGAACTTTATCGGCGAATAAAGGATAGCGAGCTAGCGTCTAACCCACTTCACCACCGTTATCCCCTTGTTAAGACAGGGATATATAGCTATTTGTTAAAGCCCCAATACCACTCTTGTTGTAACTGAATAATATGTCCCAATCTTTATTCTGGTCAACAATTTGTACTATTTACAATATTTCAATTAAAAAATGATACAAATTTCATCTTAACACACCTAATTTTAAAAATTGGAAAAATTCAACTACATGCCGTAACATGGATTGAAAAGCCTTACGTTAGCACTTTCAAATGCAACTTGGATTTAAACATATTTTCGAACCATCTGGACAAGTAAGATAGGTTCTAATGGATAATTTACACAACAGGTAGGATACTTAAACATTTTGTAGTTAGAATAAGGCTAATATTTTTTTTGGACCTGTCAAGCCAGCAAGAGTGTTATTGTCCCTTTAAGAAGGGGATAATCCATAGATTTGTTGAGCTGGTAGACTTCCTAATCGAAGGGGATAGTTCACTCACGTTCGACTATACTCATGAATTTTGAAACTACAGTCAAATAGGGAATACCTACTATCAAATAGGGAATACCTACTGTCAAATAGGGAATAGTTACTGTCAAATAGGAAATACCTACTGTCAAATAGGGAATACTTACTGTCAAATAGGGAATACCTACTATCAAATAGGGAATACCTACTATCAAATAGAGAATACCTATGTCAAATAGGGAATTCCTACTGTCAAATAGGGAATACTTACTGTCAAATAGGGAAAACCTACTGTCAAATAGGGAATACCTACTATCAAATAGGGAAATCCTACTATCAAATAGGGAATACTTACTGTCAAATAGGGAATACCTACTATCAAATAGGGAAAACCTACTATCAAATAGGGAATTAACATTAAATACAACACTTACCTGGGAATGTGAGAACAATGGCGTTGATTATGCAGAATTCTGTTCTATCAATCTTTAATTCTTGAAGTCGTCCTGTGAATTCCATGGTAGCGTTGATTAATTCTTTACCCCACCCCATCCCTTGAGCCACATCTATAGGAATGACGACACCCTCGGCAAACTTGATGCAATTACCCAGATTCATCGATCTGTAATTTAAAATTAAAACACTTGATAATCAACGTGGTATCAGTAGTTGTGTCGTCTGCTGGTGACTAGGTCACATGATCTTGTTTGAAATGTTATCAACCAGCATGCATTGTATTTTATGTGAGATAGAGTCTGGTCGTGTCGTCTGCTAGGGGATACTCGATTCACAGTTCAGAATTGACAGAATTGCAATCCAGTGACGCGGAATTCAGTCCTGTCACAGTTCTGTCAGTCCCAACAGCTGAGGTGGTGTGAGTAGAAATGTGACGTATTTTAAGTAACAAATATGTTACAGCTGTCTTTATTGGTTGAGATATTTTTTATGCAGTCGGCACATGCATTGTACTCTGAAATTCTCTGTTTCACTCGATTGACACTATTTTCGGAGTTGAGAGAATTCAATTCCTAAACGTTAAATCGAGTACGCCCCTAGTGACTAGTTCACACGATCTTGTTTAATATGTTGTCAACCAGCATGTATTGTAATCCGTGGCAGACATAAGTATGACTGGCCAGGAGAAGGTTGTATGTGGGGTTAAATGTATCGACTTATGTAACACCATCATAATATGCATTATTATAAAGATCTGTAACAACGCCTATTATGTCGTTTATCATTTTACACGTTGGTTCTAAAACTATACATGGCGTAATCACAGCTTGGGGCCATCCATAAAGTATGTACGCTCAAAATGGGTAAAATTCAGACCCCCCCCCCCCCCTGTACGTACATTTTGCCAATGAATTTAAGCACCTGTACGTTTTTGGCGTGACCCCCCCTTCAAGCATACATACTTTATGGATGGCCCCCTTGCATGCTCTCTACTTCTTGTGCTCAGTTTGATAAACACCTTAATAAGCAGGTCAGCTCATCCTTCTACAAGTTCAATAGTGAACTAGATAACATTTGAATCCAAACAGCTTGGCTCATGTAGTTCGCAGTTTAACCTCATTCACAAGCTCGAACTTTGTGTACAATACATGCAGGAATTATAGAGAATGTACATGTGTACGAGATGCTTTATATCTTTGCGTTCTGCTCCTAACCTGGGCTAATGAAGACGGGCATACGCAATACAGTGTGCTATGTAGAACCACAGGCTGTTCTGTCTTACATAGAGAGCGGACAAAGCTAAAGCGGACGCCAATATAACCCATGCATATTGCTATTGCTACATAATTCTGTTAGCCTTGTGATCATCGAGAGTTTGTCTCTAGCTGTCTTCCTTCTCCTTCACGTTGTGTATCTTTACTGGTTTCTTAAGACGTTCGTCTTCTTCAGTTATAACAATGCAGCAGTTTCTTTTTACATTTTATATAAGTGAGTGAATTTAGGCCTCTATGACATGCAAGTGGCGAATGTGTCGGAAAATTAAGAGTTTCCAGCCGACATTAACTATCTCTCGGCCGAATTTGAGAGGATATGTCGTACTAAAACTCTCTCCTGACGAAAATGCGAGATAGCTAACCAGCGATTTTTTTCCGACGCAGAAAGAAATATTCGTCACGTGTATTTTGATACAATCTATCCTCGTACCTAGACCAGTTATTATTATGATACTATTAGTGTTTTATACCACAACACGTCACTCAAACTCTAAGTTAAATTAAGTATTTGAAGTACATATACATATCACATATCATGTAAATATGTTAGACTTGCCGAAATAATTATAATTAATACAATATAATAACAGAACACAGTTTTTATGGGAATCAATCACTGGTTTATTATGCTTGATAACGATACTTGTCGAAACGTCGTGCTTTGTAAATAAACCAGTGATTGATTCCCATAAAAACTGTGTTTGCTAAATGCCGCTTAAAGATTATTATTATTAATACAATATAATCTTAAAAACAACATCATCACGACTATATTGCTACAGCTATGAGGGGACTAGTTTGCCCGGGCAGCTGGGCTACGGACTACTCTTATATCGAATTCCAACTGCCAAGGGATCTTTTATGTGCACAAGACCTTGTTTTTTGTTTTATTGTCTCATCCGAATGACTAGAGAGAGACATGGGGTTTAACTTCCACTCGACACAAACTAGGTCATTTCGGGGCTAACATATAGTTTAATTTTATTTCAACAATTCGCTTGAGGGTAGGGGTCTTTAGCAGTTGGAGGAAACTTGGAATGAGATTTAACGTCCACTTGACACAAACTAGGTCATTTTGGGGGTAACATGTGGTTTAATTTTATTTTAATAATATACTTGCGCGTAGGGGTCCTTAGCAGTGGGAGGAAACCGGAGGACTCGGAGAAAACCCATGAGGTTGGACAGGAGACCAAACACACATTTTCATGTAAACCCAGGGAATCGAAACCACAACAGTTGACTCAATGACAGCCCTTATGAAACAAGAGGAATGTTCTAGCTAGGTATGTTATGTGACAAGTGTTGTGTATGAGACAGACTATGCTTACCTGTAAGCCAATCGTAGCACGTTTAATTCCATAAACGATGATTTTAACAGGCACATCTGATCTTCCATACTGAGTTCCTGGAAGCCTGTAAATAAATACCACCAGATATTAGAATGTAATAATGGTTGTATAAATGAGGTACCGGCAGAACTATCCCGCCTGGTGGCGCTGTAAGAAAGTAGGATGTCTCCGTAGCGACAAGCAGACGCTAAAATGGCTGACTTCGAAGACGATAAATATTGCGATAAAACATTATCAGAACTTAAGGAAATTCTTCGCGTACGGAAATTAAAAATTGCCAGGAGAAAGAAAGATTTAGTTGAACGGTACCTCATTATTATTTTAATTTGATAGTAATGGTTGGTGAAAGTACTCCTAACAAAGGGAAAGAGAGAGAGAAATGGGGTTTATTTGATTTCGTGACGAATATATGGTTCAATATGATTTCAATAATTTGCTTGTGCGTAAGGGTCTTTAGCAGTTGGAAGGAAACCAGAGAATCAGGAGAAAACCTATGCGGTTGGACAGTCGACCCTACTCCTTGTCACGTAGAACTGGTGAATCAAAACTCTGACAGATGACTCAATGACAGGCCTTATGATACAACGGGGCGCTAACCATTCCGCCATCCAACCAAGACATTATGATCTAAAGCGCAAGTATAAGGTCACTTGACAATCCTAGATGACAAACTCTAGTCCTGGTTATTCATACAAAGGACAGGTATTTCGTCTTCTGAAATGTCAGGAAGGACAGTAATGTTTTCGCCTGTTCTACGCTTAATTCCACTATTTGATTGTTCTTTTATAAAAACAACTGACGGAAGATTAACACCCTAATTACAAGTACCTCATAACTTCTTTAGGAAATAAATAGACATATGATGGGCTTTTTTACAGTCATAATTTTCTGCACCAACTGGGCTATTGAACACAGCATGCTGCGACAAAATACGTTTAATTCCACAATTTAATTGTTCTTTTATAAACACGACAGTCGGTAGATTAACTCCCCAATTACATAACTTCTTTAGAAAATAGTTTGACACATGATGGGCTTTAAAGTCGTAATTTTCTGCAACAACCGGGCTATTGAACACAGGTCGGCACACATCATTGCAAATTAGGTTGGCCGTCTTTTTTCCATTTCCGATCAGAATGCCAATATTTTCGCGGAGTGCAAATGAGAAAACGCCGCGATTCTTGTGCAGAAAAATCGCGGACCACGGACTATTTTTATACTTCCACTTGGTTTGTACTGTAGGTGCTTGTTTCCATACCACACAAAAATGTAAACTGATGGACCTTTGCTTTTCATATCAACGCATAAATGTACATGTGAGGGCTGTCCATTTCTCTACAGTTCCTGGCAGCTTCTTCTGCTTCTGCCGGTTAATGTCCACAATCAAAGATGTTGATTATAATGACATGTATGGGTGGTGCGCATAACGGCTGAACGTAAGGTTAAAAACAGGTTAAAAACAGTTTTCGTGATTACGGAACCGTACACAACTTAGATTTAAATATATATCTAGCTCTACTACCCTGTCCCCGAACAGTTCCCTGACAGCTCCACACCCGTCCCCAGGGGCTGCGAAGCCTGCCCGTCCCCCATACTTTCCCGACTACCCTGTCCCCTACATCAACTGTATCATAGAGACATACCTGGCACTTTCTTCGCCCATTCTATAATATATTTCAACTCCGAATAACCATACTGCATTAGCTCGTTCACACTAATAGATGATCCTGTAATAGCCTCTGAAATAATAACACGTATTTAATAATAATAATAATAATCGCGTCATTTACAAGGGTAGCAAATTGGGCCTGAGGCCTTTTTCCAATTTAGCCCTTTGCACAGATCGTGCGAATGATTTCGATTATTACTGCAGGATGAAACCGAAGAACTCGGGGGGGGGGGGGGGGGGGGGGGGGGGGTAACCTGCCTGATCGGACGGGAGATCGAATATCCCTCTCACTTACAACGATAAAGTTCATGCCCTGAGCTGGTATTGAACCCTCGTTGCATTGGTGAGAAGCCACCTCTCTATCGCCATGGCTATCCGACCAGTTATCATTAACCTACTGTTATGGTCCAGTCAGACACATGCAACATCCAACACTTATAGTTTGAGAATTTGAGAAGCATTTATTTCGCTTTCATTTATTTATAAACATGTGTTGAGAAGAGGTCATATGACCCCCCTGAAATTCCTTTCTCAAATCTCAACTGATCTCAACTACAGTACACTTTATACGGAAGTATGAAATTTCGCTTAAGTCGGACCTGGGCGGAAATGAAAAATCGCGTACCTCAGTTATTTAATCCGCTCTGCCCCCGCTATAAATTCCGCTCTAAATTTCCTCTGCGAATTTGAGTAAATCGCGGACCACCGCGGATTTGCTTAACCACCGACCACGGCGGATTTTCTAAACCACCGACTAGCGTGGATTTGTTAGAACGCCGAGAAAATTTAAATGTATCTAGTGGGATATTTAAACTATTAAAGATACATCATGTAAAATTTAGATAAAGAGCTGGCTGTTTTGCTATATTTCAAAAATATAGCAATGCAAAATGAATATAATGAAAATTTCATTCAAATTACTTTATTTTGAGCAAAGTTATCAAAATGACCTAATCTGGTGTTGTGGGAGCAACCCCAACTACATGTATAATTATATTCAATATTATTTTGTGTAAAAATCAGGGGCCATAACTCTAAAAGAAAAACTGATGTTCTGATATGCACCAAAATCCAACTCATCCTAAATCTTTTGATGTATTATTTAGTTTGAAGTGTATTGGATAAAATATTTGTCCTCTAAAGGGTCCACAACCATGGTGGTAGTGTATACATTTTGTGCTTTATACTATTTTCATAAAGAGGCTGTGGCCATTCTATTGGGAAGTTTCAGTCAATGGTGTAATGTTGAGAACTTTGAACATTTTTTAAAAAAAATCAATGAAAAATTATGGGCATAAAAAAAATCAATGAAAAATTATGGGCATATAAAAAATTACTGTGAGCAATGTACATGAATATTATCAGTCCTTCACATTTAAGGGGTGCTTTCGCTCTTACTCCTCTTGACGCACGTCATCATAGACTCCTGCAAATCAGCTACATCGCTCTCCTAAATACTTACTTTTAAACTTACTCGTACCATCCGAACGACTAGGCAGCTGTCCTTGTCAGGCCCTTCTTCTGCATCACTGACAAGGGGGAATCATGCCGGAAAATCGAGATGAACTTTCTCGGCCAATGCAGGGATCGAACACTCGACCTCTAGGCTAGCGAACCAGCGCCTTATCCACTTAGCCACTGTGACCCCCCTATTATTATGGTGTTGAGATGTAACTTACTGTCTGATTTAGGAAAAAAATCAGGTTGAGCATTAACCAATGTTTCAATAATGGCATCTTGAAATTCATCCTTAATTGGAACCGCTGCCATGGTACCGTCTGGCATCACACAACCTGCCATTTCTTCTGTTCGTTGACGTTTATGTCGGTGCTTCCCGCCTGGAGATCGGTCTTCACGAACCGCTGAAAAATACAAAAACAAATATTGACCCGTCTTCAATGTTTTTTTGAACAACTACATGAACATGTACATTTGTACTTTCAATTCATACATCTATTGATGACATGTCAACTGATTCTACTTTCAATTTATACATCTATTGTGTTTTATGGTAATGATTTGATGACATGTTAACTGATTCTACTTTCAATTTATACATCTATTGTGTTTTATGGTAATGATTTGATGACATGTTAACTGATTCTACTTTCAATTTATGTATCTATTGTGTTTTATGGTAAAGATTTGATGACATGTTAACTGATTCTACTTTCAATTTATACATCTATTGTGTTTTATGGTAATTCATTTCTTCAAATACCCCAGTTGGAGCAGAAGCCTACATGTATTTTTTTTTTTGTTTCATTTACAATAATTATATTAAAACATCAGACAGCAGGAGACGGTAAGGTACAATGTACCACTGTTTGTTGTATATTTTATACGTGCAGTGAATGAATGAATGAATGAATGAATGAAATGGGGTTTAACGCCCTACTGTTATATACGTGCAGTGAACAGTGCAATGCTGATTACACTATTTTGCCGGATTATACTCCTTTGCCTATATCGTTTTTTTAGGCCTCGAATTTTGTCTAATGGTTTGGATTGTTCCTACTTGATTTTATTTATATTTTTATCATATGACAAATCTACATACATGTAGCCTACTACTATTCAAAATCATTTTGATCAAGCACCTGTCACAACAATGTCAGACACAGATTCGAATATTAAATCTTATTTAAATGATCAATATATTAAAATCAATCAAATTTCCACATTGTCCGGAGCAGATCAGTAGGACGTTAAACCCCATTTCATTTCATTTCCACGGCACATTGTCCATTTATACCAGCCGATATGGATTTAATATTACATGTATTAAATATTTCTTATAGGGTTTCCCCTTGTCAGTGATGCAGAGCGGGGGACTGACAAGGGCAGCTGTCTAGTCGTTGGGATGATACAAAAAAACGAGGGCCCCCGTGTCCACATAAAAAAGATCCCTTGGCAGTTGGAATTCGATATATAAGATTAGGCCGTGCCGCATCTGCCTGGGAAAAATATGACACTGTATAGCTTAAGCCTGTCTTCCATTAGCCCAGGTTAGGTGCATTATAGTAGGACTTTAAACTCCATTTCATTTCATTTCTTATAGGAAGGAGAGAAAAATAAACCCCTTACAAAATACCATTAGATATAGTTTTAATAAGTCACAGTAGCTGTGATTAAATTGCTGGGCCCTGTTTCACAAAAACTTAAATCTCTTTAAAATCATTGTAAACTAAAATTTCATCCTAACTTAGGCTAGAAGCGTTTCACAAAACGATTTTAAGCATTGTAGCTAAAATCCACTAAAATAATATTGTAAGTTTTCAGCTTCGAAGCGTATTTGCTTTCACCGTAAGTACTCGCAGCAGAAATATGCACTGCGCAGACGCAAGCGATTTTAACTAAAATCTATTAAAATTGCATTTTAAGTTACAATCGATCTTCCTGAAACGAATATATTTAAAATTTCATTTTGATTTTAGTTATCGATTTTAAGGATTTTAGTTTAAGTTGTCGTGAAACAGGCCCCTGGCTAACTATCCCGGTGTTGGCCGAGGAAAGTTCCATAGAATGTTTGAGTATGGTGTTTTTCCTTGTCAGTGGTACATGTATAGGATGGAGGGCCTAGCAAGTTCAACCAGCGGCTGCCAGGCAGGATACGCACATATGTTGGCGTATAAAAACTCATTAACAATGCTGGTATACTGAGACAAAAATAACCCCGATATAAATATCACATGACCCGAATATTAATCACATGACCCGGATATTAATATCACATGACCCCGATATTAATATCACATGACCCCGATATTAATCACATGACCCCAATATTAATATCACATGACCCCAATATTAATCACATGACCCCGATATTAATATCACATGACCCCAATATTAATCACATGACCCCCATATTAATATCACATGACGCCCATATTAATATCACATGACCCAAATATTAATCACATGACCCGAATATTAATATCACATGACCCCCATATTAATATCACATGACCCCCATATTAATATCACATGACGCCCATATTAATATCACATGACCCAAATATTAATCACATGACCCCCATATTAATATCACATGACCCCCATATTAATATCACATGACCTTACCTTCTTTCTTCATGCCCATCTGTGTACATTTATTATATCTACAATGTTGACAGCTATTCCTCGTAGATTTGTTAATAACACAGTTGCCTTGTTCTCGGCAGACGTAGCTCAAACCTTTCTGTACGGTCCTCTTAAAAAATCCCTTACAACCTTCACACGAAAACACGGAATAATGATAACCAGACGCGCGATCCTCACAAACTAAACATGTGGTTCCCATGGCGATATTACCCATATCGTCCGTCTTTCCTTGTGAATCTATCGTTGTTTCACGATAATCTTCCATGGCCATCGGTTGTGCGAAGACAGCATGAGCGTCGGAAATGGTGACCGTCATTGGATTACTTGAGACTGCCTGTACCGATTCCGTATATTCTACCGGGGATAGCGTCGTCGTAGTTCCCCCACTTTCGTTCTCCATTATAATGAGAATATTGTCGTTATTTCCGTTATTTGATGGTTGTTGAATTTCAGGTACCGGAATATGTTGTATTTCCATATTTGACGGATTCTGATTAATGTTAATGTGACCATCCTGTTCCATCTTGAATACTTGTTTATACCTGAAAATAATTTCAAACAAAACAGAAAAATAAATATTAAATTTGCCATTTTAATCACTTACACTATAAACTTCAGAATGCCTCATTCGGCATTTCTGTCCAAACGAGGTAAAAACAAAAAGCCTCGTTGTCTGCAGTTCCAAAACAAGGTTTTTTAAATTGCCCTTTTTTGGAACGAGGTATTTTGTTCAGAACGAGGCTTGGTAAAAATTCCTTGTTTACTAAATGTGTTTTTTTTTGTCAAGATAATCAGTAGCGTTATTTTCAATCAGCGAATTTGTAAAAATTAAAATTTATGTTATTCAATACGAAAATAAACAAGTCGAAACTATGATATTATAATCAGAGAAATAGACAAGACAAGAATACACACCATATGTGAAGGTGTTAAACCAGTGGAACTATTGAAGACACACCGCATCCTTGCCTTGATTAATTTATTGCCCAATCAGGTTTAGGTGTTAATTAAGTAACAACTGAGGTGTTGTGAAAGCTAAATTTGGGTTGTAAATTAATCATGGTAGCTGTGTGTTTTACACCTCTACCTAACTGATTTCGCAGGCAACAAATTAGTGTTTATCTGATCTAAATAAAACAAATAATCCATTCTTATTAATCAAGTATTCTTATTAATTAAAAAAAAGTATTAAATTTCATCACATATTTCCAATACGCCAGTTTATTTTTTTACTTTATTGTAAAAAAATAACTTGACCATAGCATTGATTGTTTCTGTTGAAACCCCATAACATTGCACAAAATATTATTGGAGCAAAGTCATATAAGGCACAGCAATAAATTTGTCGACTTTATATCAATTGTCAATTTAATGGAGAAAAAAAAAGCACACCTCATTCATTAAAATTTAATTAAAACGCTTAATTATGAAGACAGATGGGTATAAATATGGTGTGCATTCTTGTCTTGTCTATTTCTCTGATTATAATATCATAGTTTAAACTGGTTTTATTTTCGTATTAAATAACATAAATTTTAATTTTTACAAATTCGCCGACAGCAAATACCGCTAATAACTATCTTGAAAAAAAAAACACTTTTAGTCAACGAGTCATTTTACCCAGCCTCGTTTTGAACAAAATACCTCGTTCGAAAAGCAGAGCTATTTAAAAAAAACTTATTTTGGACCGGCAGACAACAAGGCATTATTTTACCTCTTTTGGACGAAAATGCCGAACGAGGCATTCTGAGGTTTATAATGTTACTTTTAGGTCAGTCCACCATTTGAATAACAATATGCTTTGTTAGTTCCAAGTACATTACCGGTATACATAGAGAATCTCCTAGTATAAAAAAAAAACGAGTTGGAGATTTTATTTATCACCCAATCCTTTCTTACATGCACAAATAAATAAATATCATTCTTTCCTATAGATTTCACTTTTACTGAACCTATTTACATTACAGCGTAGTGATACATCATTTTTAGACAGCAGATTAGCTATTGTATAGTCCTATATATTGACCCAGTATTTCCTTCAAGGTCAATTAAATAAAAACATTTTTTTATTGTTTTTTTTAAGAGTCATTCTTTACTTAAAATAAGTGGTTTCTGTTATATAAAATACAGTACAGTTCCTTTTTGATTGACCAATCAAATTCATGTAAAGCCTTATATTTCCTAGGACATTATGTTATTTATCACACAAGCGATATCTACTGTCAAATGTGTTATTGTGTGAAAAACATTTATAATGGAATTTAAATCAAGCAAAATGTATACATGTATGTACAAAGGCTTATTTACATACCGTATATAGATTTAGAGCGCGAGTTTCCTCAATTGATATAAATATAGGGAAGAGAGAGAGAGAAATTGGGTTTAACGTCCACTGGTTTTAATTTTATTTCAGTGGGTTGAAACCGGAGTGCCCGGAGGAAACCAGCGAGGTTGAGAAGGTGCCCCTAACTCGATGCCACATAGGCTCACACCAGGGCTCGACGAAACCACAGGAATCTGACCTTCTATCCGTATATATATATGCATACACCATGTCGTACCAGACATTATATAATAAAAACAACCAGGAATGCAATGCCTTTTCAAGACTCGACTTTACCTGCTCTCGATTCAACTAGGTTTTTTCCCACAATTCGTAATAATGTCAGGCAATCAAACCTCTGCAGATCCACTCAGATATGTTTTTTCTTCAATCCAGTCGTTTTGATTTGCATAAATACTCACACAAAACGATATCATAGCCAATTGTTTCCAATATTTACATTATTTTTGACAATATCCATCATGTGCCAGACACCATGACGGTCTGAGGTCAACGGTCACACAAATAGACGCACACGGCAGACCTCGTAAGTTTTAAACAATTCAACAAAATTATTTTTCACTTTTCAAGACAAAAATAATAAAACCCATGTCAACCAAGATAACTAATGTCAACCCTAAAAAACTCACATGTCAAGAAGACAGAAAAATTAACATGTCAAGAGCATATAGTTGAATATAAATCCTTGATTTGGAATGACAAATATATAATATATTACATGATTTATATAACTATATAACATCCGCTTTGCAAACTGCAGCAGCAAGCTTGTAATGTAACGTCTGTCTGCAGAGTGCAGTGCTTGTTTGTGTTTTATTTGACAACCTTACCTTACACACAGTACACGCTGAGCAAACAAAACTTGAATTATTCTTGACCATAAGCTGGCACGTCAGCTACAGATAATAGATGTTTATCAACCATAAACAATCAGATATCACAACAGCATCAATAAAATAAATTGCTCGTTAGATAATTTTTCTAGTCCAGTGCAGTTTACAACAGGTGAACGACCGATAAAGCGAAGGGAGAAGTCATTGAATATCTGGTTGTAATAAATTACATGGGGCCGGTTGCTCAAAGCTCCGTTATCTTTTAACGATCCGTTAAATTTAACGGAGAGAAAGATTGTTGCAATCGCACAATAACTAAATTTAAAATTTGTAATAAACGAAAATATTAATTAGTTAGTATGGTCCCATTGTAGCCTTCATTGTCCAGTCTCTTGTAATTTTCGTCTTAGTGGGGCCAACCACATGCTTATCAAAACTATATCCAATAAAATAAAACCAAGTACGAACAATCCAAACCATTAGACAAAATTCGAAGTCCTAAAAACGGTATAGGCAAAAATGTGTAAAAACGCAAAATAGTGTAATCAGCATATGGACTGTTCACCGTGTACAAAATACACGACGAACAGGCCTGGAGGTTGAGTGTTCGATCCCTGCATTGGCCGAGAAAGTTCATCTCGATTTTCCGGCGTGATTTCCCCTTGTCAGTGATGCAGAAGGAGGGCCTGACAAGGACAGCTGCCTAGTCGTTCGGATGGGACGAAAAACCGAGGTCCCGTGTACAAATTGGAGTGCACGTAAAAGATCCCTTGGCAGTTGGAATTCGATATAAGAGTAGGCCGTAGCGACGCTGCTCGGGCAAAATTTCCCTCATTGCACACTGTGGCGTATGCCCGTCTTCAATTAGCCCAGGTACGGTGCTTAAGCGTAAGACGTTAAACCCCATTTCATTCATTCATTCATACACGACGAACAGTGGTAACAGGTGTCCTAGGAAGAGTAAGCTTACCCTGCCTGGCGCGCCATGAGTTTCAGCGATTTAGTTAGCTCCTTTAACATGAATATCGTCCTAATTTGTATTCACTGAGCCAGGAAACATACGAGAGACCTGTTAATCTCGATTGATTTTCAATGTTACAAATTATGGAACACAAATATATTCTATGAAAAGAAGCAAAATCGGGATTATATTCTTTAGCATTATTTAAATTTTGTTAATCCAAAATGAATTATCGCTATGCAATCTGTTGTGTCTATTACCTTAAAAAATACTCGACGAGTCTGCAGTTCTGAGATATATTTGTGACATTTCCTTTTCATTTCGTTCCGTTCAAAAATTGCTTAATCCATTTTGTTTGTTTACATTTTTATAACGTTTCACGTGATGGTTAATAATAAGAGCTGAAATAGAATGCTTCCTGGAAAGAGTTTGAGTCGATTTAAAACTACTTGTATTTCAAGGAAGCAATTACTCGTTTATAAAGCATTATAGAACTCTCTATTTATTGCATCTATTAGTTGGAAGGGAAAAATGGCGACATCATGCAGGCAAAAATCGGCGCAGATCTGTTTGATTTTGGCAGGCGTTTTCATGAATTTCTTGTCGTCTGCTAGTAGTGCTACTGCTAGATCTTTTGACTTGATGAACAACCTTGATGGATCGAATGATCTGAATACAACTGTTATTCCAGGAAATTTTTCAAACCTGTACGAAGATATGCAAATTGACAGACATCATCAGTATTTATTCGTCTTTTCATACAATGAAACAAATGAGGTTAGTTGTTAGTTAGTTCCTTTAGGAACTGTCTCTGAGCGAACGATGTCTCGCTAACAGTTCCTCACGGGCCTTATTATCAACTAGTATAAAAATAAGGTTTTTCTCCATCTCGGTTCTAAGGCTATTTTAGATCCTTACCGTCTACTTTGCACCGTGATTCTTCTTTGATCGCCAAAAGAAAACATTTCCTGACACAACCGACACAAATTTATAATAATTCAACACTATTTTCATGTAGAATTCGACGTTAGAAAAAGATAAACAAAATCGTTCAAATCTGGCCGCCATGTTTGTTTACTGACGTCAGCGCAGATCGGTCTTTTTCTAACATCGAATTCTACACGAAAATAGTGTTGGATTATTATAAATTTGTCTCGGTTGTGTCAGGAAATGATTTCTTTTGGTGATCAAAAAAGTTTCACGGTGCAAAATAGACGGTAAGGATCTAAAATAGCCTTAGATTCCGAGATGGGGTAAAGCTTTATTTTCATACTAGTTGATAATAAGGACCGCGAGGAACTGTTAGCGAGACATCGTTCCCTCAGAGACAGTTCCTAAAGGAACTAGTTGTTAGTGACTTAGTGTTAGTCGACTCAAATTTGTAATTGCAATAAAAAAAATATTGGAATAAAATCAAAACCATATTTTAGTTCCGAAATGACCTAGTTTGTGTCGAATGGACGTTAAACTCATAGCCGTTTGAATGTTATAGATAAAAAAACAAGGTTCGTTGCCCAGAATCTAATGAAGTGGTGGCTACGGTGGCTCAGTGAGTTTGCTCTCTAGTGACTCTAGCTTCATCGATCTGCATCGGAATTTATCTTGAGATATCCTCCCTTGCCGTTGTGTAGATGGAGGACGGAGGGTCTGGCAACGGATAACATGTACTCGTGCGGATGGGACAGAATAACGGGGCCCCATGTACACATTGGTTTCGATTCACCGCTTGAACTTGACAATGATTAGGGTCGTCTGTCAAACCGAGTGGGTTGAGTCTCTCTCTCTCTCTCTTTCTCTCTCTCTCTCTCTCTCTCTCTCTCTATTAAAGATACATGTAAGATTTACATAAAAAGTTGGTTGTTCTCATTTGTTAATACATACTCATGCCTGCGTGTACCACTTGTTATTCTAGACTACTGCAGTTCGTATTCACACATCCAGTGATAAAGTAAACAACAGTTTTCCGATTATGTTTGTCGTTCGACAACAACAAGGTTTATTATCGTGGCAAGTTCCACTCTCAATCAACTACAAGTAAGTCGTCATTCTTTCACTCTACTCTGGATTAACCTTAGAGAGCCACTGTGGCTCAGTGAGTCAGATATTGGCTCGCTAACCCGGATATCCCATGTTCCATCCCAGTGCAGACTTAGGCAGTGGTGTAGGATGGAAGGCCTTGGGGCCATCCATAAAGGACGTACGCTTGAAGGGGGGAGGGGTGGTCTCGCCAAAAACGTACAGATGCTTAAATTCATTGGCAAAACGTACGTACAGGAGCGGGGGGAGGGGGGTCTGAATTTGGCCCCATTTTGAGCGTACGTACTTTATGGATGGCCCCTTTGCAAGAGACATTGTATGGTCATTAATTAATCTAGTGAGGGGTTGGGTGGCTGAATGGTTAGCTTGCGCGCGCTGTATCATGAAGCCTGTCATTGAGTCAACTGGTTTGGTTTCGAATCCCCAGTTGTACGTGGCAAGGTGTAGGGTCGCCTGTCCATCCTCGTGGGTTTTTTCTGGGTCGTCCGGTTTCCTCCCACTGCTAAAGACCCCTAAGCGCGAGCGAATTATTGAAATTAAACCATATGTTAGTCCCGAAATGACCTAGTTTATGTCGAGTGGATGTTAAACCCCACCTAATTAATCTAGTGCAAAACAGTAGGATGTTAAAAGTTAAAACATCATTTCAATTCATGAACCTAGAATAAGATCAAGTAATTATAATCTTTCTCATCTAATGTTAATTCTGCTTCAACTCTAAAATTCTCCATCAATCATAATTTGTACTCCATCTGAATGCCTCATTTCAACACTTTAGTTTCATAATTTCACCCGCAGACTTTGATAATGGGACCTTTTTTCAATTTGATAATTCAGTTTTCACCCCGAAACTTTGAAAATGATATTTTGATATGAATAATATTTATAGAGATATTTCAATATTCAATAATTTATGGTTTATTTGCTTGATTATAGAGATATTTGAATATTCAATAATTTATGGTTAATTTATTTGATTATTTTTGTTTTTGTTCCATACAGTTATCGCTATAAGTCTGTGAATCGAACTTTGTGTCCGATGGATAAAAACAGTCGACGTTCATTGACCCGAGAACAGTTGATATATATCGATGTCTCGACCATGTCCATTGAACCTTCCAACTTTACAATATCAGTTTCATTATTAGACGACTTTCTACTCAGGTAGGTTGATGACAAAACTCAGTTAGTAGTTGCAATACAGGATTCAGGTAGGATGATGACAAGATTCAGGTAGGTTGAATACAAGACTTAGGTAGGTTGATGACTAGATTCAGGTAGGTTGAATACAAGACTCCGGTAGGTTGAATACAGGACTCAGGTAGGTTGAATACAAGATTCAGGTAGGTTGAATACAAGACTCAGGTAGGATGATGACAAGACTCAGGTAGGTTGAATACAAGACTCAGGTAGGATGATGACAAGACTCAGGTAGGTTGAATACAGGATTCAGGTAGGTTGAATACAAGATTCAGGTAGGATGATGACAAGATTCAGGTAGGATGATTGAAAGACTCCGTTAGGTTGAATACAGGACTCAGGTAGTAGTTGCAATACAAGACTAGACTCATTCAGTAGAATTTAATGTGTCATAACATTCATGCAAGAAGTTGACACTTGGCACGGGTGGTGTTTGAAGTTCTCACTTGGCACAGGTGGTGTTTGAAGTTCTCACTTGGTACGGGTGGTGTCTGAAGTTCTCACTTGGTACGGGTGGTGTCTGAAGTTCTCACTTGGTACGGGTGGTGTCTGAAGTTCTCACTTGGTACGGGTGGTGTTTGAAGTTCTCACTTGGTACGGGTGGTGTTTGAAGTTCTCACTTGGCACAGGTGGTGTTTGAAGTTCTCACTTGGCACGGGTGGTGTTTGAAGTTCTCACTTGGCACGGGTGGTGTCTGAAGTTCCACTTGGCAGGATTGACGTCTACGGGACTGTCAACACATTGGGCATAGTTATTTGGATGGTATGGAAAATTGAGTACCATCTGTATCTACATATGTGTGCAAGCTAAAGATCCCCTTGACATGTGTAAGAGTCTGGTTATATTGAAAATTGATTCTCCTGTGTCCGTTATTTTTAGCTTGGCTCCTATCCCGCAAGAGATTAGATCTAAAACTTACAAACCTTTAAAATTGTGTGTTAATTTCCCCCCCCCCCCCAAAGAATGTAATACGGTTTTTGGTTGTCATCTGTGTGAAAAAGACCTGGGAGAGGCCAGATATTTCAGATTTTAAGGTCAACAAATGAAAGATACTTTGAATCAAGAAGATGTTCGTCCATCAGTTCCCTAAAATGATATTTTTCTGCTGTTGTTTTTCAGCCTAGATACAGTAAAGAATACGAGTGTGTCGCCAGCAGCCCCAGAATATTATATGTTTACATTTCCTGATAATGTGGCGTCTGTTTTATTAACGGTAGAATCAGAAGATAAACAATGTATGGTTGTTTCAATACAAGATATTAAAGTAAGCATCATTATATAGTTGACATGATCTTTTATTGAAAACACAGAGAAAACAGGGTTTAATGTCTAGTCTACCAAAAAAAATAGATCATTTAGGGACTTACACATGATCAAATTTTATTTCAATAAATCACTAGGGTCTTTAGCATTGGGAGGAAACCAGGATGTTGGAGAATACCAATAATGGTTTGACTCCCCATCAACAACATTTTTATATAATAATAATGTTATATTCTACAAATACAAGCAAATATCATTGGATACAACCATTAAATACCCCATGGTTGCATTCAATGGCTTTGACAGCAGGGACTACCCTTTTCCAGAAAAACGACAATTCCAGAATGATGTCAATAAAAGAACAATGTCAATTCCAGAATGACCACACTACTTTGTGATGATTTTTTTGATGATCTAGATAGTACAGTGTCTACAGTTGATAAAAAATAAAATTAAATTAAAGAATTAGAAACCATACTCAAGTGTATCCGTGTCGCATTGCACTTGTTATCACTGGTGGGATACTTGTGCAGTGATACACTCTCCTTATGCATTGCATAACCCCGAGCGGTATCCAATGGTCATTGAGTTCTATCTATTTATTTGTTTTCCAGTGTCCAGTATTTGATCTAGATAATAACATAGTTTTTCAAGGAAAATATCAAACAATGACCAAACAGGCAGCTCTTATTTTAAATGTAAGTTTTTTATAATTTTAGAAAGAAGTGTTATTTAGAAACTTAGTTTATGAAATAGTGAATAATTGTAAAAATCAAACTTGACAGGGAGTTGTTCAGAAATGAAATGAAAACGAAATGAATTGGGGTTTAACGTCGTACTCTTCTGCTCCTACTGGGCTAATGAAGACAGGTAGGGAATACGTCATAAAGTGTGCTATTAAGGAAATTTTGCCCGGGAGCTGCAATATGGCCTACTCTTATATCGAATTCCAACTGCCAAGGGATCTTTTGCGTGCATTCTAATGTATACACAGGACCTTGGTTCCTCCCATCAAAACAACTATGCATTGTTCTCCGTCCTGCACCACTGACAAAGGGAAACCTTATCGAAAAACCCAGATGAGAAATAGCTGAGAAATAAGGACCTTGTTCTATCTTGTTATGATCAGTGGTTTTAAAAGTGAGATGAAGGGAAGTAACTACTTCCTCTCAACACTTCAACTATTTTGCTCGCCCCTCAGTTTAATTGTACGATAAGTGTCAAATCTTGTTTTTATAACTGTATCTTCCTTGTGTTTCAATTTTAAATACACAAAACTATATCCTCCTGCTTTGATTTAAAAACAAAATAAAACTGAATTTAAAGGGACAATCTCTATTATATTTTGGACAATAAAACTGCTTAATTTTGTGTTTAAAGCACTTTTAAAAAATCCTATATCTAAGTGCCGAGCAACTAACTCAATATACATATACATGATACGTTTTCAACACTTAAGCCTGTCAGTCCTTCATTTGGACCAAGCTTTATTATACAGTGTCTTGATAAAATCAGACTTTTATTTTATAAAAATAATGTGTAGGTGAAATTTACCTTTTGTTATCAAGTGCAGCACATGATTCATGCACTGTATAGACCTCTAGAGGAACGGCAGTAGGTTATCAGGTTACCCAATGAAAAAAAATTGACCACGGGTTATGTGTCTGGATAATGGTTTTGACTTTCACGTCCAAACGACTCTATACTTTGGTGCTTAAATTTCATGGGCTTTTACACAGACTTTTCTGAGACTGTGTTAAAAAATCGGACTGGTATTTGACCATGTTCAGAAAAGAGAGCATGGTTGGACGAACCTTGAACAACTTTTTTTTCTTGTAACAAATTCAACTGTTTATATTTTTTTTGCCATATAAATGTATAAAATACTATTTTCTTAATAACACAACTTTGTGGTTTTACTACTTCTTAGTTTATTACATACAACGGTTCAATACTCTTACAGGTATCTTTATTAAGTTACATAGATTCTATATATCTTGCATTTTATCATAATGATTATGTCATTCTCTATATGTATGTAATTTTATTATGTAGACTTTTATGTACGTTTGAATTTTATGTGCATTTGTATTTTATATTGATTCAATTTATTTTTTTGTAAAGCGCCTCTGAGCACTGCTCTACAGTGGAAGACGAGCACTGTACAAATATCGTTTTAATAATAATTATAATGATAATATCGCTGATAAAGATACCTGTAAGAGTACTGGAAAGTTGTGTTACAATGAATATTATACCTCTACTTCTAAATGTATCAAGTACTATTTGTTTATTTAAGTATATTATCAAACTTGTTTATTTATTTATTTTAAATAGAAAGAAGATTATGACGAAGACGCCTTTTATTTAGTTATGGTGGTTAAATCAAATGATTTAGATTGTAATACGATACAAAATATCCAGCCAGCGACTCCGGTACATCGAAATAAAAATGTCAACATTCTAGTTAAAGGAACAATATCAAGTAGGTGTCATAATTAGGCTAATAAACACAAAAATATTACAGAACACAATTACTCTTTTAATTAAAGTAGCTAAGTCTCTAACTTAATAGGGGGGTTGGATGGCTGAATAGTTAGTGTGCGCGCGCTGTATCATAAAGCCGGTCATTGGTGTGGCTTCGAATCCCCGGTTGTGCGTGGCAACCTTTTGGTTTTTCTCCGGGTCCTCAGGTTTCCTCCCACTGCTAAAGACCCCTACGCGCAAGCCAATTATTGAAATAAAATTAAAACATTTTAGTCCGTAAATGACCTAGCTGTGTTGAATGGACTTAAAACCCCATTTCTCTCTCTCTCTCTATCTTAATATAATCCAAAACCTTTGACATTGAAAACACAAATTAATTGTCAATTTTAATCAACATTGAGGTTGTGATTTTACCGGGAAAAGATGGGTTTCTTATGTCCAATATTTAAGACAAAATACACGTTCAGCGCCATTTGTAACAAGCGCCTCGAAGAACAAGGTTAGACATATCCCACAAGTCATGTCAAATGGTGACCTCATATTATTATCTGGAGACCATGGGCAATAAATGCTATATAGTAGCCTAGACTGTAACCAATAAAGATTGCCATGCGGATGAGACTTCTGGCGTATTTCACCGAACATACACTAGGGATCTGGTATCCTTTAACTTGGTTGTTTGCCTTTTTAATTAATATAATAGCCTTTAATTTCAAAACATCCTTTTATAATTGATAATAACCCTTTAAATTTCAAAAATGGTTTAATTAGTACTATGGCTTAATTTAATGGTACAGCATTTAATTTCTGCTCAGCTTGTAATTAAAGGCTTTAGATAATTAAATGGGTCATCCATTTCTAAGCCCCTCTCTGAGAAATTAAAGGCTAATATATTAATTAAATTGCAAAACAACCAAGTTAAAGGATACCAGATCCCTAGTGATAACTGCTTTGAATTAGAGTTAAAAATCGGAAAAAATTGAATGTAAATCAGTTTATTATATACATTCATATTACATTATTATATACGCTGCGTATGATCCTTTTGTAGGTCCCAAATATTAGCGATATAGCTCCTTTAAAGTGATGTTTCGTTGAGTGTTCTTTCAATGTTAGATTTGCTTGATGATATTCTTGTGTTTATTACGCTTGTCAATTGCTCAAAGAAGATTAATAGTCTAATTTACTGAAATGCAATTAAATGCACTGACTGGGCTAATGAAAACAGGCACAAGTCATACATTTGTGTTATATGGCATATTTTGCCCAGACAGCAGCACTACGCCCTATTTCAAATTCCAATTGTCCCACGCCAGCTTTTAATTTATTTCTATGAAATCTGCTACACTCTGATGTCCTAGGCCCTAACAAAGTATTCCCACTCCCATTGAAAATCCCTGTTTTTGGTCTGTCTTGAGTTTTCAATCGAGCTTTTAAATAGTTTCTATCGAAAATCAATATTCTCCGTTCTGAAGTCCTAGGCACCTCCAAAATATTTCCTAGCCCTTGACATACTGCAGCCTAAAATATTTCAGCCACTTGACCTCAGTCCCTAGAAATCACTTTATTATTTCCTGCATGTATTTTATTTTAACAGAGGCATCATATTATAAAGGAATATTTGTTGCTGTGGCTGTCTTCCTCAGTTTTTATCTCATTGCATTTTTCATCTGCATCTTCTACCATTGTTGGTAAGTTACAATATTATCTTTACAGGGCATTATATATAGTAACACACAGCTTTATGGATAACATTCACTAGGTTTATTAACTGCATTCAGGCGTGGTTCCCCTTGTCAGCGATGCAGAACGGAGGGCCCGACAAGGACAGCCGTCTAGTCGTTTGGATGGGACGAAAAACTGAGGTCCCGTGTACACATTGGCATGCACGCAAAAGATCCCTTGGCAGTTGGTATTCGATAAAAGAGTGGCCATAGCACCGCTGCCTGGGCAAAACTTCCCTCATAGCACACTGTATGGCATATGCCCATCTTCAATTAGCCCAGGTTAGGTGCGTAACAGTGGGACGTTAAACCCCATTTCATATCATTCATTCATTTATGGATAACATTCAATAAGATTATCAACTGCAATGTTTCAATGTAATAAATAGAGGTAATATGTTATAAATAGAGGTAATATGTTAACATGTAATAAATAGAGGTAACATCCTAACATGTAATACATAGAGATAACTTGTAAACATGTAATAAATAGAGGTAACATGTTAACATGTAATAAATAGAGATAACATGTTAACATGTAATAAATAGAGGTAACATGTAATAAATAGAGGTAACATCTTGACATGTAATAAATAGAGGTAACATGTAATAAATAGAGGTAACATGTAATAAATAGAGGTAACATGTAATAAATAGAGGTAACATGTAATAAATAATTGTATATTTTAGTGGTTACAACAGTGAATACTTGAATATGTCAGAAGATATGAAAGGTGAGTTGATATTTCAATAAATGTTTTAAAAAACAGAAAAGTTGGTAAATCCTCCCAAATACAACGTTATCTTTCCTTGATTTATGGTTAATTAAAATATTATAAAGACAAAGTGCTTAAATGCATTATGATCTCCTGTCCAACTTCGTGGGTTTTCTCCGAGTCCTCTGGTTTCCTCTTAATGCTAAAGACCCTATGCATAAGCGAATTATTGAAATAAGATTGCGCTATATGGAAGTCCTAATTGTGATCTAGTGTTTGTCAAGTGGACATTAAACCCCATTTCTCTCTCTCTCGCCCGCCTTCATACCGCATGAAACCAAAGCATGTATAAATCTTGCTGCCATCAATACAAATAAACCTATATTTGCTTGTTTAACACTGACTAGTTCCTGATAATTTGTCTATGAGCAGATCTATTTGATTTTCTCTATAGTTAAGTTTTTAAGATGGAAGAATTAATTCCCTTTTATGAAACATCACATAATCAGATTTTAGAAATCATATAATATTTCAATAATTAAAACATAAAGTTTAGGGTTTAAGTTAAAATTCCTTTTGACAAATTGCTCATAAAGGGCATGCAAACAGAAACCCTTTCTAGTTATCATTATAAGAGAAAGAGTGAAATCAGAGAAGTGAAATAATTTTATATGATACATAAACATGTACATGCAGAAATATTTATTTAGTATAAATGTTTGGACCAGGACCTGATACCCAAGCTCTGCTCATTCAGTTCTACTTGTTCTCGAGGGTGACACTCCAATTCAAGTACGAACAATATAAAACTCTGGTCATTAAGTTCTACTTCCTTCTGGAGGGCGACACTCCAATTCAAGTACAAACAACATAAAACTTAACATTTTCAATAAATGGACAATGGGCGTCCTCACTAGGGATAAAGGGACATAATTTATAGGCAAGGCGGTCCCACATGACCTCATTGTTTACCTTATAGCACAGTTTTCCTGGACATTCATTACGATCTCATGTGTTGACAAACGTTAGTTTTTGTCCTTAATAGGGAATTTAATACCTATACGGTTCTCTTGCCATCGAGTGGGAATTCCTTCAGCGAGAAAGCCCATTGTGAAACTGTGATTAGGGTGATGATGATGTCGATCATGTTCTTTTCCTTGTCCAGTAGTGTCCTGAGAGTGGATGACTGAATGGTTAGCACACGCGTGCTGTATCATAAAGCCTGTCATTGAGTCATCTAGCATGGTTTCGAATCCCCGGTTGTACGTGGCAAGGAGTAGGATCTTGTGTCCATCCTCATGGGTTTACGCGCAAGCGAATTGTTGAAATAAAATTAAACCACATGTTAGTCCTGAAATGACCTAGTTTATTTATGTCGAGTGGCATTAAACTCCATCTCTCTCTCATTTGTCTGGTCCAGTTGTGTCCTTGTGTTTTATTCAACATTTATTTGTTTAGATAAGTTATTAGGATTTTATAATGTGCCGAGAGAATGTCATCGATCACGCCAGCCTTCATCATCGTCTACTGGTAATACAAGTCTACATGTTTATATTTTATCTAGCATGTTATTGTTTCATCTCTCTCTTTCTTTATTTAAACAACTTGCATGATTTTTCCATATATTCCCTTTTCTAAATCTAGTTTTGAACTATAGTAGCAAGAACTTTCAACTCTTTTATCTAAATCTAACATAACATATCTATGAGTGACTGGAACATGGTTATTTATAATTGATTCAATTCCATTTATTGGAAGATAACCTTAAAATAGTTACGTGTCTTTTAAAGGTCCATCTACCCCAAAAATCATATTATCTTAAATAACCCATCTTCCATTAGCCCAGGTTAGGTGCATAACAGTAGGATGTTAAACCCAATTTTATTTCATTTTTATTTTAATTGTCCATCTATCCAAACATCCTCATGTTTTTTTAATAACCAGTGTCTATATCTGTCTTGTTTATATTATATATTATGCTTATTGTTGTTTTTATAGTTGACATATAACAATATATTTGTTTGTTTATTTTATTAACACAATATATTAGAGGCGTTTTTATCGACCAAAGTGATTTGCATTCAGTCAAATTTTCATCTTTAACGTCCATCTAATTCAAATTGGTTACCCTAATAAACGAATTAATCGACACCAATTTCTGAAGCGATTACATCAAATCGCCAAATCATTCCAGGGTGCAATTTGACGATTTGATCGGGTGATCACATGTTTTATTCAACTGTGTCTAGCCACAATAATTGTTTTAGCTAATTGGAGCATTTAACGAACTTTGAAATCGACTATACTGTCACTAAAGCCTTAGAAACCAAATTAAACCTTAGTTCTTAAAGGTTTGGAAAAGTACGGTAAATACCTATTAGAGCCCTTTTATCAATTTTTTTATGTTGAGAATTTCAAATTGTATCAATGTGGATCTAAAGGCTATGAGAAAAGCAAATTATTATTCCCCCCCCCCCCTAAAGTGATAGAAAGTCAGGTTTTAACAATAATTGTCATCAAAGAGGAAAAGCTCCAATTGGTATTGCCTACTTGGTTGAAGTTATGAATTAGTAGCCTTTTTTTGTTATCAAAATAAAAGTATATGGGTTTTAAATCTATTTTTGATAATTTACAATGAAATCTATTAAATGGTATTTGATTTTTGGTGTTCTAGAATTTGCATGTTATAGCATAGTATTAGTAGTATTAACTGTACTGTATATGTTATAGCCATATTAGTAGTATTAAAGCCCCAATACCACTCTTGTTGTAACTGAATAATACGTTCCAATCTTTATTCTGGTCAACAATTTGTACTATTTTACAATATTTCAATTAAAAAATGATACAAATTTCATCTTAACGCACCTAATTTTAAAAATTGGAAAAATTCAACTACATGCCGTAACATTGTTTGAAAAGCCTTACGTAAGCACTTTCAAATGCAACTTGGATTTAAACATATTTTCGAACCCTCTGCACAGGTAAGATAGGTTGTAATGGATAATTTACATAACAGGTTAAACATCTTGTAGTTGTAGTTAGAATAAGGCTAATTTTTTTTTTCTTGACCTGTCGAGCCAGCAAGAGTGTTATTTGCCCCTTTAACTGTGTATATGTTATAGTAGTATTAGATATATGTATGTACCTGGCTTAACTGTGTATATATGTTTATTGTAGTTCAAAATAGAAATTCTTGATTCTATATCTACATTTTTTGCGGTTTACGCTTGCCTACAGATCAAAAAAACTCTTCAAGCCTTTTTTAATATCCTTGGTGCTACATTTGAAACAGGATATGTGTAGTGTTTCTCTTCTTTTTACTCCTTGAATAGTTTAATACAGAGACATGTAAATGTGGTAGAGTGATTTTATGGGTATTTCAATATGTTCACAATGCTAACTTGATTTTAGATAATATGTTACACAGCACTGTCTCTTTAAGCTATCTTTTTCTATCCACTCTCTCTCAGGTTCCCAGTGAGTTCTTACTCACCCAACTCACTGGTAGTTTATTTAAACTTTGACCTGATGTTTTCTTAGTTTGGTAAAGTTGGTAACTATGGTCATTCTTGGTAAAGATTTCATAGAGGTCAGAGAATATCTTCATTATCTGTCACCTATGGTTTAGTCCTTATAGTTTTCATATGGTTGAAACATCTTCAATTTCATATATATTGTATAGTAATATAGTTTTTGGTGCAGTTGTGGTTTTAATAAGATTGCAGTAATAGAATTTAAAGGTATGTGTTACTATTTGTTTTATAAGTTTTATATATATTTCATTGTGTAAATGGGCATTGCTAAAAGGGCGGCCATGTTAGTTTTATTGATAAAGTTACTAAAGTTTAAGTTATTCTGGGTTTTATAAATTACATTCTGTAAGTACACAACATACATATAGTCAACAGTATTAACGCTATTTAAAGCATTTCGCTTTAAATCTACATTTATTTCATTCATACAACTTATGTTATTTTATTACAGACTTCATAAGGTACTTCACCTTGCTAAAGTCTGGTTAGCCACGAAAACCCCTTTTCAGGGTAAGCTGTTATGTTTTACTAAGTATAATCATTTATTAAGTAGTTTGATAGTAATTAAGATCCTACAAGTTTCTGCATATTTCATGCGGGTTAACAGGAGGTAGTTTCCTTTTAAAGCATCCATGTAAATTAAGTATATATTAGTGTTGATAAATAATAACTAGAGATGTTTTATTGTTAATATGTGCTATATTATTTTAATGAGTATGAACACATTTGTTGTATATTATTATGTTTTGATTGTATAATTTATATTATAAATGTATACTTTCAGGGTTTTTCTTTTACCAGAAATAAAGTATTGTAGAATTGAACCCTTGCGTGGTCTTTTTGCTACTATGAATTGACCCCCTACAACATTTGGAGCCCGATAAGGGACTACAACAGTTAAACCTAATAAGAGGTACAACATTTGCAGTCTGGTAATGGTAATGGTTTACAGTATACAGTGTGATGTGAATTGAGGAATCATCTCAACGCCAGTCAACTGAGTGAGCTCACATGCGTGCGCGTTCGCGAGATCTTCAATTTCAACAGATAGTGGCAGTGCAGTGACATTAACTTTATTTGTGTGTTAATTTGTGTGTTTTTTTATTGTGGATTATTAATATTACAAGGATGTCTAAATAAGGTTCGTTACAATTTATTTAATTATCATACATATATATATGAATTATCTCCCTTTACAATAAGCTTTATTATGTATTTATTTACTTAAGTAAGTTTAGATCTATTATCTATTAGGAAATTACTATATTAATTAGTGTACGAAAATTACATTTTCTGCTAGGTATTCCGTAAACCTATAATATTTGCATTTAAGTCTTATTTAGTGAAAATTGGAGCATTTGAAATTTTGTGTCTAGAAAACTTTAGCCATTTTGCTTACCTTTTCAACTTCCTGTTGACACATATTTATTTATAGCTACTTCCTGTTAACCTACTTTAGTACTTCCTATTCACCTACATTTTAAAAAAAAACAAACTTCCTGTTTACCCATTGCATTCACTTCCTGTAACTTTGCATACATATTTATTGGTTGTTTTGTTTAAAACAATCTACATTGACATTAGGAAATAAACATTAGTACATTACAAATATTACATACATTTATACAGTACTTATAAATTGGTGTTTTGAGATCTAGTGTTGGTTTTCAGAATTCAATTTTGTTTTTCAGGATTAGCATTTTTTCATTTTCAGACTTTGTAAATTTTGACTTTATTTGGTCTTTACTTTCAATTTGTGGATTTTGATTTTCAGATTTTGAATTTTGATTTTTGAATTTTGACTTTGAAAATTTGTTTGCATTTGAAATTGGGTTTGAGTTCAAAGGTTTTGTTTACATTTGAGCATTGGAGTTGATTGTGAATTGAAAGTTTTTTTTGGTATTGAAGTTTGGACTTGAGTTTGTCAAGTTTGTGGGAATTTATTTTGATTTTCAGCATTCTTGTTGTGTTGATATTTCATCATCGTCTATTTTGTTTTGACTTTTCATTTTGTACTTATACATTTGAAAAGGATATTTTCTTGTATTTATATGGAAGATTTTGTCTTCTTAAGTAATATTCTACTCTGATCTTTATTTTTCCGTCTTCATTTCCGTCTTATACCACTGCACTTAATCACTAACTAACAACCTGCACTTAAATATTTTATTTATATCGAGGGTTGGGTTTGGATTTTGATGTCATTGTTTAATAGTTTTTGATTTTATTGTGGGATTTATTTGTCAGTTTGGTATTTCGAATTTTGTTTTGAAATTATTTTCAGTTTATACCATTTGGATTTGATTGCGTGTTGCGTTTTTCTTAGTTGGTCGTTTGATTATCAACTGGTGTTTTTTTACAGTGTATACTATTTTGGAACAGATCCAGTATTAGTGTTTGTTGTTTTCATGATTTCAGCGTTAGCGTATTTCACACTTACAGCTTCAGGGAACAACGTGTTGTATTTTTATTTGGATTGCGCGTACGTGTATTTTCATATTTTGTGTTTTGCGTTTTACATTTTGATACTTTTGTGTTTTGTGTCATAATGGCAACAGGTGGAGGCCGAGAGAATCCTGATAACTCCTTGTCAGAGCAGGAAAAACAGAACTTAATCGATGCATTTTCAGATATGGGTGTTAAACCGACAACAGATTCCCCAGAACACTTGATCGACTGGATGTTCGGATATCTGAAGTCACAAGGTAGAATCAAGGAAGAAGCACCTGAAGAAAGAGTTGAACCCCAACATGATCCTGTAACCACCAGTTCATCAACAACAGCGGCAGAAAGATTTAAGTTTGTTCCGCAACTGCCCAGAGTATCAACTTTCTCTGGAGATCCAACGGCAAAGGGTGATACATCATTTGATCTTTGGAGATTTGAAGTGACGAGCTTAATGAAAGACAGACAACATTCAGCAGAATCCATCAAGCTAGCGGTCATGAAATCTTTAAAGGGAGAAGCTGCTAGAGTGTCAATGCGACTCGGACACAGTGTTTCTACCAGAACTTTGTTGGACAAGCTACAGAGCAGATTTGGTGAAGTAGAGCAAGGCCAGTGTCTTCTCTCGCAGTTTTACTCAACTACCCAAGCACCGGGCGAGTCAGTTTCGAAGTGGGCCTGCAGAATAGAAGATTTGTTGGACAGAGCTAAGGAAGAAGGTGAAATCGACATCGAGACTTTTGACACCAAGCTCAAATCGAAGTTCTGGAGCGGTCTACACCAAGATTTGAAAGATAGATCAGCACACAAGTACGACAGGATTACTGATTTTGAAGATCTACTGAAAGAAGTGCGCCGAATAGAACGGGATACTGTCGTAGCCTCATCACCTGCTCCTTTTAAGACCCCAGCCAAATCGCACATGAAGATGGTGCAGCAACCAGCAGAGGATGACTTAAGATCACTGGTGACTTGTTTAACTGCGTCAGTGCAATCACTGCAGAAGGAGATGAAGGAGATGAAAAAGGAGAAGGAAAGACCATCAACGTCATCATTTTTACCTCCTCAGGCTTCAACACCACTACCACCAAGCCATCCCTCCCCACGTCATCATCCGCCACCTGTTTCTACGCAGCGCCAACCCGTACCTGCCAATTTTCTGTGTTACAGATGCGGACAACAAGGTCATATTGCTGTGGGTTGCCGAATGATTTTACCTAGTGATTTAAACTAGGAAATGTCTCTGTCGTGGGACAGCCAGATGACATTTGTAACACCAGTCCCAAGAAAGTCAAGAAAGTTATTGGACACAGCAACACGACTGTTATGGAGATAAACGATAGAGTGTGTTCCTCCTTATTGGATACAGGGTCTACCATCTCAACAGTGTGTCGGTCATTTTACGAGAACCATCTAATGTCAGAAGACTGCGTCATGACTCCATTGGACCAGTTGCTTCTAATTGAAAGTGCTGGTGGCCATAGTTTACCATACCTAGGATGTATTTCGGTTACAGTCAAGATTCCCAGTTTAAAGTCAAAAGCCATTGACTGTTTGTTTCTTGTGGTTCCAGATACTTCGTTCCATGCTACAACACCAGCTCTTGTAGGAACTAATGTGCTGAAGCCCATGTTGAATCAACTTTTAGCAGTTCATGGCCACAATTACCTTAACCAGCCAGTGTTGCCAGAAATTTGGAGTTTTACTTTTAGATGTATGCAATTGCAGGAGAAAGAACTAGATGGAAAGGTTGGAATTGTTAGGTGCTCCGAAGAATTACCAATAAGGCTAGACTCTAATAGATCTGTGTGTCTTGTGGGGAAGATTAAGGATTTGAAATTACACCATCGGCAACGTTTGATTTTCCAGAATTCACCCGATTCCCTGATATCGTCTTCGATTGAGGTGACGCCTACCATTTTGGAGGTATATCCAGGGGAAGAGGAGAAAGAAGTGATCGTTCGTTTGTCGAATCTGTCCTTATCACCAGTAAGAATCTACCCACACAGCATCCTTTGTGAACTTCAAGTAGTAGAACTAGTTCGGAAGACGTCAGTGAATAGTGTTTTGCCATCATGTAACACAGACACCCCAACTACTGGTACCTTCCTTGATCAGATGGACTTTGCTGCTTCAGCGTTGACTTCTGACCAACTCCATTCTTTCAAGAACTACTTACTTGAATGGTCATCTATATTTTCGCAGAGTGATAGTGATATAGGAAGCATAAGCCTGGTGAAACATGAGATCAACCTGACCGATAATGTTCCCTTCAAACAACCACATCGAAGAATACCACCTGGGATGTACAAAGAAGTGAAAGACCACCTTCAAGATTTGATGGAAGCAGGAATTATCAGGAAGAGTCATAGCCCTTACGCATCACCAATAGTGTTGGCAAGAAAGAAAGATTCATCTTTACGTATGTGCGTCGATTACAGAATGTTGAATAAGAAGACCATACGTGATGCCTATGCTTTGCCCCGCATCGAGGAGATGCTAGACAACTTAGCCGGTTCCAAATACTTCAGCGTTGTTGATATGAAGAGTGGTTACCATCAGGTCAGCATTGAGGACGCAGATATTCCTAAAACAGCTTTTACTGTCGGACCTCTAGGATTCTATGAGTACCAGAGACTTCCTTTTGGACTCACGAACGCACCAGCCACATATCAACGTTTAATGCAAGATTGCCTTGGAGACCTTGATTGGAAGATCTGTGCTATCTTCATTGACGACCTTATTATCTTCAGTAAGACGTATGAGGAGCACCTTGAGAGGTTAACTAAAGTGTTTGAAAAGCTGAAAGAACATGGCATCAAGTTATCACCAAAGAAATGCGAGTTCTTTAGGGAGAAAGTGCGGTATCTCGGTCATATTGTATCTGAAGATGGTGTGTGCACAGACCCAAAGAAGACAGATAAAGTGGAATCTTGGCCAGCTCCTACCAACGTTGAAGAACTTCGTAGATTCTTGGGATTTGTTGGATATTACCGAAGATTCATTAAGGATTTTTCAAAGGTAGCTAAGCCACTAAATGATCTGTTAGTTGGAGGTCCAACTAAGAAGAAGAGGGGGAGAAGAGTGCAGGAGAAGGAAAAGAAAGATTGGAAATGGGAGAGAGTACAAGAAGCAGCATTTGAGAGGTTAAAAACATCATTAGTGGAGCCACCAGTTCTTGCGTATGCTGATTTCACGAAGCCATTTATTTTACATACAGATGCCAGTGGTTTAGGATTGGGTGCAGTACTCTACCAGGAACACAATGGTTTAGAGAAGGTAATTGCCTACGCCAGTAGAAGCCTGAACCGGTCCGAGCGTAACTACCCAGCACACAAACTTGAATTTTTGGCATTAAAGTGGTCTGTAACTGAGAAATTCCACCAATATCTATTTAACAACTATTTTACCATTTACACTGACAACAACCCTCTCACATACATCCTTACAACAGCGAAGTTGGATGCCACAGGACATCGGTGGTTAGCAGCCCTCACCAACTATAACTTCTCCATACGATACCGAGCTGGAAAGAAGAACATGGATGCTGATGCTCTGAGCCGGAATATGAAAGGCGATTTCATTGAAGTAGACCAGGAAGTGGTAGAAGCCATAAAGGACATCGACTTAGAGGATGGCTACATTCAGACTGTAAGTATGTCTCATCAGGTGGTACCAGATGTTCCTATCATCACCACGCCCTTAGCCAGTGTCACAGAGTGGCAGAAGAACCAACGTCAGGATGCCCTACTAATTCAGTTGTGTCAACACATAGAGCAGGGAAGACCAACTCATCATACTCCTACATCTCCAGAAGAGTCTGCACTTTACCGCGATTTCGAACACTTCGTTCTCAAGTCTGGTATTTTGTACAAGCGTGCTACCGTATCAGGAGAGGAAATACTTCAGCTGGTTTTACCCAAAGCGTATAGGAAGTTAGCCATGGAGGGGATACATGATGAATTAGGACACCAAGGCAGAGATCGTACCATCAGTCTGGCAAGAGAACGGTTTTATTGGCCCAAGATGACAGCGATGATAGAAAGCTACGTTCAGAACTGTTCACGTTGCATCAGAAGAAAGAGTTTACCATCTACGTGTCCCTTGATAAACATTACCTCCAGTCAGCCGCTCGAACTAGTCTGCATGGATTATATGTGCGTAGAAGAGTCGAAAGGAGGCTACGACAGTATCCTTGTCATCACCGACCATTTTACAAAGTATACCCAGGCAGTTCCAGTTCGCAACACCACCGCCAAGACAACAGTTAAAGCATTCTTTGATTATTTTATTGTGCACTACGGGATTCCTCAACGAATACACAGTGACCAAGGTCAACAGTTTGAGGGAAAAGTGATCAAGGAATTATGTCAGCTAACTGGGATTGAGAAATCTCGAACAACACCATATCATCCACAAGGGAATGGCCAATGTGAGCGTTTCAATCGGACGCTGCTTAATATGTTAGGTACCCTACATCCTGAGCAGAAGTCTGATTGGAAGTCTTACGTTGCGCCGCTGGTTCATGCCTACAATTGTACCAGACACTCTTCAACAGGGTATTCTCCGTATGAGCTAATGTTTGGTAGGAGGCCAACATTAGCTATTGATGTTATGCTCGGACTCGTACGGGATAAAGAGGCCACTAAGAGCTATCATTCATACGTTGAATCCCTGAAGGAGAGACTGGAACATGCGTATTTAACTGCATCAGCCCTTGTGGATGATACGCACCAGAACCAAAAGCACAAATACAACCTGAGAGCCAGAACCAACACCCTAGAGCCTGGCGATACAGTTTTGGTGCGGAGATTAGCTTTCAAGGAAGGAAGACATAAACTAGCGGATAAATGGGAGGATAAACCGTATAAGATTGTCAGACAACCCAACGTCGGAATTCCAGTGTACGAGTTGATGGAAGTAGGAGGAAAAAGGAAAAGGACTTTACATCGTAATCATTTATTACCAGTAAGCAGTCTTCCCGAGATAGAATCTATCAGCAAGAGACCTACACCTAAACCACGGAGAGTCCAACTACCACCGAAGGTGACAGAGGTTAGAGAACCGGAAGATACAGAAAGTGAAGAAGATGAGCCTGTTTATTTAATGGAAGGTGCAGATTTCCTGCACCCAGCTAGTCCAGCAGAGACGCAGGATAGAGGGGATGTAATTGAACCTGAGCTTGATAGTATACATCAAGATGGTGCAGATAGGCCTCAAGCATCAGCCTCAGATTCGGACACATCAGATGAGCCACTTTTGTCGGAAAGCCCCACTCCAAGAAGATCAGGGAGAGAAAGGAAACCACCAACCCGGTATATGGATTACGTCATGTCACAGCAGCAGGAAGTAATTTCTACTCCGCAGTATCGAGCTGAGTTGGCGAAATCATTACTACCATCAGATTTTATGAGCCTGTCACCAGATCGTCTACAGATTGTCCTGAGTTCGTTACCAGTTTTGTGTAGGAGTTTATTTCCAGACGTGTTTCATCACTAGTTTTGGGTTTTCGTGTTTTATCAGTAGTTTCGTTTTTTTTCATGTTTTATTAATAGTTTGGATTTTAAATGTTAGGGACAACATTTTCCCTAAGGGAGGGAGTATGTGGTAGAGTGATTTTATGGGTATTTCAATATGTTCACAATGCTAACTTGATTTTAGATAATATGTTACACAGCACTGTCTCTTTAAGCTATCTTTTTCTATCCACTCTCTCTCAGGTTCCCAGTGAGTTCTTACTCACCCAACTCACTGGTAGTTTATTTAAACTTTGACCTGATGTTTTCTTAGTTTGGTAAAGTTGGTAACTATGGTCATTCTTGGTAAAGATTTCATAGAGGTCAGAGAATATCTTCATTATCTGTCACCTATGGTTTAGTCCTTATAGTTTTCATATGGTTGAAACTTCTTCAATTTCATATATATTGTATAGTAATATAGTTTTTGGTGCAGTTGTGGTTTTAATAAGATTGCAGTAATAGAATTTAAAGGTATGTGTTACTATTTGTTTTATAAGTTTTATATATATTTCATTGTGTAAATGGGCATTGCTAAAAGGGCGGCCATGTTAGTTTTATTGATAAAGTTACTAAAGTTTAAGTTATTCTGGGTTTTATAAATTACATTCTGTAAGTACACAACATACATATAGTCAACAGTATTAACGCTATTTAAAGCATTTCGCTTTAAATCTACATTTATTTCATTCATACAACTTATGTTATTTTATTACAGACTTCATAAGGTACTTCACCTTGCTAAAGTCTGGTTAGCCACGAAAACCCCTTTTCAGGGTAAGCTGTTATGTTTTACTAAGTATAATCATTTATTAAGTAGTTTGATAGTAATTAAGATCCTACAAGTTTCTGCATATTTCATGCGGGTTAACAGGAGGTAGTTTCCTTTTAAAGCATCCATGTAAATTAAGTATATATTAGTGTTGATAAATAATAACTAGAGATGTTTTATTGTTAATATGTGCTATATTATTTTAATGAGTATGAACACATTTGTTGTATATTATTATGTTTTGATTGTATAATTTATATTATAAATGTATACTTTCAGGGTTTTTCTTTTACCAGAAATAAAGTATTGTAGAATTGAACCCTTGCGTGGTCTTTTTGCTACTATGAATTGACCCCCTACAACATAAAAACTAAGAGAATACTCTCATATATATTTCTTACAGTCTCTACATTTGTAACAAAAGTGTCTCAAATACTTTTGAAGAGACAATATGGTTGTGGAAATTTTACCCGGGCAGCAGCACTACAGCCTACTCTTATACTTTTAACGGAATTTAAAAAGTTAAATGTTTTTTTATTGTAAATGTTAATTTATGTGTCATATTTTGATAGACAGATTATTATCTAGACCAATGACAAGTTCTACAAGAGATACAAGCTATGGTAGTATTGCCAATCAATCTGGTACGTTTTTATTATAATGTCTAATATTGTCTGAGCCTTTAGAGGGGTTGGGTGGCCGAATGTTAGCACGTGCGTGCTGTATTATACGGCCTGCCATTGAGTCAACTGGCGTGGTTTTGAATCCACAGTTGTACGTGACAAGGAGTAGGTTTGTCTGTCCATCCTTGTGGGTTTTCTCCAGGTCCTCCGTTTTCCTCCCACTGCTAAAGACCCCTACGTGCAGGTGAATTATTGAAATAAAATGAAACCATATGTTAGTCCAGAAATGAGCTAGTTTGTGTGTCTCTCTATCTGAGCCATCATATGAAATAACTAATATTGCTGTAAGAACAAACTAATTAATTATGGCTTTTTAGACTTTTTATTCTACCGGTGGTGATTAGAAATACATGGGTACATTTTTAAGTATCCATGATTAAGTAGTTTTTTCATTTATTGAGATCAAATCTTGACTGAAATACTGGCCCTGTTTCTCGGAATCTTAACTAAAGATAAAATCCAAATATAGGTAGATACTTCACTAAAATCAATCTAATGTTATCCAATAAAATTACTAAAATTTGAATTTAATCTTAGTTAAAATTTCGTGAAACAGGCCCCTGACTAATAAACCAATATGCAACCAGTTTTACAGTACTGATCGCAAACCCATGAGGTTAGAAAGGCGACCCAACTGAAATTCAAACCAAGCCATTTGACTGAATGACTGACCATTTGATGTAAAGCAGACATTTGACTGAATGACTGACCATATGATGTAAAGCAGACATTTGACTGAATGACCATTTGATGTAAAGCAGACATTACTTGGCTACCCAATGATCTTGTAACAGCCGAGTGAAACATACCACTGCTGATTATCCCCTTGAAGCAACGGCCTGATAAAATCCCTCTCTAGCTGGAATGTAATAAGGTCTATTCATGCAAAAAGGGGGGTTTGGTGACCGAATGGTTAGCACAGGCGTGACAAGGAGTAGGGTCACCTGTCCAATCTTGTGGGTTTTCTCTGAGTCCTCTGGTTTCCTCCCACTGCTAAAGACCCCAATTACGTGCAAGCGAATTATTGAAATAAAATTGAACCATATGTTAGTCCTGAAATGACCTAGTTTGTGTAGAGTGGACATTTCTCTCTCTCCCTTACTCAAGCAAAACACTACAAGAAATAGAGAAATCTGCTGATGACGTATTGAATCCATGTGTATACCATAAGATGAACAATAAAATGATTCATATCAAAATTGTGTATTTTTGTTGTATAATGTAGAGATATCCGAGGAAGATAACTCTGTGAGTATGAGTAATGAAAGGGGAGATAACTCTGATATATCAGACGTTGATACAAGTGAGATAGATATGTTGAGAGACGCGTATGAAGATAAACGTATCGTAAGAACCAAGGTAAATATACTAATAATAAAAATAAGTTGCTAAGTCTCTAGCTGGTCGGATAGCCGTGGCGATAGAAAGGCGGCTTCTCACCAATGCATCGAGGGTTCAATCCCAGCTCAGGGCAAGAACTTTATCGTTGTAAGTGAGAGGGATATTCGGTCTCCCGTCCGATCAGGCAGGTTTCCCCAGAGTTCTTTGGTTTCTTCCTGCCGCAATGATCGAAATCATTCGCACGATCTGTGCCAAGGGCCAAATTAAAAATAAGCCTCAGGCTTAATTTGCTACCCTTGTAAAATGACGAGATTATTATTATCCAAAGTCTTAAACATTGAAAACATAAATTAATTGTCAATTTAAATATTGTGATCTTACCGGGAAAAGGTAGGCTTCTGTTAGCCATAGTGCCTTTCAGCGTCATTAGTAACAATTGACCAGAAAGAATGAGGCTAGACATATTCTACAACACCTTCGAACGTTGATGCAATATCTTATCTGGAGATCATAGCTATAGACTGGAATAACCAGACGCTAAAAATTGCTCTATTCGGTTGAGAATCCTGTCGTATTTTGCTCGACATAACTGATTTGAAATTAGAGTCAAAACGGAAACAATTGAATGTAAATCAGTTCATATACAGTACAATGAAATTACATTATTATATGTGTTGTTACCCATTAGGGTTAATTTCTAGGTCCTAAATATTAGCGATTTAGCTCCTTTAAAATGGTATGTCAACACCCCCCACCCACCACCACCACCAAATCTTACAAATAAATTAATAGATTCAAACATCTAATCTAGTTGTTCGGACAGATAATATATATGGTATTAAAGTTATATGGTATTTATTATATTATTTATATGGTATTTACTATGCTATTTTATAGACTGCGCTGTTCGTGACAGATTTGTCAAGGAAAAGTCACAAAAAATTATCAAAGACATACAAAATATACCACTGGTAAGTTTATATTTTTATATTTATATTTTATAGATTTCCAACTGATCACAATAAAGTTTAGATTGTTCATAAGATTCTAATCCCCTTAAAATTTAAAAACATATTCTGTATCAATTACAATTTAAATACACATGTGTGAGACATTCTTAATCTATTATAATTTACCATTATCACCCTCTTCAAATTATAATTAAATATGAATAAATTGATATGAATAAAGCCTTTTAATATTGTAAGATATTTATATTATAGTAATTTACTAACTATCGTGATAGGCCTATATTTATTTGTGATGCAGGAATTTATTTTTAATATATTTATATTGCATGAATTTATTGTAATAATATAATATATATATTTATATTGCATGAATTTATTGTAATAATATAATATATATATTTATATTGTAGGAATTTGTTTTCTATTGTAATATATTTATATTTTAGGAATTTACTAACTATTGGAATATTTTATGGTTTACCTGTTATACAACTTGTAGTTTCTTATCAAAAAGTAAGTAAAATTCAGTCAGTTTTACACAATGGGCGTCCTCGCTAGAGATAAAAGGACATGATTTATAGGCGAGGCGGTCTCGTGGTTGTCATTGGTTAACAATAGTCTCATGGTTGTTATTGGTTGACAATAGTCTCATGGTTGTTATTGGTTAACAATAGTCTCATGGTTGTCATTGGTTAACAATAGTCTCATGGTTGTCATTGGTTAACAATGGTCTCGTGGTTGTTATTGGTTAACAATAGTCTCATGGTTGTCATTGGTTGACAATAGTCTCATTGTTATTATTAGTTAACAATAGTCTCATTGTTGTTATTGGTTAACAACAGTCTGGTTGTTATTGGTTAACAATAGTCACATGGTTGTTATTGGTTAACAATAGTCTCATGGTTGTCATTGGTTAACAATAGTCTCGTGGTTGTTATTGGTTAACAATAGTCTTGTGGTTGTTATTGGTTAACAATAGTCTCATGGTTGTTATTGGTTGACAATAGTCTCGTGGTTGTTATTGGTTAACAATAGTCTCATGGTTGTCATTGGTTAACAATAGTCCCCTGGTTGTTATTGGTTAACAATAGTCTCATGGTTGTCATTGGTTAACAATAGTCTCGTGGTTGTTATTGGTTAACAATAGTCTCGTGGTTGTTATTGGTTAACAATAGTCTCATGGTTGTTATTGGTCGACAATAGTCACATGGTTGTTATTAGTTGACGACAGTCTCATGGTTTTTATTGGTTAACAATAGTCTCGTGGTTGTTATTGGTTAACAATAGTCTCGTGGTTGTTATTGGTTAACAATAGTCACATGGTTGTTATTGGTTGACAGTTGTCTCATGGTTGTTATTGGTTAACAATAGTCTCCTGGTTGTTATTGGTTGACAATAGTCTCATGGTTGTTATTGGTTGACAATAGTCTCATTGTTATTATTAGTTAACAATATTCACATGGTTGTTATTGGTTAACAATAGTCTCATGGTTGTTATTGGTTAACAACTGTCTCATGGTTATTATTGGTTGACAATAGTCTCATGGTTGTTATTGGTTGACAATAGTCTCTTGGTTGTCATTGGTTAACAATAGTCTCCTGGTTGTTATTGGTTGACAGTTGTCTCATTGTTATTATTAGTTGACAATAGTCTCATGGTTGTTATTAGTTGACAACAGTCTCATGGTTGTTATTAATATTAGTCGACAATATCTCATGGTTGTTATTGGTTGACAGTCATCGCGTGGTTGTTATTGGTTAACAATAGTCTCATGGTTGTTATTGGTTAACAATAGTCACATGGTTGTCATTGGTTGACAGTTGTCTCATGGTTGTTATTGGTTGACGATATCTCATGGTTGTTTTTGGTTGACATGTATACTGGATGTTATTGATGAACAAATCTACTTGTTGTTATTAGTTAATAAATCTACTTGTTGTTATTGGTTGACAATAGTCTCATGGTTGTTTTTGGTTGACAATAGTCTACTGGTTGTTATTGATTAATTATCTCTTATTGGTGTATGTTTTGTATTTTTTCAGGTATTACATCGAACTGGTGATCAGGATATTTGTTATTATAATTTTTATTGTGCTCATCCTCTTGGTGTCCTCAGTTCCTTTAATAACGTTTTCAGTAATATTGGATACGTTCTACTCGGGGCCTTATTTATAATAATAGTCCGGAAACGGTAAGTTATTATATATTATACTCAGAAATGGTAGGTAGAGATTATTTATTATAATAGTCCAGTCTCATTAAAACAAAGATCCTATTTCGTTTCATTTTTATAGTTCAAATTTAACTTTACTTGTACTTGTGTTTACTACACTAGGATCATGAAGAGTTGTTATCATTGACATGTTCTGGATGATGCGAGAGATAAGCCAATGTTATGGCGAGTTCTTGGCCTTTTGATGCACGGAACTGTGGGTTAACCACTAGAAATGTCAACCCTGATTGATTATTCAATGTCTGACATCATAGGGTCAAAACTCATAAGCCGCTCGTTTGACCTCTGATTTGAACTCCCACTATTACTTGTAATGTAATGTAGTAGGCCATCAAAAGTCTTTATGAAAAATTTAAAAAACAAAATATAGATTTGTATTTTAATCAAATCGCATAGTGAGAAAGATAAGGGTAGGTTTACAATGAAATTATTCATCATATATAATAATGAGACTTTTACTGTAGAATGATTTATTATCATAATCAGGGAGGGGGGTGGATGGCCGAATAGTAAGTACGAGTACGCTGCATTATAAAGACTGTCATTGAGTCAACTGGCGTGATTTCAAATCCTGGGTTGTACGTGACAAGGAGTAGGGTCACCTGTCCAACCTCGTGGGTTTTCTTCGAGTCCTCTGGTTCCCTCCCCCCACTGCTAAAGACCCCTACGCGCAAGTGAATTATTATAATAAAACTAAACCATATGTAAGTCCCGAAATGACCTAGTTTGTGTCGAGAGGATGTTAAACTCCATTTCTCTCCATTAGATAAAATTTGTAACAGTGTTGCCACTCTGATTGCATCCTGACAAATCCATTTTTATTCATTACTTCATGCTGCTATCGATTGAGGCATTTTGAATTGTACAATATTATGGAAGTTAAACCTCTGAGTTAGGGTTAGGGTTAGGACCTTGGTTTTTTGTCCAATCCAAATGACTAGACATCTGTCCTTGTCAGGCCCTCCGTCCTGTATCACTGACAAGGGGGGAAACCACGTCTGAAAATCTGGATGAACTTTCTCGGCCAATGCCGTAACCAAACATTTCGCTGTGGAGATACGTTTTGTAGCCTGGCAACCTGTGATCATGTATCCAAGTATCGTTTTTCATACAAGGATTGTTTTATTTCAGAGCTAGTGTACATCGAGCATTTGCTGCCAAGAATAAAGAAATATCCCAGGTAACCATCTTGAACGATGTATTCATACGTATACTTGCTATAACAAAAAAATATATATCAAGAACATTGGTAGTATTCGTCATCTTCTCACAACTGAAGCCACAGCTACATTCGCTCGCTCGCTAATTTTGTCACAACTAGACAATTGTAACATTCTCCTTCTCAGCGTCTCAAAACAATTATTACAAAGGCTGCCAAATATTCAAAATTCAGCGGCTCGACTTGATTAGATCTAGTTTAACCCCTGCATTAAAATCACATCATTGGCTTCGTATCTCTGAAAGAATTGACATTAAAAATTCTATCTTTGTGTATCGTTGTTTAAATGGAACTGGTCTCGCATACTTGAATGATATTTTCAGACTTAGATCTCAGTCTCAACTTTACTTAGTTGTGCCTACATCGAAATTGAAATCATTTAGATTCAAGTGCTTGGAAGTTGCAGCTGCAATTAAGTGGAATTCACTACCCGTATCTCTCAAATCTGCCCCATCACTAACACCATTTAAATCACGTTTAAAGACATACCTGTTTGACATTTCATACAGATGAACTTAGTTTTGTTAGCGCTTTGAGCAGACCTTTTGTTAAGGAGCTTAGCCCAATATAAGAATCCTTATTATATCATTATAATAGAGGTCATGTCTGTGTCATGTGACTTGGTTGATGCGGTACCTAGCGAAGCCGAAGGAGAACTCATTGCATATACAGTAGAACTTGCTACGGCGTGCACTCATAATCAGCGAACACTCTCTTCAACGAACACCAAAAAATCCCCCCGAGCGTTTTTTAAGTAATATAACCTCTACTAAACACGCACCTGTTCAACGCGTGCAGCGGGCACTTATATTCGCTCCCGATCGTGCTATTTCATCCATTAAGTGAGCACATCTCGGAGAATCCCGTTCTCGCTTGAGCGAACGAGGGTGAACTGTCACGGACAATCACGTTCTCGCTTAAGCGAACGATACTGAACTGTCTTGACATGACTTACTCACTTGGCTTGAAATAACTACTATCACTAATTAACACTAAGAAAGGGTCTGAATTGATAACGCGTGCAACGGGCATCATGATTAATTCCCCCCGTCAAAATTCTCTTGTTTCAACGGTCACGATTTTACTAATAAAATCAATAAACCATCGGCTATTCAACGGCCATTGTCGTTCGTTCTTTGTAACACTCCCGCTAATCCCGTGAGTAGTAGTTAATTAACTGGAACCCCACTGATCAGGTAAAAAGAAATGTAAAAAGAACAATCAACCCGGGATTATCTGTTTATTAATCTTTTGTCTTATTAAACGACCAACCTGATCAGTTTTCACGCGTAACGACACTGATTGATACTGATTGAATAAAATGAAAGGATACCGAGTTATTAAACAGACGTTTTTAGCGCCCCCTATAATATTACATACAGAGTTACATCCCCTGTAAAATCGGGGATGAAATCCGCGAATGTTTTTTGTCCATGATAAAATAATATTAATTCATTGATTTTCTTCACAAAAATGGATAAATATTATCGAATGCATCACAATGGTAGACAGTAGTATCTAAGGTTGGTACAGAATGACAAGTTTACCGAAGTTATGTTCGAGATTTTAGTAAATAATCTTCGTTTGGCGCAAGATTCAGCGACGGTCAAATTTATCGATGCAAGTATTGATGTTCGTTCCCGATTTTATTTAGTGGTCGCGTAATAGCTAAAATAGTTGGGGTGTAAAATACTCAAATTCACGGCATTTTGAAACGCTTTTAGACGCTATGATGAAAGTAAAAGAAATATTGGGGGACATGAGTTCCAGTATTACTTACATGTATACGAGACTCATTTGAATTCACAACTAGATATAAAGTACATGTAATTGTTATTGTAATACTACACGAATAAAAAATATATGCAGTCTATATACGAGACTCCTTTGAATTCACAACTAGATAAAAAGTACATGTAGGCCTATTGTTATTGTAATACTACATAAATAAAAAATATATGCAGTCTATATCTTTAATTTTTTGTGGTAGGGGTTGGGGCAATATATGCAGTCTATATCTTTATTTTTTTGTGGTAGGGGTTTGGGCAATATTGTACACCTTCATTCAAAGAGCACCTCCATTAAGCAGGCATTTTGAAATTTCCCTTGGGTGCCTGCTGAATACAAGTTCTACTGTACAAGACAAAGTTGTATTTAATTAATCACTTACTATTTATTTATTTGTTTTATTAAACCCAGCGATATGGTATTCCACAACATTATATTATCATTTGTTTTATATAAACCCAGCGATATGGTATTCCACAACATTATGGGTTATATTATGCTATGGGTCTAGCGTTAATGATGGAAGGATTGATGAGTGCCTGTTATCACGTCTGTCCAAATAATTCAAACTTTCAATTTGGTAAGTTTTATTTTAGCAGAAATATTACTTCGTTAATTGTTCATTAAACATTTGCCAACTCTTCAGCGAAATGACATAGAAATAGTCACCATTTTTATAAAATAATTATCATTGACGTTATGAACAAGTCTTTATTTGTTACTTTAAAATTTATTTCCATGATATCTAATTGACAACAGGGTCAGTTTACTCTTCGGGACACCTGTTACCACTGTTTGTCGTGTATTTTGTACACGAGGAGCAGTTCATTTGCTGATTACACTATTTTGCTTGAATACACTCTTTTGCCTATAACGTTTTTTAGGACTTTGAATTGTGTCTTATGGTTTGAATTGTTCGTACTTGGTTTTTATTTTATTTTGAACAACAAGATTGATTTACAGATCATTATCAGTTAATGCACCTCAACAGTGGAACAATCTACCAGAAATAATTAAATCATCACCAACTCTTTCTTGTTTTAAATCAAGACTTAAAACACATCTTTTTGAGAAATGTTATTATGATTAATAATCAACTGAACTGTACGCGCTGTGAGCAACTGAGCATACCTCTGTGCATGGAGTACTAGGGCTATATAAATGTACATATTATTATTTATTGTATTTATATTTTCTATATTTATTATTATTTATTGTATTTATATTTTTCTATATTTCAGATACGTCGTTTATGTATATTATAGCATGTTTAAATATGTTGAAGATTTATCAGACTCGACATCCTGATATCAATGCCAAGGCTCATACAACCTATTTATCAATGGCCTTTGTTATATTTATAGCTGTTATAGGAGTGGTAAGTGTAACTTTGTTATATTTATAGCTGTTATAGGAGTGGTAAGTGTAACATTGTATATTTATAGCTGTTATAGGAGTGGTAAGTGTAACATTGTTATATTTATAGCTGTTATAGGAGTGGTAAGTGTAACATTGTTATATTTATAGTGACATTAAGGTTTCATGATAAATCCTGCCAGGTTGAGGATCAATCATGATTGCGCATCCAGGTATAATAGTCGCTCATCCAGGTATAGTGGTCAGTCATCCAGGTATTGTGGTCACTCATCCAGGTACCGTGATTGCTCATCCAGGTATTGGGATTGCTCATCCAGGTACCGTGATTGCTCATCCAGGTATCGGGATTGCTCATCCAGGTATCATGATTGCTCATCCAGGTATCATTGTCACTCATCCAGGTATCGTGGTCACTCATCCAGGTATCATCAATGTCTGTTTCTAATTTATTCCCTGAACATGGTATTTCATATCTTAAACATATATTGTGCAAGAGCTAAATCTGCCTACTGCAGGTCTTTCTTTAAGGCTGAAACATTATCTAAATTATTAATTAGACATTAATTAACTTATAATCTCAATGCCATCGCTATCCTGTGGTATTTAGCAGATTGAAATACATTTTGTGAAGGATGATTACTGAATTTAGTAATGATGATTGAGTCTAGCTTTAAATTCAAAATGAATGGAGTAATGAATGGAATTTTCAGCGTATATATCCTATTTATATTAGCGAGAACTGTCAACTCTTTATCTAATATTCCATACTCTTCCGGACACCTGTTACCACTGTTTGTCGTGTATTTTGTAAATGGTGAACAGTCCACATGCTGATTACAATACTTTGCCTATACCGATTGAATTTTGCTAATAGTTTGGATTGTTCGTACTTGGTTTTATTTTATTTTTATAATGCTTCTTTAATACAAATGTTTTATTTTATGTCATCTTTTACTTTAAAAATGTTTTTTTCTTCAGGCTTATGCTAACAGTATATTCTGGATATTATATGCATTAGTTCATATGTTAGTTTCATTAATTTTATCAGCACAGATTTATTTTATGGGCATGTGGAAAGTTGGTAAGGGTTCTTTTCTTTTTTGCCTTTTTTTTATATGAATATTTTAGATCATCTGTAAATGAATATTTACTGTGTTGGGAATTCTGATAGTAGTTTAGAGTTCTGTACGATATCATACAAGCTCTACAAATACCAGGGTGGGGTGGGGTGGGATGGATAGCCTGTGCATGCTGTATCATAAAGCCTGTCATTGAGTCAACTGGCGTGGTTTCAAATCCCCGATTGTATGTAACAAGAAGTAGGGTCGCCTGTCTAACCTTGTGAGTTTTCTCCAGGTCCTCCAGGTCCTCCAGTGTCCTCCTACTGCTAATTAAAGACCCGTACGCGCAAGCGAATTATTGAAATAAAATTAAACCCTATGTTAGTCTCGAAATGACCTAGTTTGTGCCAGGTGGACTTTAAACCCCATTTCTCTCTCTCCTTAGTTATAGGACAGCTATTTACATGAATCTTGTGGTCTGAAGCCCTAGTTTGAAGTAGTATGATATTGAATTAATCAGTACATTGTTGTATGATAGTTATGTAATCTGTTTGATGTGTATGATATTTCAGATTGTGGTGTATTTAAAAGATTATGGTGGTTATTTAGAAATGATTGTTTAAAATGTGGGAGACCTATTTACCCTGTAAGTAAACCATACGTACGTAACTGTACGTGACGAAATTTATGGTAGCTGGTATTTTTTCGCACGCATCCAGTGAATGGCCATTTTGCGCAGTAATCCCAGCCCAAATTTGGCTATTTTTTATAGAACTGAAATAAATTAACTATTAGTCAATCCCCATGCTAAATAAAATAGCAGAATTCATTGTGTATATTATTATGTGAAATAGACCCGACCGAAGCACAAAATAGTCCCAATAGTGCGGCCCTCGCGTGTGTCAAATGTCAGTTTAAACTTGCTATTTCTGTTAAAATCCCATTTTCTTCCGGGTATTATTATTCAATCTCGAGCTGTGTCCCTGTTATTGCACAGACAACCCTGATACGATTCAGGTTTTCTGTTCGTCAAAGCAGGTAGTCGTTCAGATTGTAACCCATACTGATATAGCTGTGTTTCTCTTGTAACACTTCATCTTGCTGTCTGGGTAGGGTCGCCTGTCCAAACCCATGGGCTTTCTCCGGGTCCTCAGGTTTCCTCCAACTGCTAAAGACCTCAACGTGCAAACGAATTATTGAAATAAAATTAAAAACCGTGTGTTAGTCCTGAAATGAACTAGTTAGTGTCAAGTGAACGTTAAACCCCATTTTTCTCTCTCTCACTCGCATGTTGTGTTGTGTGAACATGTGCTTTGGTTTAATCACTGTGGCTACAATGGATCTACCAAGAGAACTAATAAGCAACAGTATAAAGATCTTCATGTTGTGTATCAAACAGAATTGGAGCTAGCGGTGGACTGAGTGGAAATTCCAAGGTCTAGAACTAACTGACTTTGTTGACTTCCATTGCGGTGGAGAAAACTTGTCATGAGAAAATGAAACTAGTCTGATTTATCTTTTCCTGCACTCATAGATCATCTTACTCCTCAAATTATTACTATTATATATCTAGAGGATATGAAGAATAATTTTATTTATTTAAATAAACCCCCAAACAACATTTCCAATCAGGACAGATATGGCCCCGACCACTCTGGGCTTTTGTCCACTCCTGTCTGTCTACAACAAGCAATAGGGCAAGAGTTGATTGAGACAGAGACACTAGAGTTGTAAAATAACTGATATTTTATTTTTTCAGAATCGTTTTGTTTTGTTGTTAATTGGTAATATCATCAATTGGTCTTTGTAAGTTGTTTTTCTTAATATTATCTGTCTTAAGTTGTCTATTCTATTATGTATATTGATTAACAGTTAGATAGGTAGATAAATGTACAAGGAGTCAAAGTTTGTCGTCTATTTGGGGTAAAAGCGGAGAACATCTGCCTTGCTTAGAATTTGATTATTGACTAATGATTAGAACTAATTCTTGATTCTTGAAAATATAAATTAAGAAATAACTGAAATTTCCATTTTTTATCAACAATGATTTTATTTTCAGTGTTATTTATGATTGATTGTATATTTTCAGTGTTATTTATGATTGATTGTATATTTTCAGTGTTATTTATGATTGATTGTATATTTTCAGTGTTATTTATGATTGATTGTATATTTTCAGTGTTATTTATGATTGATTGTATATTTTCAGTGCTATTTATGATTGATTGTATATTTTCAGTGTTATTTATGATTGATTGTATATTTTCAGTGTTATTTATGATTGATTGTATATTTTCAGTGTTATTTATGAATGATTGTATATTTTCAGTGCTATTTATGATTGATTGTATATTTTCAGTGTTATTTATGATTGATTGTATATTTTCAGTGTTATTTATGAATGATTGTATATTTTCAGTGCTATTTATGATTGATTGTATATTTTCAGTGTTATTTATGATTGATTGTATATTTTCAGTACTATTTATGATTGATTGTATATTTTCAGTGTTATTTATGATTGATTGTATATTTTCAGTGTTATTTATGATTGATTATATATTTTCAGTACTATTTATGATTGATTGTATATTTTCAGTGTTATTTATGATTGGTTATATATTTTCAGTGTTATTTATGATTGATTATATATTTTCAGTGCTATTTATGATTGATTGTATATTTTCAGTGTTATTTATGATTGATTGTATATTTTCAGTGTTATTTATGATTGATTGTATATTTTCAGTGTTATTTATGATTGATTGTATATTTTCAGTGCTATTTATGATTGATTGTATATTTTCAGTGCTATTTATGGTTTTGTAAACCCACCAACTGATTTTGCTACGTATTTACTGGCGATATTTATAGGAAATCTCATGTTATATGTCATGTTTTATATCATAATGAAGGTAAGAACATACAATATTCATCGAAGCGTAATATATACCGCACTCATAATTCAAGCTGGTCGGATAGCCGTGGCAATAGAGAGGCGGCTTCTCACCAATGCAACGAGGGTTCAATCCCAGCTCCGGGCATGAACTTTATCGTTGTAAGTGAGAGGGATATTCGGTCTTCCGTCCGATCAGGCAGGTTTCCCCCGAGTTCTTCGGTTTCTTCCTGCAGTAAGGATCGAAATCATTCGCACGATCTGTGCCAAGGGCCAAATTGGAAAAAGGCCTCAGGCCTAATTTGCTACCCTTGTAAAATGACGTGATTATTATTAAGATACAATATCTACTTCATTGGTGTATAATATGTATTGTTTAATGCTTGAGAGCGAGACATTGAGTAACAGGTCCCCGGGTGTTTTTACAATATATTACACAATGTCTTAAGCTCGAGGCCATTACATAACATAAAATACAGACACTTGCACGTGCGTTTAACGTGAAATATGTCACTCGAATCTAATATTTCCCAAGGTACAATTGGCAAATTGCCTGTGACGTCACATCTGTATTTTAAATACTCTTAGGGGAGAGTAGTAGCTGAGTGGTAGAATGCATGCATGTTGTTAGATAAAAAGCTCTGGCATTGAGTTGAGTGATGTGGTTTCGATCCCAAACATGTTTGTGGTTTTCTTCAACGGCTTAAGCCCCAGACACTAAATAAAATTATGAAAAGACAAGATATGGCATATATACTTTTCTTTAAATAACCTTGTTTATGTCAAGTAGATATTAATTTAACACTATCCTCTCTAACAACCTGTGTTTATGTCAAGTATGTATTAACCCATATCCCATTAACAGATAGCCGTGGCGATAGAGAGGCGGCTTATCACCAATGCATCGAGGGTTCAAGCCCAGCTCAGGGCTTTATTGTTGTAAGTGAGAGGGATATCGAGGGATATCGATCTCCCGATCAAGAACTTTATTGTTGTAAGTGAGAGGGATATCGATCTCCCGTCCGATCAGGCAGGTTTCCCCCGAGTTATTCGGTTTCTTCCTGCAGTAATGATCGAAATCATTCGCACGACCTGTGCCAAGGGCCAAATCGAAAACAGGCCTCAGGCCTTATTTGCTACCTTTATAAAATGACAAGATTATTATTATTATTATTATAACAAGGTAAGTATTGGGACCAAAAACTAAGTTCCACCCATGCACATAAAAGAATCCTTGACAGTTGATCGAATGAGCTTAAGCCTCTAGTTCTTCAGATGGTACTAAAAACTGAAGTTCCATTTACAACATTGGCACCCTGTTACAGATGCCCTAATGGGTGGACATGAAAATGGATTAGTTTATATAGCATCATATATAGTCTGGACAAGATATCTCTCACCAGGTGCGCCAGAACCCGGGTACCAGGGTATACAAATGGTACCCTGCCCTTTTCTGGGGTATACATGTATACCCATGCCCTAACGATGAAAGTTTTCAAACTTATTACTAGTCTATTCATTTTTAAATGATAGATATGTAATTGCTCTCTGGTCGGTCGAGAACCGGCTCTCGCACTCATGATACGAAAATTGTGAATAATCAGGTGTTTGTCCCTTTCATTATCATGTATTTTAAAGGGTTTTATGTTGGATGGTGGGGGCATTTCCTATGTTTTGGTACCCTGGCCCTCGCGTCGTTCATGCGCCCCTGTCTCTCACAGCCCGGTTGGTACAGACTAGTCCTGTCTTTTGGGGCTGTTAAATTGATGTGAATAAAATGTTTTGATATATTTTACAGTTATTTCTCTCTCTCTCTCTCTCTCTCTCTCTCTCTCTCATAGCCAAGTTGGCGCTGACTAGTCATTTCTCATAAATTTTGATTGTCTTTTGGGGTTTTTACTGAATGTTTTGATATATTTTACAGTCATTTCTCTCTCTCTCTCTCTCACTCTCTCTCTCTCTCTCTCTCATAGCCAACTTGGCCCTGACTAGTCATTTCACATGAATTGTGATTGTCTTTTGGGGGTTTTACTGAATGTTTTGATATATTTTCCAGTTATTAAGTGGAGAGAAGATCCATTTATTAGCTTCAGCTTGTATTATACTTGCTACCATAACCTGGGCAGGTGCCCTTTATTTCTTCTTCGCACATCTAACATCATGGTCGGTAAGTAGAACTTATTAACACATCATGTTCGCAAGTTCGTTTGGATTATCCTCCTGGTCAGTGGGGCAGGATAGAGAGGCTGGCAGGGGACAATGTATAATCGTTTAGATGGGATGAAAAACCGAGGTTCCATGTACACATTGGCACGCACTTAAAAGAACCCCTGGCAGTTGAAATTCAATATATTGCCACTGTCCAAGCAGAGTTTCTCCCCTAGGACACTGCATAAACATTTGCCCATTCTCAATAGCCCAATCTGAGCAGAACAGTCAATGCTAAACCTCATTTCATTTCATTAGCCCAGTCAAAGCAAAACAGGAGGATGATAACCTTCATTTCATTTCGATTGAAGTTTATTCGTAACTTAATTGCTTCTCAGAGGGAATTTCAGTCATCTTTAAAAACCTCCCTTGTTGGAAATAACTACATTATTTTTTTCAAATTAGGTAGAAATCATTCTTTGATGATGCTTAGTAGAGTTAGCGACATGTGTTGTAATTGTGCTACATGTAATGTGTTACATGAGTTGTAATTGTGTTACATGTGTTGTAATTGTGTTACATATATTGTATTGTGTTACACGAGTTGTAATTGTGTTACATGTAATGTGTTACATGTTTTATAATTGTGCTACATGTAATGTGTTACATGAGTTGTTATTGTGTTACACGAGTTGTTATTGTGCTACATGTAATGTGTTACATGTGTTGTAATTGTGCTACATGTAATGTGTTACATGAGTTGTAATTGTGCTACATGTGTTGTAATTGTGCTACATGTAATGTGTTACATGTGTTGTAATTGTGCTACATGTAATGTGTTACATGAGTTGTAATTGTGCTACATGTGTTGTAATTGTGCTACATGTAATGTGTTACATGAGTTGTTATTGTGCTACATGTAATGTGTTACATGTTTTATAATTGTGCTACATGTATTATGTTACATGAGTTGTAATTGTGTTACATGTATTGTAATTGTGCTACATATGTTGTTGTTGTAATTGTGTTACATTTGTTGTAATTGTAGGTTACGCCAGCTACATCAAAGGAAGGTAATCGTCAATGTTTGCTGCTAGAATTCTATGATGCTCATGACATCTGGCATTTTCTCTCAGCTATTGGAATGTTCTTTGGATTTCTCGTAAGTTTTCACCTTTATAAATAAAGATAAGTTGTCAGTAGAAATGGGAACAAATGGAAGAATCATGTTGGATCTTACAGATTGAAGACATTTGGTATCACTTTCGATTAACCTGTTTTCAACGTCCCTACGAGTTACGTTAAACTTGACTTTTGTTAGGGCTACCTGATTGGTTGGAATTTGGATATTTTCTGCCAATCACATAGCTAGAACCTGTCCAATAAAATTCTCAATTGGCGATATTTGTGGCAATAACTTGTTCAATATTACCTGTGATCAGGTTCTTGTTATTACCCACTCCTTACACTGATTTTAAATGATTTTTATGAATTTTTAAACAAAGATTTGATATTAAACGAATGTGAAAGAAATTATTGCCAGATATGCAAGATTAAATCAGGCCCGTAGCCAGGAAATTGTTTGTAGGGGGGCCAACTAGCATGGGCATCTGCATGAATTTTGCGGTAAAGGCCAATTTTCTTATGATATTGGGGGGGGGGGGGCAAGTCTCAGTATTGGAAGGGCAGTTGCCCCCCCGTGCAACCCCCTGGCTACGGGCCTAGATTAAATGATACCCGGGTTACAGTGAGAGAATGACTAATATTGTATGAAATGTTATCAGCCCACTAGAAATATTCTAGGATAATACCCACCCATTGTATACTGTAAACTAACTTTATTTACGTTGCCAACTATTACAAGAATTACAATTTTTAAAGCTTGTATTGAGTAATATGAAGATTTGAAATATTCACTAAGTTTGTAGCTGGCCATAAAATATACAAACAATAGTGCCACATGGAACATGGAACATAATTCAAAGCATAATTTAAATTTATGATTTTAAAACTATACATCTGTTTCACTATGGTTTAAAACAATTGACTTACACCGATTTCTGGTGTGTGACAAAGTTGACATATAAATAAATATTTGTATATATACCATGACATGATCAAGATTATATTAACATCAGTTGATTCAATATATTACAGATTATATTAACATTAGATGATTCAATATATTACAGATTATATTAACACTAGATGATTCAATATATTACAGATTATATTAACGTTAGATGATTCAATATATTACAGATTATATTAACATTAGATGATTCAATATATTACAGATTATATTAACATTAGATGATTCAATATATTACAGATTATATTAACATTAGATGATTCAATATATTACAGATTATATTAACATCAGTTGATTCAATATATTACAGATTATATTAACATTAGATGATTCAATATATTACAGATTATATTAACGTTAGATGATTCAATATATTACAGATTATATTAACGTTAGATGATTCAATATATTACAGATTATATTAACATTAGATGATTCAATATATTACAGATTATATTAACATCAGATGATTCAATATATTACAGATTATATTAACACTAGATGATTCAATATATTACAGATTATATTAACGTTAGATGATTCAATATATTACAGATTATATTAGCGTTAGATGATTCAATATATTACAGATTATATTAACATCAGATGATTCAATATATTACAGATTATATTAACGTTAGATGATTCAATATATTACAGATTATATTAACATTAGATGATTCAATATATTACAGATTATATTAACGTTAGATGATTCAATATATTACAGATTATATTAACATCAGATGATTCAATATATTACAGATTATATTAACATTAGATGATTCAATATATTACAGATTATATTAACATTAGATAATTCAATATATTACAGATTATATTAACATTAGATGATTCAATATATTACAGATTATATTAACATCAGATGATTCAATATATTACAGATTATATTAACATTAGATGATTCAATATATTACAGATTATATTAACATTAGATAATTCAATATATTACAGATTATATTAACATTAGATAATTCAATATATTACAGATTATATTAACGTTAGATAATTCAATATATTACAGATTATATTAGATAATTCAATATATTACAGATTATATTAACGTTAGATAATTCAATATATTACAGATTATATTAACGTTAGATGATTCAATATATTACAGATTATATTAACATCAGTTGATTCAATATATTACAGATTATATTAATGTTAGATGATTCAATATATTACAGATTATATTAACATTAGATGATTCAATATATTACAGATTATATTAACGTTAGATGATTCAATATATTACAGATTATATTAACATTAGATGATTCAATATATTACAGATTATATTAACATTAGATAATTCAATATATTACAGATTATATTAACGTTAGATAATTCAATATATTACAGATTATATTAACATCAGTTGATTCAATATATTACAGATTATATTAACATCAGTTGATTCAATATATTACAGATTATATTAACATTAGATAATTCAATATATTACAGATTATATTAACATTAGATAATTCAATATATTACAGATTATATTAACGTTAGATAATTCAATATATTACAGATTATATTAACATTAGATAATTCAATATATTACAGATTATATTAACATTAGATAATTCAATATATTACAGATTATATTAACATTAGATGATTCAATATATTACAGATTATATTAACATTAGATGATTCAATATATTACAGATTATATTAACATTAGATGATTCAATATATTACAGATTATATTAACGTTAGATGATGATTTGATGTTAAAGAGGAGAGATCAGATTCCTGTTTTTTAGGCACCAGCAGCATCAACATCTTTATTACACCCTAATCTTTGGGTATGAATCATTGCTTGGTGTGTTCTTTAAGTACTTAATTAATCTCAAATTATAAGTATATCACCAAAGATGAAGATCAACAAACTACCCAATAATTAGTCAAAGAGTAGCACAGCTTTATACTAGTATTCTGGAGTGATAATATTTTCTAGGTTCATAGATCTTTTTTGTTTTTGAATAGCCAGTTATTATTAGATTTCATATACTGAAACCTAAATTTTTTTTTTTATAAAATGTCTTAGTTTTTATGAGGACAGAATAATTCAAAATAATTCACTACGCATTAAAGGGACACTTTTGGTTCTTATTGCCCAATAATAATCAAATGTTCAGTTGTTTGTGGTAAAATATTTTAAGCTTAATATATTTGAAATGATTATATTATGTATTAAATTACATTAGTTAGGACAATTTTCAACAACTCATACGAGTAATCAATTTAATGGCATTAAAATTAAACAACACACCTCTATCAATATGGTAGATGTGGTCAGGGCGTTGGACCTTAAACTAGACAATACAACTTTGTCAATGTAGGGGCTGGGGTCAAGGCATTGGGCCCTTAACTAGACACAACATCTCTATCAATATAGGGGCTGGGGTCAAGGTATTGGGCCCTTAACTAGACACAACACCCAGTGCCGGATTAAGGCTCTGCTGGCCCTAAGGCACATTTTGATAGGTGGCCTGAAATACAGGTATGTTGGGCTCACTGACAAAAGAAATTAAGTTAAATTCAGCAACAGAAAATTTATTACAAACAAATTCAGGAGATTGACAGCTGGGCCGTATCTAGCGGGGGTGTTTTCAGCAGTCTTCAACATTGGAGAAATGTTCCTCCTATCACCCTTTCAGTTCAGCGCTTGCCTCACCACATGATATAAGAGTGTTCGTTTTAGTCGCCCTATCTACACTTGTTTGGGCCTTATCGGTCTTTGGGGCGCCGCCGCCAAATGACATTATTAAAGATTCTCGTTCTGGTCGCTCTAGTTCTGGTCGCTCTATCCACATGGCCTTATTAGTGTGTCGGACTAGTTCTAAGTTAGAGGACAAGAAACTTCTCATTTTGATGTGTTTAACACCAAAACTAGAAATAGCGCCGCCAAAATTGACACACGGGATCAATTGCTAGCCACTTTGATTGCGGCTCCAAGTGCGTGAAAAACGCGTTTGCGGCAGTCTAATTTTCAGGGGGAGGGGGGCTTCCCAGACACCCCTTCTTCTAAGCGCTGCAACAGGCACTCGCGAGACCTATGCTTTGCAATTCGCCGCTCCGCGACATTATATTGGCGCCCCCACTAACCTGCTGCACCCTGATTGATTACGACTTTGCGTGCTTTTGTGACTGCGAATTCGTCAATTAGTTTTTTTATGGTCAATTTTAAGAAGTAAATCACTTTCAATCTGTTTCAATGCAGAGAAGTGCCAGTATACCAAAACGTTTTTGACCCATCGTATAATGTGAAATACTAAGTACATCTAATGTCAATTGCGAAATCAATGAAATTTTTAAAAAAATATGAAATTACTTACGAGATTCTTTCCCACAACAAATGTAAACAAATCTCACGTGTGTAAAGGGACGAAACATAATGGCAACCCTTTGTTAAAGTATGAAAAGCTTTTCAGGACAAACGCGTAGATAAAGAAGGGTGCAATTTATTTACTTAAAAATAAAGGCAAGCATTTTTGTCACCACCTGATAATTATCAAAAAAGTTTTACTTCATTATTTTGTGGCCTGGATTTTTGGCTGGCCCTAAGGCACGTGCCTATTTTGCCTTATGGTTAATCCAGCACCGACAACACCTCTATCAATATAGGGGCTGTGGTCAGGGCATTGGACCCTTAACTAGACACATATAATATTTTATGTAAACATGGATAATCGAGACTTTGTTTATTATTGTAGCAATGATACTGGATAATCAGGACTGTATTGTAAAAATTCAATCACTCATAGCTTTGCTCAGAATAATGTAATTTTAATGAATTTTCAAGATATTCATTTTTTATTATCTTTATGTAAATTATTTTAAGGCAAGTTCGTTTCTAAATCTTACATAATGCATATTAAATAATAGAGAGAGAGTGAGAGAGAGAGTAAGAGAGTGAGAGAAAAGAGAGAAAGAGAGAGAGAGAAATGGAGTTTAATGTCCACTGGACACATCAATGATAGAAATAAAAACAAAATAAAAATATGTTTGTGTGATAATGAGGGAAGAATTCTATCCTATTTCCTTCCATTGTGTAAAGTGGATGTTAAACCCCATGTCTCTCTATCTCACTTCCTTCCATTGTTTCAACATTCAACATAATACAATATTTTATGCAATTTGAAAAAAAGGTGCTACAGTATTAAAATCAATAAAAAAGGTGGCGGGGAGGTTTTAAGAATAATGACTTACTAAGTTCAGTATCAAAACGGTTTAAAATCATTAGCGAACGAGCCGGGGGGGGGGGGGGGGCACATGTTTGAATTTTAATAGGGGGCTGTAGCAGTGGGAGAAAACAGGAAACACAGAAAAAGTTATACAGTGGACCCACACCTTTTCATGTTCAACCGAGGAATCGAAACCTGGCCCCGAGTTCACAAAGCATTCTCAGACTTAAGTTGAGAATTTGCTCAACTTTCAATCACTGTTTATGAGAAATATCTTTGATGCAGACACACAAAACTTTTCACATTGTTTCTTATTGATGTATTTGATACATTAAAACAACAAGATTTTTTAAAGGGCTATATTTTAGTTAGAATAAGGTGAACAAATTTGAGTAAATTCTCAACTTAAGTTTGAGAATGCTTTGTGAACTTTGGGCCAGGCCCCAGTTCACAAAGCATTCTCAAAATTGTTCGCCTTATTTTAACAAAAATATAGCTCCTTATTAAATTTTTTGTTGTTTTAATATGTTAAATACCCCAATAAGATAATATGTGAAAAACATTGTGTTTCTGGATCAAAGATATTTCTCATAAAGAGTGATTGAAAGTTGAGTAAATTCTCAACTTAAGTCTGAGAATGCTTTGTGAACTCGGGGCATTATGACACAACGCGCATGCGTGAACCATGATAAGCAATTTAAGATGTGGGTGATCCTTCCTAAGGCCCCAAACCAGGCTGGAACTTTCCGTCATGGTCACCAAGATATTTATTTTTCTGCTTAATAAGTTACTCGGTTTGGTTGATGCCGGGTGAAATCTGGGACTACATCTTGAATATATATTGCCTTGAACTTGAATTTTGTATTTTATATTATACATTTGGATATGGACTTTGAATTTGAATTTGAATGAAATATTTTGTTTATTGGTTAGTTTTATGTTATTATAGATTTATTTGAATGGACATATTTTAATATGTATGTATATTGACATGTATGTATAAATATACTGTACTGACCATCTTTATGCAATGACATTATTATGAATAGTGCCAAGACCGAAGAAGGGTACTTTTGAAATGTTAAAATGTTTTTAAACAGAGTTAAAATCAGTTTGTGTCGCTGTTCTTTTTATCGTCTACCGTTAAAGAAAGAGTAGTGCAGCTTTACGGCTGTTCTAATATTTCCTAATATATATGTAAAGCAACTTGGATTAAAATACACATTTATATTTCATTTCGTTTATTTATACTTTCGATGGCCTCGCCTACATGAAGATTTGAGGTGGGAGGTCGCTTCAGGTGTCATTCAAGCGATTTATTTACCTATGACGTCAGATATTTAATTAACCAATAAGCGTTGATATTTCTAATTTGATACCCACAGTTCCGTGCACAGATCGTTTCATTGGCCTATCCCTCACACCAACCAGAACGTGGGTTCTAGATCCTAGTGTAGTACAGACAAAGAAAACGAAATTTTAAACTATAAAAGACGAAACGAAATAGGATCTGTGTTTTAATCACACGGTATCAATATAAAATCTTGTATTTTATTATGTCACTCAAGCAAATTAAATCAAATATATTTTGTGTGTAAGAATTTTATCATAATAAAGTGATATTTTATATAAAAGAATATATTTTATGTATAAGAATTTAACCATAATGTAGAGATATTTTATGTATAGGAATTTCACTATAATTTAGCGATAATTTATGTATAAGAATTTCACTATAATTAAGTAATATTTGTGTTTAAGAATGTAACGAATTTCACTATAATTAAGTGATAATTTGTCTTTAAGAATATAAAGAATTTCACTAAAATTAAGTGATAATTTGTGTTTAAGAATGTAAACAAGTTCACCATAATTTAGCGATATTTTGTGTATAAGAATTCACTATAAACCAGCGAATTCCAGGCAGGATACGCCCACATACAAGAGGTGGATAGAGAACAAGCTAACACGAAAGTGATATTTCCTACAATCAAGGGTCATAATTCACGAAGTTACAATTCGATATGCGCAAATATCGAATGGAACCACGATCTTTGGCTTATAAAGATGCATTTCAAGTTTCATCAAAATCGGATTAAAATTGTGACCTCAACAGGGTCCACAACCTTGATATACGGTATTTTTAACATTATTCGCGTTCAAGTGGTGGCCATTTTGTCCGTCAGTTTTGGTCGAATTTCGTGAGACCTTCATTACGGTGTAACGGTGATAAACTCATGTGGATCTTAAACCTACCAGGGGCCGGTTGCTTGAGAAAGATTGTTGCTGGAAATAAAGGCCCCTAACATTCCGTGGTGCAAAAAAAAATTTCCTACAGATTTATGCTAATATTTCTAAAGGAAAAAATGAAGTATCCTATAGTGTTTTCTGTTGTAAATTTAACAAACAACACATTACCAAGATATAGGTCCGTTAGAGTTTAACTTATAATAACTTAGTTTTGAGCAACCGACCCCAGACGAATACGTAACAGGACCCAGTTTAGATTATATGTATATTTGCTATTCAAAGTATAGCGAATCCTGTAAATGAGTGAAACTAAGATGTTTAATACGCATGTTGATATTTTATTGTATAGAAAGATTGAAGTATTTATAATAAACTGTTATTTTAATTTAGTTTTTTTTCGATGTAAAACAAACCCATGTTATCATAATCTGATTATAACACAGATCCAATTTCGTTTCGTTTTTTTTTTATAGTTCAAAATTTCGTTTTAAATGTCTTTTTTACCCTGGGATCTTGAAGAATTGTTATATAACCCGCGTTCTGGATGATGTGAGGGATTAGCCAATAAAACGGCCTAGGGAACTGTGAGCAACCCACTAGAAACACAAACGCTGATTGGTTAATGAAATGTCTGACGTCATAGGGTCAAAAGCCGCTGACGCGACCTTGCACTACAATTGGTCAGATCTGCATGTAGTAGAGGCCATCAACAGAATAAAAAAACGAAACGAACTGTAGATCTGTATTTGAATCAGATTGGTGTAATCATTACGGGTTTCAATACCACAGTTTTACATATAGGAGAGATCTTACATGGGATAACTTAGGATAATAGGGGAGGGGCAAAATAGGGGAGGGGCCAACCCTTTCAAGGTCAGATGAAACCTGAGGTGTAAGAGAGGGGCAAACCACTTCAAGGTCACATGAAACCTGGTATATAAGAGAGGGGCAAACCACTTCAAGGTCACATGAAACCTGGTATATAAGAGAGGGGCAAACCACTTCAAGGTCACGTGAAACCTGGGCCCGGTTCCTAGAAAATTCTTAAAGTAAGCACAAAGTCATACTTCACTTTTACTTACGTAAGAATCTTATAAAAATACCGTCCCTAGAAAATTCTCAAGACCATTCTTACGTAAGCACAAGTCAAGTACAAGTCTAAGCACATTGTGACTGGTAAAGCTTACCATACACTGAGACTACGATGCTCTTTAACGTCATAAAATTACTTTGGTATGCGAATTACGTCATAAATTTGTCGTCTGCTTCATTGTGGTTGATTTTGATTGACATGTCCACTGTATAGGCCTACATAATGATAAAATGTGCCAAAATATATTTTAAAAAAACGCAGACACATAGGCCTACACAAACTAACTGAATAATTGTGAGAGCGCCTGATCAGCCTGTGTGTTTGTAGCCTATTGTTTATTAATTGGCAAATACATAAATTGGTTTCAGGGTAGGCCTATAAGGCCCTAGATGCGAAATTTTCTATAGCATTCTTAATTTCTTTTTGAGAAGAATTTTCCCTGTCTTGTAATTGTCTCTTTGGTATCAAAAGGTGTCGGAAATGCCGTCGAATAACTCTACGGTCAGCCATCTTTTTGAAGCAGAAACAGACTTAAGGTTGGTAAGCAAGCCCTTTACCTTGCTTGGGACTTGTGCTTAGACTGGCTATGTTTAAGAACGAAGTTGTGCTTAAGTTTTTTCTTGGAACGCATAATAACGTTCTTGTGCTTACAATGAAGTCTTCTTAAAATCGAAGCACAAGGCCGTTCTTAAGAATTTTGTGGGAACACAAAATAAGGTAAGTTTACTTAAATGCAAAGTCGACTAAAATCTAAGCATAAGAACGTGCTTAAGAATTTTCTAGGAATCGGGCCCAGAGATAACACGAGAGGGGCAACCATAAGAAGCTTTATACCGACCTACAAATGAAGATTGCGTTGGATTAAATTAAAAGTTAAACACGGCTCTAGAGGTTTATTACAAAAAGTTGCACATGGCTGTATTATAATTATTACAAAGAATATAAAGAAAAAATAAATGCTTAAACTAGAGCAATAAAATTGTAACAGGTGAACGAGCTTAAAATGACTTGTTCTGGGAAACAATCTGATTCAAACACAGATCTTATTTCGTTTCGTTTTTTATAGTTCAAAATTTAGTTTTACCTGTCTTCAATACACGGGGATCTGGAAGAGTTGTTATGGAATAATTAGCCAATGAAACGGTCTGTTACGGCGACTTCTTGGCGTGCCATGCACGGAACTGTCGGTAAACCACTAGAAACGTCGACGATCATTGATTAATCAATGTTTGACGTCATAATCAATGTTTGACGTCAAAACCGCTCGTTTGACCCCTGGCACGACCTTCAAGTACAACTAGTCAGATTTGTATGTAGTGTAGACCACCGAAACGAAATATAGATCTGTAATGTAAGCAGATTGTCTGGGTAAAAAATAAATAGTTCATTTTGCTTTTTGTAATGAAAATTTACGTTTAAAGATAACACCGAATGCGTCATTGACACCGGGTATTGCTATTTTTAGTACGAGGCATTTTGAATGTAACTATTGTCACTATGGTCAGATCTATTTGACAAGGCCAAATGCATATTTCCTCAAGGTCACAAGGTGTAAACAGACGAGGACATGTGATTATCGTTAGGTTTCGGGTAAGGTGTAGGGCTACGTCTTGGATTAGGTTTAAGAATTTGGGGAGAGGTTAAGGTTCAACACAAGCACTGACCTGTCTACAAAGGAAACTCAAATTAGTAAAACAGCGGGATGTTGTCCCAGCCCTAATTTAATTGTCGCACCAGACCAACCTTGACCTAAATGAAAGCCCAGTTCTTGTAAAATAGAACATCATGCAAACTTCTAAAAGTATGAACATTTCTAAACAGTCAACAAACTTAACATAAAACAACATAACAACCTTTAACAGGAAAACAAAATACATAGGGATGGAGTTTAACGTCAACCTAGGACACTTTTGGACTAAACTGGTATTATACTATTCAAAAAAGGGTAGGTGATATTTGATTTTGGGGGCATAATTCTAAAATATGCAAATGACTACGAAAAAAGTCACTATAGAACCTAACAGAAGAAACATTTCCAGTTACATGTGACGCCAAAACGCACCAATAGCTACCGCATGGAATGCAGGTGATGCTTGGGATCACCATGGGCGTCCAACCCAAGATTTGCACGACTCTGACTTTAAATGTTACAGTCATTGTGGCCAACGCCGGATTTAAGATGGTTTGGGCCCTGGGGCCTGGAACATGTGGGGGGCCCCTGATCACCGACCGCGAGCGCCGAAGGCGCGAAGCTCCAAAGGGGGGGGGGCTGGGCAGGGCCGTATGTAGGATTGTAAAAGTGGGGGTGCAGCAGAGTTTTGGGGACGCCAATAAAATGCCCGAGTTACTGAGTGCTGAACGATGTGTGTGTGTGTACGTGGGGTAGGGGGTCTGGAAGCCCCTTCCCCCGAAAATTTTGAACACAAACGCGTTTTCCACCCACTTGGAGCTGCAATCAACGTCGCTCCAATGTGTCAATTTCGGCAGCGCTATTTCTCATCTTGATGTTAAGCACACCAAAATGAGAAACTCCTTATCCTCTAAACTAGAACTAGTTCGAAACACCATAAGGCGATTGGATAGGGCAACCAGAACGAAAATTTCCAATCATGTAATTTAGTGGCGGCGCCCCCAAAAACCAACAAAGTCCTGTCAAGTGAAAAAGGCCGACCAAATCGAACCCTTTAATGTCATGTGGTGGGTCAGACGCCGACCTAGATAGAGGTTATAGGAGAGGCCCTTCGCCTATGGGGGCGGCACGCTTGTCTGGGGCCCTCCCTCAGAAAATTTAAAAAAATAACGATGCAGGAAACACGTTTTTCTGGTGATATCTGAGTGGCAATTTTGTTTTTATATGGCGGCATAATTTTTGGTAGAGGCGTTTTCTTCTGGTGTCCTCACATTGGGTCCGCGCCTGCGGTGGCGCCCGATAGCCTTAACATAAGAGATATAACAAAGTTTTGATCAGGTGTAGGCGCTATTAAAACCGACCGACTTATCAGTGCCTTAGGAGCATCACTATGTGATCATAGTGGATTATCTCATAATTGAAATGTTGTCAATTTTTTTGGAGGGAGCGCCTTATTTTTCTGGAAATTTTCAGAAATTGGAGTCAGGAAATATGATTTCCTGGCATTTCATGCACTTGTGTGGAGCCATTAAAGGGGCTAAATCGCTAACATTTTGGACCTAGAAATTGTCAAAAGTGGGTCTCAACGCATATAATACTGTAATATGAATGTATATAAACTGATTTACATTCAATGGTTTCCTTTTTTACCAAATTTCAAATCAGTTACGTTCGGCGAAATAAGCCATGTAGTCTTAATCTTGTGCAAATTTCTATAGCGCCTGGTTAGTCCAGTCAATATACGCCGTATGGTATGTTGCAATATGTCTAGCCTCGCTCCCTAAGTCTCTTATTAAAACTGGGGCTAAAGCACACTATGGTACACGACTCGTGTACCAATGTTAAAAAAATTATTTTATCTAATACATCGGATATCAGAAGCTTATCTTTTCCCGATAAGTTTACATCATCAATGTTGATTTAAAATGGCCAAAAATTTGTGTTTTCGATGTTAAAGATTTTAGAGGATTTTGAGTTACGGACTTAGGTCCATTAAGAAGTGCCTCCCCTAGAAAAAAAATAAAATTCTGCCACAAAATTAGCGCATTCTTGCGTTATTTCAGTGGACCAATCCATGCAAGTGCTATGAAATGATGGCTGGATGCAACTGAGATTTTTGTTAGGGCCCCTAATGTGGGGGGCCCAGGGGCCTGTGCCCAATGGTTAATCCGACCCTGGTGATAAATGCGAGTGCTATGAAATGATGGCATTCCTAGAGGAGGTGGCTGGACGCAACTAAGATTTTTTGTGGGGGACCCCCTGATGTGGGGGGCCCTGGGGCCTGTGCCCCATGTTGCCCCATGGTTAATCCGGCCCTGATTGTGGCATTGAATTCCAGGGTGGAAACATCAGTTTAATTGTTTTAGTGACCAGAAAAATTTTGATATGCGTCGGCTTACCCAAAATGAAAGGTTACGTGCCCATGGCATGCTACAGATCGGCACAACACAGGCGGTTATGGCGCGGACGATGAATGTTTCTCAGTCTGTCATAAGCAGGCTATAGTCAAGATACCGTGATACACAATCTGTACAGGACAGACCACGCTCAGGTCGACCAAGGGCGACAACTCAAGCCCAGGATCTATTTATCATTGATTGGATAAAGTATGCTAGATTACAATATGAATTGTTTAAGCCTTGAAATAAAACTCTGAACTATTTCTTCTGTTTTAACCTAAATTATAAATACAAACAGATGGAGTTGTCAATAGCTTCCAGAGTCTTGCAAACAGTGACCAGTGGGTCAACTTATGTTATAAATATGTGTATTCTACGTATCCAATATTTAATCTGTGATATATATATAAAATAAGAAAAAAATATATAAAACGATTTAACTCTCAGCCTGACGATGAAAGTACTAGCCAAAATTATAATTTTTTAGTCTTTTTTCTCTAATATTATCCAGAAATATTAGCACAAGCGTATATATAATTGTAATATTAGAGAAAAAGCACTAAAAAATAAAATATATATATAAGTGTGGATAAAAGTGGCGAAATACACTTTATGTTGATAAAAAGTATGATAATGACATAGAACTCACATTGTCTACATTCGGCAACGACTACATACGATGTATTATCGGGAACGGTCAACAATACCCAGTGCCACTTACTAATATCGCTGAAATATTTTGCTCTGACCCCTATCAATTTGGCTTTAATCTTACAGGTTCGAAATCTCCCCGCCTTAGATTTAATTTAGTTTTAAAAACATGGTTTTCATTTGAGAAGGATTTTAAACAAGCAAAATCTATATTAGTTATTTTCTAGAGATATAGAAAATAGTAAAATATAGATAAAACTGAACAAATTGCTGTAAATGGAAATGAAATGAACTGAACTCCTAAACTGGGCTAATGAACACGGATGCCGGAAATGATCTCTATAAAATACAGCCAGTGTATTTATAAAATTATGGTCTGTTTCTATAATCCAAATATTAGATTTGTTCTGCATTTTGAGTAAAAGCATGAAACTTGGCACATAGATGGAATGAACCCTACTGATAATTTTTGGATGTGGATACACCTCAGCAGCTCCCCCTGGTTGACTTTGCCGCCATTTTTTTCCAAAAATCATGCACTTTGTGTTAAAAGCATGAGAATTGGCACATAGATGGCATGAACCCTACTAATTATCATTTGGGATGTGGATCCTCCTCAGCAGCCCCCCCCCCCCACTGGTGGTCGTTACGGCCATCTTTTCCAAAATGACCGCCTATCCATTCAAATACATATAACTTTGGAACTATACATTGTCGAATAATAATTTTAGTATCCATGTGTATAGTTCGGGGGTTAACACAGAAGAAACATGACTATCAAAGAAGTAAAATCATTAAATGATAAGTCACTTTTGATAATAGTTGCCTTCACAAAGGCAAAGAACAGAGCACTGGAGGCTGGCCTTATGGCACTTGCACAAACCCCTGCATGCCTTTCTGCAGTTGCAATGAATTAGTTCATAGCATGTATCTTGGGCTTGACCAATGGTGGTCCACTCTGGTTGCCATCATCCATCACACTTGTTCCATCCCCAATCTGTAGGACTTGGTGGCATTGGTTCTTTTTGCAGTACCTTCCCCCAAACATGCCCTCCTTGGTAGGTTGCATTAGTGCTGCTTGTGTTAGAGGTATATTCTCCAAAGCTCGGGATCGTCTTGCAAAGAGATGCTGCCTTGCCTCATTTACTTTGGACAGTCCACATGTCCTGTCATACATGAGGACAACATATTTCTCCAACAAAGCAAAGATTTTGTCAGGGAAAATTGACGGAGCATCGGCAAGTAACAGGAATGCGTCAGTGACATCTTGGAATACAGCCCATGTGCCCCACGTTGTCTTTTTGCCAAGTGCCAAGTTTCATGCATTTAACCCAAATTCATAATACTCAAATTGCTTTTTAAAATTAACTAAAGTGTACCAATGTATTTTTGTATTCATATCCTAAAATGTACATGTACATTGTACATTGTATTCATTGATAATGATGTACATCGGTATTTAATTCGTGAATTACACAACAGACACATACACATGGCAATTAGTTCACCCGACAAGCAGACAATGAAACCATATTTCGATCCCTTCTCTGAAACACCTTGTGGGTTGGGTGGTCGAGTCTTGTCTGTCTGCCTGTTGCCTCTCAGCCGTTCCCTGTCAGACAGATTAAAAATGTCGCGTAAAAGGCTCGAGGTGGCAGATTAAAATGTCGGGTTGTCGTGGTGTCGGGTTATCGTGGTGTCGGGTTATCGGCCACATTCCTCTCAATACTATGGTTATGCACACTTAAAATTCCCTGGGATTTTGCAGCGTTGCTTCTGACTGTCGGGAGTGCAGGACAAGGGCCTGAGAATAAACAGTGTCTAGTATTGTAGATGGGACAAAAAAATAACTTCCGTGTAAACATTGGCGTGCATATAAAAGAATCCTTCATAGTTAAAATTCAATGAAGAAATACCACGGTCCATTGACAATTTCCGTCATATCACTCTGCATAGCGTATGCGTATCTTCAATAGGTCGATTGGTTCGGAAAATAAAATTAAATGAAATTGGGTTTAACGTTCAACCGAGTTCCGTGTATACATTGGCGTGCACGTAAAAGATCCCTTGACAATTTGAATCCAATAAAGAGTAGGCCGTCCTGGCAAAATGTCCTTTATTACAAACTGATTTTTGTAAGCCTGTCTTCATAAACTCTGTCGGAGCAGAACAATAGGATGTTAAACTCAATTTCATTTCGCTCTGCTCAGACAGGGATAATGGGGACGGAAATAACCTATACTTTACCCGGATAGCGGCGCTACAGCCTTATCTTATATTGAATCCCAGCGGCAAGGGTCTTTTACGAGCACGCCTTTATGTAAATGGGGCGTCGGTTTTTAGTCCCATCAGAACGTTATTCATTGTCAGCGACCCCACACCCCACCCTCGCCCTGCCCCAATGTCAAAGAGGAATCACTCCGAAAATAGGGTTGTCCTACTATAATGAGAACTTAAAGGAGCAAAGTCGCTAACATTTGGGAACTAGAAATTCACAAAAGTGGGTCGCAACGCATATAATATTGTAATATGAATGTATATAAACTGATTTACATTCAATGGTTTCCGTTTTTACTCCAATTTCAAATCAGTTATGTTCGTCGAAATAAGCCAGCGATTTCAATCAAGTGCAGATTTCTAGCGTCTAGTTATTCCAGTCTACATAACTCCGTTTGGTTTGATGCAATTTGTCTAGTCTCGACTTAGGTCCTTTAATTATTTGTTGTATGACACATTCATCAATAGGGGGGATGGATGGCAGAATGATAAGCACGTGCGCGCTATGTCATAAAGGCTGTCGTTGAGTCAACTGGTGTGACAAAGAGTAGGGTCGCTTGTCCAATCTCATGGGTTTTCCCCAAGTCCCTTCCAATGAAAAATACCCCTACGCGCAAGCGAGTTATTGAAATAAATTTAAACCATATGTTAGTTCCGAAATGATCTAGTTTGTGTTGAGTGGACGTTAACCCCATCTTTCTCTTGACAACACAGAGGTAAAAGCAACACAGAGGTAAAAGCTATCCCTTTGATAAGCACTGCTAACCATTTTAGCCTAAAATATGTCCAAGGGTAAAGCTATGTGGACGGACGTCGAGGGCGACGGCGTCATATATATGTTGACGTATATAAACGACTATTTTTGACTGCTGAGGCATCTCCCTGGTGGTTTCAAGATCTCGAAATTTTATTAGCGTGTACACACTACTCGTACCTATCAGAAATAGCTGCGATCTCGAGAACAATAATAATTCGATAAAATACGGACGAATTTAATATAAAACGGCCTCTTTTGATGGATTGGGATGGTTTTCGATGAAAAATAAATCATTGATTTTGGAATCGCACCCTCTTCTTTTTTTAATAGGTGATAGCTATATAGATATAGGATCCCAATGCACATTATATCAAAATGTACAACAACCAAGGGAAATAATATAGTCCAAAGACACTGTTGTCGATAAAAGACCCCCCCCCCCCGAAAATAACACTGTTGTTGGTAAAATCCCCCCCCCCCCAAAAAAAGAAAAAAACAAAAACAACAACAACAAACGGTTTCTATTGTGGCTGCGCTATGGCCCTGTATTGCGGCCATCTTAGAAAATCTTCCATTAATTGGCTTTGTCACCGGTACGGTTTGTCGAATTAGCTTGAAATTTAGAGTGAATGTGTACATTAGCATCTTAATTCTTAAAGTTGATCAGGCCAGTACCTGTCACTTTTGATTCCCATCATCATAAAAGGATTTATGGCCAAATAACCAAACCAAAATGCCAAAAACGTTTTTTTTTTTACTGCTGGCGAGTTTGAACCCGGATTCCGGAAAACAGAGAAAACATTGAATCGTTTTTTGCAGCTTGCAGCCTGAAATTTAATCCCACTTTCCTATAGATATTATAACGTAGTGACCTGCCAGATGTCTGGTTCGTGGCTTCAGCCCCCACCCCTCAAAAAAAAATAAACATGCGAAAATCACTGACTATAGGCTTATATAGGGAGGACAACTTATGTCTTCCTGGCTCTAATAATTTAAAACAAAAGAAGGGATGTGTGTGAAGGAGTGTCTAAAACTACCGATCTTTGCTCTCATGTGGGGACATGTCTAAATTTGCAAAACCTCCCCACAACGACAATGGTCTCCACTCCACATGGTTGGTGTGCTGTCAAGTTCGGGTCCTGACAAGTTAATATATACAAACACACACCATTGTGAACATGGTAGAGGCTATAGTTTTTTTAACATAATTTGGCAAAATTTGATGTAAAGGGTTCAAATCATCAGAGAGAGAAAGGATGAACCCTATCGATATTCAGCGTTCCAATTCTTTAAATTCCGGAGTAATTCCCCCTTTTCCGTAACACTTTGTGAACGCGATAAAAGCTACAGTTTGTAATGAATTGGAGCAGTGGTGGCTCAGTGAGTAAGATTTTGGCTTGCTAACCTGCGGATACCGTGATCGATTCAGGTGCACGTGCGATACCCCTGCATGTGAATCAGCGTGCACGTGAATCCCAACTGCCAAGGGATCGTTTACGTACACGCTAATGTATAGACGGGACCTCGGTTTTTCGTCTCATCAGTTGTCCTTGTCACGTCCCCCATCTGCACCACTGAAAAGGTGGAAACCTCATCGGAATATTCCAATGAACTTTTTCGGCCAATGCAGGGATCGAACACGCGACCTACAGACTAGTCAGCGTCTTACCCACCTAGTTACCGTGGTAACTGGAATTCGATATAAGAGTAGGCAATTAGTCCTGTCAGCGCACAATTTCACTCATATCTAGGACACTTTTAGTCGGGGCAGAGCAGTTTGACCTTAAAGCCCATTGCATTGCATTGTTGTTAATGGATATTTCATATTCGGCTTGAAGTATTGGGGTCATCGATCCCTGTGGATATTCATAATCCACAGCCTTCTGTTCCTGAGTTATCCTCTTTTCGCTGAAAACCATGGACGCGATAGAGGCTATAGGTTTTAACAGCTTTTTTCTATCTTTTCAGAAAGCTGCATTTGAGACAAAGTTGATGTGTGGGCGTATTCCGTACTGAACGGAATTGGGTTATTTTTGTTCTGCTATTCTTATTACAGATTCATCTTTCAGATTATTGTGGTTTACAAGTGATTCGAATAGTGGTAACATGACGCATCGAGACTTTAAGTAAATAAATGAAAATTACAGCAAGAACAGTTTATTTAGGTTATTGGTCAGTTTCCAAAATTGGTTAATTTTTGTTATTTAAATAAATTTAGATTAATTTGGATAGAGTTATTACATAGATTTAACAATTCATGTGTTGATGGTTTTATCTGTTTATGAAGAAATATAACACAACTGTCTTCTTGTTGATGTCTTGAATGTTTCATCTCTTGATGTCTTGGCTTTATACATCTGAAAACAGACAAATAAAGACAAGTAGGTAAAATATATAAAAATATTTAAATGCAGTATTTGTTTTTGCAAATTCTTGTTTTAAAATTACAAACTATTGTCTATATATCAGTGGTTATTATCTATATATTAGTCTATATCAGTGGCTACTTGTATACAAATATAATACAACATTTCATACCTGTGTAGGTAATGCTCAGGTTAAAACCAGTATGACTACTGGAGGAATCTGATTTAAATCGCACGGTGGTATCTTCACCAGTTGGTACTATGATAGGAGTGGGCGGTACCCCACCACAATATCTATAATATAAAAAACAGACCACTTCAGTTATTTGTATGTATGACGTTAAAAATACCTATTAATTCGGCAAAATAAAGTATCTAAAATCACACTACGTTCTTGGTCTGAACTGTCTGAAGCCATCCGATAGTCTCCGGCATCGAACATTATTTGTTTCATTCTAGAGCAGATTATGTTCGCGAAGACGGGTTAAGTGTGAAAAAAATATATTTTGGCGGAAAATTTTCATTATTTTCCCAATATGCCACAATTTTCGGACATCGATCGTTATTAGTGTCATCAGTTTTTCGGGAATCAAATTTTTAGATTTAACTAAACCATTGAAAATTAGTGTAATGTCTAGAGCCATTTAAAAGTTGCCGCTCTGCCCAAAGCCGGACACGTTTCGGGCATCATCATTCGTGTCATCAGAGAACTTCCTGGTGCCATAATCAGATGGATTATATTGAACTACGTTCAGGATGTTGTACTCACGTGCTAAAATTCATTTATCACTATAAACCTCAGAATGCCTCGTTCGGCATTTTTGTCCAAACGAGGTAAAATAATGCCTCGTTTGTCTGCAGTTCCAAAACGAGGTTTTTTAAATTCCTCTGTTTTTGGAACGAGGTATTTTATTCAGAACGAGGCTGGGTAAAATGTCTCGTTTACTAAACGTGTTTTTTTTTCAAGAGAGTTATTAGCGGTATTTGCTTTCAGCGAATTTGTAAAAATTAAAATTTATGTTATTTAACACGAAAATAAAACCAGTTTAAACTATGATATTATAATAAGAGAAATATACAAGATTAGAATACACACCATAGCATAAATTATTTTCGCATTATTTATACCCACTTGTCTTCATAATTAAACGTTTTAATTAAATTTTAATGTATGAGGTGTTTTTTTTTCCGATTTAATTGACAATTGGTATAAAGCCGACAAATTTATCGCTGTGCCTTTATATGACTTTGCTCCCATAATATTTTGTGCAATGTCATGGGGTTTCAACAGAAACAGTCAATGCTATGGTCAAGTTTTTTTTTCTTACAATAAATATAAAAAACTAAACTGGCGTATTGGAAATCTGTGATGAAATTTAATACCTTTTGAAATACTTGATTAATAAGAATGGATTATTTGTTGTATTTAGATCAGATAAACACTAATTTGTTGTCTGCAAAATCAGTTAGGTGGAGGTGTAAAACACACAGCTACCATGATTAATTTACAACCCAAATTTAGCTTTCACAACACCACAGTTGTAACTTAACACCTAAACCTGATTGGGCAATAAATTAATCAAGGCAAGGTAGCTGTGCGTCTTCAATAGTTTTATACCTTCACATATGGCGTGTATTCTTGTATTTCCCATTTCTCTGATAATAATATCATAGTTTGGACTTGTTTATTTTCGTATTAAATAACATAAATTTTAATTTTTACAAATTCGCTAATAGCAAATAGGGCTAACGATCTTGAGAAAAAAAAACACGTTTAGTAAACGGGGTATTTTTACCAAGCCTCGTTCTGAACAAAATACCTCGTTCCAAAAAAGGGCATTTTAAAAATCCGTGTTTTGGAACTGCAGGCAACAAGGCATTTTTTTGGACAGAACGAGGCATTCTGAGGTTTATAGTTTTATCCCCCCCCCCCCCAAACTTACCACCGGGATGATTACGGACCCCCAGGAATTTGAGCGGGAATTTTGACGACCAATTCATTTCTGCCGACAAACTCGAAATTCAGATGGTCAGTGTTGGCTATCGGTTCTAAAGCTAGATGTTAGGTGCATAACAGTAGGACGTTAAACCGCATTTCATTTCATTTCTAAAGCTAGATAATCAACTCAATATTGAGCTTTCTTGTTGCGTGGTTTCCTGACAGTTGCCCAGTCGCTCGGATGGAACGACGAAAAACCGAGGCCCCGTGTAAACGTTGGCTTGCGCGTAAAAAATCTCTTGCAGATGGAATTCGATATAAGAGTAGGCTGCAGTGCCGCTGTCCGGGCAAACTTTCCCTCATAGCACACTGTATGGCGTGTCCTCATCTTCATTGTGGACGTTAAACCCTATTTCATTTCACTGGCTTGAGTTGTTTTTGTGACCATCTAATTTAGATGCCTTGGGAAATGCTCTTTCGTTGCACCCCCCCACCCGGTACCTGTACACACTATATGTCTACTTTGCTATCTGTTTTTGGGTTTACGTATATACCCAGTGGATGTAACTAGACAAAATATATTGGATTTATACCTTACTCCCTGCAGCTCTAGAAAATCATAACACCAAGCATCGCCAGTAAACAGTTGAGCAGGGCAATTTACATTTTCTTCAATGCAATACTGTCCGTTAAGAGTTAAGGTGATACTCTGTCCAGGTCGGCCAATTATAAGATAACTCTTGTCAAAACCGTTTGGATAATCTTGTGGGTAATTCGGTGATGTTATACCTGAAATTAGTTAAGACAGTAATGTTTATATATTATTAATTGTATTTATAACGTCACGATCACTGCAGTATACACAGCGCATAATGTCAATACTTTTATATAAAAAATGTACAATTCAAATACTTACTAGTTAATCGACATTCAAATCCACCATCAAGACGAAAACATGTTTTCCCATCGTTACATGGACTCGGCTCACATGCATCATCTACAAAATAATAAATAACACGTATCATTATTTAAACAGGGGTCGTGTACATCACACGGATTTACTGAAATTAAATTGAAGAAATGCACACTTAACACATGTTAGTAATAATGTATATTAGATAGTGATTGGTCATAATCCCAATTGTTAATTATAGATCTTAGTGAGCTAGAAATTATGAGTGAGTTACGTAAACTGGTGATGATTGTAACAAATAGACTACTGGTGATGATATGACATTATCAGTGAGTTACGTCAACTGGTAATGATTGTAACAAGTAGACTACTGGTGAGGATATGACTTAATCAAGTAATTATAGTTGCATCCTACAGTCTGATCGTTGTCATACGTATATTATTTACACCAATTCTGTATAGCATGCTAGTGAATGGTCTGATAAGCAGCAGAAGAACAAGCTCAGTTCAGGAAAGGATATTCAGTGGTAATGCATTTACACTAGTAACTATTTAACAGGTCGATTATATTAGGTCTGGTCGATTGCAGGCGAGCCTCTGTCGGAATTAATCAAAAATAAGCCATGTTATAAACTTTTGCAGCAAAATTGCAGGGAGGTAATTCAGATGCAATGAGTGAATTCTCATGTAAATCAAGTTTCAAACAAGGCTGCACCCAGTGTCCTTTTAGTTTCCTAAAATGAGCTTATCGGCTGGTCAATCAATGCTGGTTGAATTATTATGACAATAAAGAATGTATGTAACTTACCGTCACCACAGTTTTCTCCTAAATACCCAGGACTACAACTACAACTGTAACCGTTATCAACTGGTGAACAAATACCATTATTTTCACATGGGTTAGGTAGACACACGTTCACTAGAATTAAATATATACACAAACAATATAAACATGTTGGCTGGTTTCTCGAACGATTAATTCTCTCAATTTAATTTTTGGAGTAAAATATTCTAATTATTGTTTATTAATACTTCTCCCCCAAATTCTTAAGCCTAACTCACAATCTCGTCAACAATCACGTGACATGGTCAAATCTGCAGGTGGCCTTAATAATTAGATCTAGCCGTGTGCATATACGGAAATTAGAATGATAACATGCGCAGTTGGCAATCTAGTTCCCTTTACCTGTGTAATCTTTCGCGAAAGAGTTCCCGCTATATCTGTTAATACATTCAGTATTATTACAATCTCCGAAATAGATATTTAAGTTTCTTTTTCACTTTCATCTGTCCATTGTTTTTTAGTTTCTTTTTCACTTTCATCTGTCCTTTGTTTATCCCTTGTCTATAAAAACAACGAATCGTGGTGCGTTGTCAAATGAGCTGTCCTCAGAAATAAACTGTAAAGGAAGACAACCCTGCTTGAGAGAATACTACGTGGGGTGTCTTGATTCTACCCTCCTGATATCCAAGTCTAAACGATCGCCCCATCAGGAAAATATTGATATGATTTACAGTTAAACTTACCGTCACAGTTTTCTCCTAAATACCCAGGACTACAACTACAACTGTAACCGTTATCGGCTGGTGAACAAATACCATTATTTTCACATGGGTTAGGTAGACACACGTTCACTAGAATAATTATTATTAACTAGAGTAAAATCTTTGATAGTTTTTCTTTTACAGTATTACATTAAAAATATAGTAAATGTTGTGAAGGATTAACACAAACTTTTCACCTTTTTAAAAAGTGAAACATATAATCTGAGCGTAAAATATGCATCAAAGCAAAAAATAGACATGGCAAGGTTTGGGGGCGTTTGGAAAAGTGGACCATGACAAATTTATGAAATATTTATTTTTCTTAAACAATAATAGTTTATCATAATATCAACAGACAAATAAAGACAAGTAGGTAAAATATATAAAAATATTTAAATGCAGTATTTGTTTTTGCAAATTCTTGTTTTAAAATTACAAACTATTGTCTATATATCAGTGGTTATTATCTATATATTAGTCTATATCAGTGGCTACTTGTATACAAATATAATACAACATTTCATACCTGTGTAGGTAATGCTCAGGTTAAAACCAGTATGACTACTGGAGGAATCTGATTTAAATCGCACGGTGGTATCTTCACCAGTTGGTACTATGATAGGAGTGGGCGGTACCCCACCACAATATCTATAATATAAAAAACAGACCACTTCAGTTATTTGTATGTATGACGTTAAAAATACCTATTAATTCGGCAAAATAAAGTATCTAAAATCACACTACGTTCTTGGTCTGAACTGTCTGAAGCCATCCGATAGTCTCCGGCATCGAACATTATTTGTTTCATTCTAGAGCAGATTATGTTCGCGAAGACGGGTTAAGTGTGAAAAAAATATATTTTGGCGGAAAATTTTCATTATTTTCCCAATATGCCACAATTTTCGGACATCGATCGTTATTAGTGTCATCAGTTTTTCGGGAATCAAATTTTTAGATTTAACTAAACCATTGAAATAAATATAAAAAACTAAACTGGCGTATTGGAAATCTGTGATGAAATTTAATACCTTTTGAAATACTTGATTAATAAGAATGGATTATTTGTTGTATTTAGATCAGATAAACACTAATTTGTTGTCTGCAAAATCAGTTAGGTGGAGGTGTAAAACACACAGCTACCATGATTAATTTACAACTCAAATTTAGCTTTCACAACACCACAGTTGTAACTTAACACCTAAACCTGATTGGGCAATAAATTAATCAAGGCAAGGTAGCTGTGCGTCTTCAATAGTTTTATACCTTCACATATGGCGTGTATTCTTGTATTTCCCATTTCTCTGATAATAATATCATAGTTTGGACTTGTTTATTTTCGTATTAAATAACATAAATTTTAATTTTTACAAATTCGCTAATAGCAAATAGGGCTAACGATCTTGAGAAAAAAAAACACGTTTAGTAAACGGGGTATTTTTACCAAGCCTCGTTCTGAACAAAATACCTCGTTCCAAAAAAGGGCATTTTAAAAATCCGTGTTTTGGAACTGCAGGCAACAAGGCATTTTTTTGGACAGAACGAGGCATTCTGAGGTTTATAGTTTTATCCCCCCCCCCCCAAACTTACCACCGGGATGATTACGGACCCCCAGGAATTTGAGCGGGAATTTTGACGACCAATTCATTTCTGCCGACAAACTCGAAATTCAGATGGTCAGTGTTGGCTATCGGTTCTAAAGCTAGATGTTAGGTGCATAACAGTAGGACGTTAAACCGCATTTCATTTCATTTCTAAAGCTAGATAATCAACTCAATATTGAGCTTTCTTGTTGCGTGGTTTCCTGACAGTTGCCCAGTCGCTCGGATGGAACGACGAAAAACCGAGGCCCCGTGTAAACGTTGGCTTGCGCGTAAAAAATCTCTTGCAGATGGAATTCGATATAAGAGTAGGCTGCAGTGCCGCTGTCCGGGCAAACTTTCCCTCATAGCACACTGTATGGCGTGTCCTCATCTTCATTGTGGACGTTAAACCCTATTTCATTTCACTGGCTTGAGTTGTTTTTGTGACCATCTAATTTAGATGCCTTGGGAAATGCTCTTTCGTTGCACCCCCCCACCCGGTACCTGTACACACTATATGTCTACTTTGCTATCTGTTTTTGGGTTTACGTATATACCCAGTGGATGTAACTAGACAAAATATATTGGATTTATACCTTACTCCCTGCAGCTCTAGAAAATCATAACACCAAGCATCGCCAGTAAACAGTTGAGCAGGGCAATTTACATTTTCTTCAATGCAATACTGTCCGTTAAGAGTTAAGGTGATACTCTGTCCAGGTCGGCCAATTATAAGATAACTCTTGTCAAAACCGTTTGGATAATCTTGTGGGTAATTCGGTGATGTTATACCTGAAATTAGTTAAGACAGTAATGTTTATATATTATTAATTGTATTTATAACGTCACGATCACTGCAGTATACACAGCGCATAATGTCAATACTTTTATATAAAAAATGTACAATTCAAATACTTACTAGTTAATCGACATTCAAATCCACCATCAAGACGAAAACATGTTTTCCCATCGTTACATGGACTCGGCTCACATGCATCATCTACAAAATAATAAATAACACGTATCATTATTTAAACAGGGGTCGTGTACATCACACGGATTTACTGAAATTAAATTGAAGAAATGCACACTTAACACATGTTAGTAATAATGTATATTAGATAGTGATTGGTCATAATCCCAATTGTTAATTATAGATCTTAGTGAGCTAGAAATTATGAGTGAGTTACGTAAACTGGTGATGATTGTAACAAATAGACTACTGGTGATGATATGACATTATCAGTGAGTTACGTCAACTGGTAATGATTGTAACAAGTAGACTACTGGTGAGGATATGACTTAATCAAGTAATTATAGTTGCATCCTACAGTCTGATCGTTGTCATACGTATATTATTTACACCAATTCTGTATAGCATGCTAGTGAATGGTCTGATAAGCAGCAGAAGAACAAGCTCAGTTCAGGAAAGGATATTCAGTGGTAATGCATTTACACTAGTAACTATTTAACAGGTCGATTATATTAGGTCTGGTCGATTGCAGGCGAGCCTCTGTCGGAATTAATCAAAAATAAGCCATGTTATAAACTTTTGCAGCAAAATTGCAGGGAGTTAATTCAGATGCAATGAGTGAATTCTCATGTAAATCAAGTTTCAAACAAGGCTGCACCCAGTGTCCTTTTAGTTTCCTAAAATGAGCTTATCGGCTGGTCAATCAATGCTGGTTGAATTATTATGACAATAAAGAATGTATGTAACTTACCGTCACCACAGTTTTCTCCTAAATACCCAGGACTACAACTACAACTGTAACCGTTATCAACTGGTGAACAAATACCATTATTTTCACATGGGTTAGGTAGACACACGTTCACTAGAATTAAATATATACACAAACAATATAAACATGTTGGCTGGTTTCTCGAACGATTAATTCTCTCAATTTAATTTTTGGAGTAAAATATTCTAATTATTGTTTATTAATACTTCTCCCCCAAATTCTTAAGCCTAACTCACAATCTCGTCAACAATCACGTGACATGGTCAAATCTGCAGGTGGCCTTAATAATTAGATCTAGCCGTGTGCATATACGGAAATTAGAATAATAACATGCGCAGTTGGCAATCTAGTTCCCTTTACCTGTGTAATCTTTCGCGAAAGAGTTCCCGCTATATCTGTTAATACATTCAGTATTATTACAATCTCCGAAATAGATATTTAAGTTTCTTTTTCACTTTCATCTGTCCATTGTTTTTTAGTTTCTTTTTCACTTTCATCTGTCCTTTGTTTATCCCTTGTCTATAAAAACTACGAATCGTGGTGCGTTGTCAAATGAGCTGTCCTCAGAAATAAACTGTAAAGGAAGACAACCCTGCTTGAGAGAATACTACGTGGGGTGTCTTGATTCTACCCTCCTGATATCCAAGTCTAAACGATCGCCCCATCAGGAAAATATTGATATGATTTACAGTTAAACTTACCGTCACAGTTTTCTCCTAAATACCCAGGACTACAACTACAACTGTAACCGTTATCGGCTGGTGAACAAATACCATTATTTTCACATGGGTTAGGTAGACACACGTTCACTAGAATAATTATTATTAACTAGAGTAAAATCTTTGATAGTTTTTCTTTTACAGTATTACATTAAAAATATAGTAAATGTTGTGAAGGATTAACACAAACTTTTCACCTTTTTAAAAAGTGAAACATATAATCTGAGCGTAAAATATGCATCAAAGCAAAAAATAGACATGGCAAGGTTTGGGGGCGTTTGGAAAAGTGGACCATGACAAATTTATGAAATATTTATTTTTCTTAAACAATAATAGTTTATCATAATATCATCTTGAAAAACTTTGGGAAAAAATATTCTACAAAATCGTTTTTTACCACAATAAATTCACAAGATATTTTGGAAAACATAAAAAAAATCGAAGTCTAATATCTTGTGAAACGCTTGTGGTAAAAAAAACCCACCACAGACCGAAAACACTGTATCAAAATTATTATAAGTCGAAAATCTTGTGGAATGTGGCACCACACAGGCATACAGGTAGTCTGGGAAGTTAACTAATCACTTCTGTATAGCATGTTAGTGAAATAGTCCAATGACAGCAGATAATAGAGTAACGGTATTTTACAGCGAATATTCTGTACTAGACTTTCTTGTGTATAAAAAATCAGAGTCGCTATTGTTACGACGAGATTGAGCAAATTTTAGAACTTAGTCTTATTTTCAACGTTTTCAGAACCGAAGGCAGCAATTAAGTGATGGAAAGGGTTAGGGTAAGGGCTATTTTTACGACTTTTCAGTTTTTAACTTCTTCGATGGAGGGCTTTGAAAACACCGTCGTAACAATAGCCTGGGGACTATTTTTACATCTCTTCGTAACAATAGCCACTGCCATAAAATATATACTACTAACTGTAAAGGAGGTCGATTATATATGCAGGCTTGATCAAATTCAGGTGCGTCTCTTTCCGAATTAATCGATACATTGTTAGAGATTAATTACGTTTTCAATGATTACAATGTTACAAAGAAGTTAAATTAGTGTAAAGATTTAATTCAAATGTAATAGATGAATTCATATGTCTATCTGGTGTCCACTGAGCAAGTACAAGTACGATTATTTGGACATGGATTTTGAGTACACGATGTTTATCTGTAAACCATATTCGGCGAAGGGGGTTAGCAAGTATGGCAAGAACCGCTTTGTCCATTGTTAGGATGATCTTGATGTTTACAAATTTATTTGACTGGGTGAAAGTAATCAACTCAATTGAAGCCAATCTGGCACCATGGATATTGCGACTAGGTAAATCATTCACCCTCGTAATAATGGAAATGTTTTAAATTTTAGCACTTACTTATTATATCACAAAATTTCCCGGTCGTTTCAGCTGGACAAATGCAGGATCCTTGTAAGCAAGTACCGCCGTGTTGACACTCAATATTATCACATGGAGATGTTGATTGAGACAACGATATATCAATTTCTGCGAAAATGTTCTGTTCTTCCTCATCACCATGTAAACCTGTTTAATAACGTAACATTACGTTCACATCAGAAAGGCCAAAAACCTTGTCACATATTTTGAGTAAAAGGCAGAGCCAAAAAAGAACTCATTCAAGATAGTGTGGTGTTAAACGTTGCGTACAACTAACAACAATTGCAACCTATTACTGAAGGGCCAAGGGTAGAAAATTCACATAAAACATAATCAAATACAGAAGGACTTGTTTTGTGCCATACAAATTAGAATTTTCGTTCCTGGGGAACAAACATTTGTCACCAAATTATTTACGAAAAGATTAATTTATAAACATAGATAAATCAGTTGCTCTTCTCAACAGTTTAATGTTCTGTGTATTTAAATTTTGAAATTTTAACAAATTGAGTCATTAAAATATTGATAAAGATCCGAAAGAACTACGCCTCGTGTGTATATAACCGTAATTGTATTCCATGGAATTGTTATCCGTTTATTTCCAGGTCCATTACTAAATACCAGCGTAACAATTTATAGGATAAAATAAGATTTTATTTTATCATTGAATCAACCAATAACATCATACAAAGTTTACAGTTGAAACAATAGTTGATTATACAATTATAAATAAAATGAAGTGGGGTTAATTGTTCCAACTGATATAATGAAGACGGGAATAATCCATACAATTATAAGGCATCATCTGTTGTAATCAATGTACAATGTTATATATATGTTTTAACATAGAACTTACTAGCAGGTGCTACGGAGGTGATATTCAATAACAGTAGCAATATTACCAACCATGCCATCTTTTAGATCTAGTAAATTTTGTATTCTAATGGAAGAGACGAAATTATTTTATAATATAAATAAGTGGTCAAATACAAAAATATATAATAGCTAATAACGTCATAAATGGGTTCCAGAGAAATGGAGTGTCCCGACATTATTATTGTACCCGAAGAGACAGGGGATAATATACATTTATCCGTTCTAATTTCAAAGCGTTACACACACTTTGATTTATTTACAGTCCTAAGGTTTCTCAACAACAATTCAGGGTATAAATTCAAAATGGATAGTCACATATTGCTAAATATCACTGTATGCCTCTGTGGTACCACATTCCACAAGATTTTCCACTTAGAATAATTTTGAAAAAGTGTTTTGGGTCTGTGGTGTTTTTTCACCACAAGAGTTCCACAAGATATTAGACTTAGAAAAAATATTTTCTTTTACAAAATTTCTTCTCAGGCTATCTGTATGCTTCGGTGGTACCACATTCCACAAGATTTTCGACTTAGAATAATTTGAAAAAGTGTTTTGGGTCTGTGGTGTTTTTCACCACAAGAGTTCCACAAGATATTAGACTTACAAAATTTCTTATCAGACTATCTGTATGCCTCTAGTACAATATTCCACAAGATTTTCGACTTAAAATAGTTTTGAAAAAGTGTTTTGGGACTGTGGTGTTTTTCATCACAAGAGTTCCACAAGATATTATTATTCCACAATGATAATATTGGACCTAGTCATAGGTCACTCTGTCTTCAGATAACATTGTATTTTCATATAGAACTCAAGTTAAAGAGGTGTCACCTGCAGACATTCTTAATTTGTTTGAAATTGATTTTTCAGAACGTAATTTAAGTACATGTAATCAAGGTTTATCAAAAGATGATCAGGATTTTCTTGATCAAATGAATGATTCTATTCCCTTAACTGAATCGCATCATTTTGAAATGTGTTTACCTTTTAAAGGCAGTAGGCTTAGTTTGCCAAATAATCGCAATTATCCGTTTAAGCGATTTAATAACTTGTTACATAGATTTGAAAAGGATAACAAATTAAAGAAAGATTACTATGATTTTATGGATAAAATTTTAGAGCGAGAATATGCTGAAACAGTACCAATTGAGGAGTTAGATTTAAATGACGGCACAGTATTTTATATACCACATCATTCGAATTTTAATGAAAAGAAAAACAAAATTCGTGTCGTATTTGATTGTAATACAAAATACTGCGGCATCTCTTTAAATGATACTTTATTAAAGGGACCAGATTTAACCAATAAGTTGTTGGGAGTCTTGCTTAGATTTCGGTTAGAGTCTGTAGCTATATTATGTGATATAGAGCAGATGTTTTATCAATTTTATGTTAATCCTAATGATAGGAATTATTTGCGTTTTATAGAATGTGTGTTCATTTATTTGGATCCGGTTCGTCACCCGGTTGTGCAAATTTTAGTTTGAAATATGCTGCAGAATCATTAGAAACTCAGTTTAGTAAAGAGGCTGGTGATTTTGTAAGGAAACATTTTTATGTAGATGACGGATTAGCTTCTGTTAAAACTGACAAGGAAGTGATTGATCTTATTAAACAAACTAGAGAAATGTTAGCTATGTGTGGTTTAAGAACACATAAATTTGTCTCTAATTCAAAGTCTGTTTTAGATACTATTCCTGCAGAAGATTGTGCTGGAATAACCAAATTAAACATATTTGCAGAACAGTTAACCATTGAAAGAGCACTTGGTGTTCAATGGAATATAGTATCCGATTAGTTTCAATTTAGAACTTGTTTAAATGACCAACCTTTAACAAGGAGGGGGATATTAAGTACTGTTAGTCAAATTTATGACCCATTAGGACTTATATGTCCTGTAGTTTTAGTCGGAAAGAGAATACTACAAGAGTTGTGTCGCATTGGGTTAGATTGGGATCATGACATTCCTGACGAATTAAGAGCATGTTGGGAACAGTGGAGAATACATTTATTAGATTTACAAAATTTAGAAATACAACACTGTTATAAACCCGTTGGATTCGGTAAAATTGTTGTTAGTGAACTACATCACTTTTCAGATGCTAGTACATATGGGTATGGACAGTGTCCATACTTGAGACAGATTGATGATAAACAAAATGTATTTTGTTCATTAGTTATGGATAAATCAAGGGTGACTCCAATTAAACCAATGACAGTGCCACGTTTGGAATTAACTGCTGCTGGGATTTCGGTTAAAGTGGCAGCTCAGATTCAGTTAGAATTAGAAATGGATAATTTAAGGGACGTTTACTGGACAGACAGTACAGTAGTCTAAGGATATCTTAACAATGATGTTAGAAGGTATCAAATGTTTGTTGCAAATCGAGTTCAACAAATTTTAGATTGTTCAGTGTCTAATCAATGGCATCATATTAGTTCAGGAAATAATGTTGCTGACATTGACTCACGTGGGTGTTGTGCAAAGGAATTATGTGACTCAAATTGGTTTAATGTACCTAAATTTAATTCAAATTCAAGTGAAAATTTTCAGTAGTTTTAGCAACTACTAATAAATTGTGTTTCAAAATATCACGCTTAAATCATATTTCAGATTGGCATAGGGCTAAAAGAGTAATAGCTAGATGTATATGCATTCAGTGTGTCCGCGAGAGCACCATGCAGAGGGTGATAATCCTTGCGTCAGGGATTTGAACCATATTTATTCTGTGAGATGGGCTAGTACCGCACAAAGTATTAGATTGATTCAGTTGATACCAACCTGGCAAGTTGGAAAAATATGTTTTTAATAGAAAAATACTCTAAAATGGGCTAATTTGGAACTACATTTGTATGATCTGTTATTCGTAAAATAATTGATTTGGACAGACGAAATTTTGGGCATTAGTAGGACTACCCAGGCTCCTCCTACACACAGAGTTTTAAGTTTCTACTGCCAATGATGTCTTGGTACTAGCCAGATACGCAACTCGCTCTTAAAATTTATTTTAATGAAAACCAAAGTTTGAGAGGCTATAGTTCGTTCTTGGCAGGGACTAGGTCCAAAGTTGAGTGTTACCCACAACCAGCAACCTTGCTACTAACAATATAAAAAATAAAAATGACCGGCACAGGCATAATAAAAAAAGCAGAAATAAATTAAAAACACCAAAAACTGACGAAGAAAATGTATGGACATCTTTGCAAATTTAATATATTCCATTTAATCATTAGCAAGTATGATTGAGAATTGAGAGGGAGAAAAAAATGGGTTTAACGTCCACTGGACACAAACTAGGTCATCTGTCGCCTAGGGGTCCCCATAGACCAAGTATGATTGAAAATTGCTGACCCCCGGGGTTATCATTTTTTTCAATTTTTGCATGGTCCTCTCGCAGACGCGTTCTTAATACTAATACTAGTGTAGATCACGAACTAAAGAGTGATACAATTTCTGTAAATAAATTACATAATGCTTAAACTGTAATCCTTAAGTTAGTACAAGCTGAATCATTTTCTGATGAGATTAAAGTATTGAGTAGTAATAATAACTGTAATAAATTAGTTTCTAAGAATTCGCCATTATATCGTTTAGATCCCTTTTTTTTTAATAAGAATGGTTTAATTTGTGTAGGAGGGCGATTGAAGAGAACTTCTTTAAATATTTGTAAATATCCAGTTATATTACCTAAGAAACATTTTATTACTGATTTGATTATTAAGTATTACCATGAACATTGTTTTCACCAAGGTCGTGGTATATCAATACAAAGCATTAGATCACATGGATATTGGATTATTGGGTGTACTAAATTAATGTCAAGTTATATTAATAATTGTGTCATGTGTTGTAAATTAAGTGGTCATATACAGGTACAATACATGGCAAATTTACATTCTGTGCAATTGATTGCTTTGGACCGTGGTTAATTCTGAGAAGAAATTTTGTACAAAAATTGTTTTTTTTCTAAGTCCAATATTTTGTGGAACTCTTGTGGTGAAAAACACCACAGACCTAAAACACTTTTTCAAAATTTTGTGGAATGTGGTACCACAGAGGCATACAGGTAGCCTGAGAAGAATTTTTGTCAAAAAAAAATTCGAAGTCTAATTAATATCTTGTGGTGAAAAACACCACAAACCCAAAACACTTTTTCAAAATTTTTTTAAGTCGAAAATTTTGTGGAATGTGGTACCACAGAGGCATACAGATAGCCTGAGAAGAAACTTTGAAAAAAAATATTTTGAAAACAGAGGCATAATTTTTTTTTTCTAAGTCCAATATCTTGTGGAACTCTTGTGGTGAAAAACACCACAGACCCAAAACACTTTTTTTCAAAAGTCGAAAATCTTGTGGAATGTGGTACCACAGAGGCATAAGATAGCCTGAGAAGAAATTTTATAAAAAAATTTTTTTTTTTTAAGTCTAATATCTTGTGGAACTCTTGTGGTGAAAAACACCACAGACCCAAAACACTTTTTCAAAATTATTCTAAGTCGAAAATCTTGTGGAATGTGGTACCACAGAAGCATACAGATAGCCTGAGAAGAAATTTTGTAAAAAAAATATTTTTTTTCTAAGTTCAGTATCTTGTGGAACTCTTATGGCGAAAAACACCACAGACCCAAAATTCCATTTAATCATTAGCAAGTATGATTGAGAATTGAGAGGGAGAAAAAAAATGGGTTTAACGTCCACTGGACACAAACTAGGTCATTTGGGGACAAACATATGGTGATGCACATGTTTGGTCATCTTTACAAAGTTTATATTATCCATTCAGTCATCATCTAGGATGATTTTGACTTGTGAGAGAAACGGGGTTTAAGGTCCACTCGACACAAACTAGGCAATTTTGGAACTAACATATGATAAGTTTTATTTCAATAATTCGCGTGCGCGAAAAGAGAGAATCCGTGAGATTGGATATTTACAAAGAATAAATCTAATATGATATAGTAATGAAATTAAACATAATATAAGTAAGTGAACACTTCTGCTCAAATATAGGTAAATGCCGGATGTTGGCATGTGTAGTTAGAATTATCCTTGATTGTCTGGAGTGACACCGCCAGATATTAAATGATTCTCCATGAGGTTCTTCTTACATGAGAATGTGGATAATAGATATATCTTTTTTTCAACCTATACAAAGATATACTACTGGTGATTGGGGTGTAAATATACCAAGGATTGTCTTGTGTACTTCGGACTGCGAACACGCCCATGTGAATCCGAGAAAAAAAACATGTCGAGATTTCGTTAAAAGCAAACCTACTAAAACACCCTTTTAATTTTTACTTCTGTACAATTGTTCATCATTCGGGACATTATTATACCTGAACTCTATTTTCATAATTTTAAAATCTTTCATACTAACGGGAATTTGGTTTATTAAAGTAAAACACACAGGCTTACAAAACTACGAAAATATTGAAATCATTCATTTCACAATTTTGAACTGCTGCATTTGGAAATTTCAAAGTTCTAATCTGGAGAAATTTGTCAATACCGTATAGAAATACTTATTATTTGAAAAATTACCGTGTAAACTATAAGAATACAGTAAAATCTAATGAGGAGTTCGAGAAATTACTCTGTATGAAATCCCGCAATGTCTAGAATCACTTCGCTTGGTTTACCGTTGGCTGTCTATCTTTATACAGGCCATGATCTTACTAATCGTGGTCTGATCACTGCAAAATTATGCATGATTTATGACCTTCCCAACAGCTATCCAGCGAACGAAAACGCTATGATTTTATACCAAAGTACCCTATTTGACAAACATGTTCAAATAACGAAATATATAGTAGTTTTAAGTAATGGTTATGATCAGTGGTCATTGAGAAATAATCGTTGGTCATTGGTTAAAAAGCGCTGCTTAGGTTAGATTGTGCTGATATAAAAGCTTGCCATGCCAGCCCAATACACTTCCCTGCTAGTAACTACACAATACAAATGAGAATAAAAGTTGTCTGATTCAGCAAAATTGTCCACCAGTAATTTTACGCCCCCTCCTTACGATGATCGTGAACGTCCGATTTTGTTACAAAAACTTTATGATTTTTACCAAAATAACATATTTAGTACGATGAACGCTCAAATAACAAAATATAGTACTAATGTTGATAATCTATGGTCATTGTTACTCTTTAAGATAGTCGTCAATCATCAGTAAAAGAAAAATTGCATGTAAAATACTGATTTTTACACATTTTCAAAATATTGTAGCATACTAGTGGGTTTAGTTCCGGTCAATTTGTTTCTTCTGACATATACTTGAACGAATGCCCTTCATAACCACACCCAGCAGTTCTAGGTCAGACCCGCCAAGAAGCCGCTACATGCGTTTTAGGATGACACAGTTTTCAACATACGTAAAATGACCACTTTAAGATAACTCACAGAAAATTCCACACGATCCATTTATTCCCAAACGACTGTAGGATTTTAAGTCGACCACTTGGCCTATCATACCTGACCAATATCAAAAGTTTACGATTACGTCATTTTGAGAAGGAGCTTTTTGAAATTTGGGCAAAACAATGGTCGAAATATGGCAAATTTTGCCTTAAAACAACAATTTCCAGCTATACCGGAAGTTGTCATTTAATTTTTTTTTCACTGCATCGCGTGACTTCTGTCGCCTAGGGGTCCCCATAGACCAAGTATGATTGAAAATTGCTGACCCCCGGGGTTATCAATTTTTTCAATTTTGGCATGGTCCTCTCGCAGACGCGTTCTTAATACTAATACTAGTGTAGATCACGAACTAAAGAGTGATACAATTTCTGTAAATAAATTACATAATGCTTAAACTGTAATTCTTAAGTTAGTACAAGCTGAATCATTTTCTGATGAGATTAAAGTATTAGTCCGGCAGCCGTTTACGAAATAGCAGGGGGACCCAAATTTTTCGAGATAAGTTTTTTTATATGTAATCGGACCCGCTGAATCCATTTTTCGCTACTGGATCACTGTCAGCCTGGAGGGTTTTGAGTAATTAGCGAATTACTAATTAAATAACTAATTAAAATCCCAATTCGTTTAAAATGACACGTACAAGTCGAAATACGCCGCTGTTTGTAATGTCATTTATAGAATAGGACCCCTGAGCCTGTTTTAGATACTAGTTCACTATCAGCCAGATTGTATTTCAAATAATCCGGCGTCCGTTTACGAAATAACAGGGGAACCCACATTTTTCGAGATAAGTTTGTTTCTCGGCGGTTTTATATGGAATCGGACCCGCTGAATCCATTTTTCGCTACAGGATACCTGTCAGTCTGGAGGGGGTAAGCAAGTCGCTAATTACTAATTAAATAATTACTAATTAAATAGTTAATCCCAATGATTTACCACCCCCTTTTGCAATGGACATAGGGATAATACAGCACGAGTAATAAACATTGTGGAAATGCGCCACTTATGTCACTTAAGGAGATCGATCACACGAAGAGGGTGTGTCCACTTATTTGTGAGTGTGTCAGTCCAGTGACTGGAGCTTGGAGTCCAGTCTCCTACTCGTGGGACTACCGGCGGTGACTTGTTAGAAATGTCATCATTTTCATGCCGAAACAAGAACAGCCTCGTCCCTATGCGGTCACAATAAATGCTGTAGTTTTGTGAAGCCCTCACCACTCACTCTGCATCGAAATGGCTGAAAATACATGTTATTTCAAAAGGCTGTATGAATGTACTAGTAACAAGGCGTGAGGAGAGTATGTTAAAGCTATATCAAAAGAATAGAAAACATATATGCTTCCATCGTTTGATTCTAATTCATTCTTTAAATCTTTCTCAAGCCCATCCTCATAAATTTCGCTACATCTAGCCATGTTTTCTATTCTTTTGGATTTAGTTTTAACATACTCTCCCCACGCCTTGTTACTTGTACATTAATACACCCTTTGGAAATAACATGTATTTTCAGCCATTTTGATGCAGAGTGGGCGATGAGGGCTTCACAAAATTACAGCATTTATTGTGACCGCATAGGGACGAAGTTGTTCTGGTTTCGACATCAAAATGATGACATTTCATACAAGTCAACGAGCACCACACACATAGATTGATATGGTTCACTCTGCAGCATGCACTTACGATACATAGATTAAAAATATCATCCTGGGCACAGCTTTCGATAATCCAATTATTATAGATCTTTTTCGAACGTAAATTGGAAAAGACACATTTTGTTTTCCCTGGTCACCGCTAGTAGTCCCACGAGTAGGAGGCTGAACTCCAAGCTCCAGTCTCTGGACTGACACACCCACAAATAAGTGGGCACACCCTGTTCGTGTGATCGATCTCCGTAGGTGACATAAGTGGGGCATTTCCACAATGTTTATTACTGGTGCTGAATTATCCCTGTGCAAAAGGGGATGGTAAATCATTGGGATTAACTACAACTTTAATTATTTAATTAGTAATTAGCGACTTGCTTACCCTCCCTCCAGACTGACGGTGATCCTGTAGCGAAAAATGGATTCAGCGGGTCTGATTCCATATAAAACCGTCGAGAAAAAAACTTGTCTCGAAAAATTTGGGTCCCCCTGTTATTTCGTAACCGGCCGCCGGATTATTTGAAATACAATCTGGATGATAGTGAACTAGTATCTAGAATAGACTAAAGGGTCATATTCCATTTAAAAACATTACAAACAGCGGCGTATTTCGACATGTATGTGTCATTTTAAACGAACGGGGATTTTAATTATCCGATTCCATATAAAACCGTCCAGAAAAAAACTTATCTCAAAACATTTGGGTCCCCAGCTTTGGCCGCCGGACTATATTGAGTAGTAATAATAACTGTAATAAATTAGTTTCTAAGAATTCGCCATTATATCGTTTAGATCCTTTTTTTTAAAATAAGGATGGTTTAATTTGTGTAGGAGGGCGATTGAAGAGAACTTCTTTAAATATTTGTAAATATCCAGTTATATTACCTAAGAAACATTTTATTACTGATTTGATTATTAAGTATTACCATGAACATTGTTTTCACCAAGGTCGTGGTATATCAATACAAAACATTAGATCACATGGATATTGGATTATTGGGTGTAGTAAATTAATGTCAATTTATATTAATAATTGTGTCATGTGGGTCATATACAGGTACAATACATGGCAGATTTACCTATTTACATTCTGTGCAATTGATTGCTTTGGACCGTGGTTAATTCTGAGAAGAAATTTTGTAAAAATATTGATTTTTTTTTCTAAGTCCAATATTTTGTGGAACTCTTGTGGTGAAAAACACCACAGACCCAAAACACTTTTTCAAAATTTTGTGGAATGTGGTACCACAGAGGCATACAGGTAGCCTGAGAAGAATTTTTGTCAAAAAAAAATTCGAAGTCTAATTAATATCTTATGGTGAAAAACACCACAGACCCAAAACACTTTTTCAAAAATTTTTTAAGTCGAAAATATTGTGGAATGTGGTACCACAGAGGCATACAGATAGCCTGAGAAGAAATTTTGAAAAAAAAATATTTTGAAAACAGGCATAAAATTTTTTTTTTATAAGTCCAATATCTTGTGGAACTCTATTGGTGAAAAACACCACAGACCCAAAACACTTTTTTTCAAAAGTCGAAAATCTTGTGGAATGTGGTACCACAGAGGCATAAGAGGCCTGAGAGGAAATTTTATAAAAAAAAAATATTTTCAGTCCAATATCTTGTGGAACTCTTGTGGTGAAAAGTTCCACACAAACGCCCCCAAACCTTGCCATAAATGAGATAGGTTGCCAGACATCGAAATATCTGAGCAGCCAAATCAACAATTTCATACTCATAAGACTATAATTTTCGTCGTTTGGGGATTAAAGCCCAGTTTATAAAGAGCGCGAACCCAAACCCGAATGCGGTTTTTCGTCCTGGAATGCTTTTAGTTAATTTTAGAGGCCCCGTTCATACAGGGTGCGAACCCGAACACATATTGGTTCGCGCCAACGACCGCCTTGATTGCCTCCCGAGCGTATTTTTCAAAAGTTGGCGCGAACCTTTCCCATTGAACCAATAAGCGGGCACTTCCAATGACATCATTTCCATGAATAAAAACCGCTAGGCCTGATCGTTCCCACTAGTGTGCAATATTCACAGACTACTTTTTAAAGCAGAATGCACAAGACCGAAGAAATGGTCATTGGAATCGAAAGAAATGCGATTCTATATTATAAAGCTGTTTGCAAACGCCGTCTCCAATCCATTGCAATTTGTAGTTCAATTGCTCCTCTGTCATTTGAAAAAACCGTTGGGATTTTTTGCGGATGAAATTATAGTTCTTCTACAAGGACTAATCTCCAAACTGAAATTTCATGCACTAATATTCGCTTCTTTCGCCTGTGTCTGATTCCATCTGAGCCATAATAGCAAATGATAAAATTTATCTCTTACAGCTAGAAAAAGACATGTCATAACGAAAGCCGTCGACGGATTTCTGCTTTCGGGTTCGCGCCCTATTTGAACCACGAAACTGCTCAAAAGTCGCGTTCGTGTTCGCTATGGACGCGTTCGTGTTCGCGATGGACACGTTCGAGTTCGCACTCTGTATAATCAGGGCTTTATTTAAACGAAAAAGTCTGTCGGATTTCAAAAATTTCTGTATATTACTTCCAGAATTAAGCCCTTTTTATACAGAGTGGAACTTGAACGCGTCCACTGTGGCAAGATAACAACATCATCAATATTTAACTTATCAATATTAAATTGAAAGTCGTGTTTTTAATTTTGAATATTTTGGAATAAATATTCAGATATTTAACCGGAAGTCACATGAGAATTTAACAAGCGGTTGACATGCAAGATACGCCCACATTTTCCAACCGTTGCGTGGGATATAAACATGACATTTTCATCAAAATCGAATTAATTTGTTACCTCTAAAGGGTCCACAAACTTGATATCACATACTTTTACACTGTTTGTATACATAAAATGAAATGGAGGAACACGTTTTATTGTTCTGCTCCGAACTGGGCTAATGGAGACGGGCATATGCCATACAATGTGATATGAGGGAAAATTTGCCCGGACAGAGGCATAACGGCTTACTCTCTCTTATATCGAATTACAAATGTCAAGGGATTGTTCACGTGCACGTCAATGTATACACGGGACCTCGGTTTTTAGGACCATCCGAACAACTAGATAACTATAGATGTTAGGCCCTGGGAAGGTTTGGGACCGTTGTCAAAATGGATTTTCTGAAATGACATTCCTAAATTAATTTCATGGGCATCGTGATCTTGTTTTAGGACCAGTTACCTCCCTTAGACAGTGCTATGATAATGTACAAAACTGGATAATCTACACAATGACCAATTATTCTCAAATTATGTTGACAACGCATCATAATACTTGGTATAACAGCTTACCCTAACCCTAATCATAATATTGATATAGCATCTTGCCCTTACCCTAATCATAATACTTGGTATAGCAGCTTGCCCTTACCCTAATCATAATACTTGGTATAGCAGCTTGCACTAATCCTAATCATAATACTTGGTATAACAGCTTACCCTAACCCTAATCATAATACTTGGTATAGCAGCTTGCACTAATCCTAATCGTAATACTTGGTATAACAGCTTACCCTAACCCTAATCAGAATACTTGGTATAACAGCTTGCCCTCGTCACTTTTGGGGAGTAAGAACTACTTGATAAGGATACAATATTTTAAACATGCAATCGTTTACAACATACTCACCAGCTGAATAATATCTGCTTGAAGTTTGTCTATAAAGTATCAGTACTTGGCAACTTTCTGACTTCGTATGTGTATAACATATCAAACAGTTGGTTTATATTCAGATCGTCTCACAATGAAATGAATCGCCACGTGAATATAATTTCTACCCACGTAATTTAGACCAATCATTACATGCCAGATATATTGTTGTGTTAAAGCAAAATCGATCGAAAACCAACAAGATTGTTCCAGCACGCTAATATCTACATGTATAGATACTAGTACCGTATTTCCTCTAATAAGCGCCGGGTCTCCAATAAGCGCCGGGCCTCTAATAAGCGCTGGGGGGTCAAGGGGTGCTGAAAAAATAAGCGCCGGGCCTCCAATAAGCGCCGGGTCTCTAATAAGCGCCGGGTCCCTTGATCAAATGCCGTAATTCAAAAGATTATCCGGCCCAAAGTCCATGGTAAATGACGGCTTTACCCTAAATTCAATTTGCTATTTAAGAAATAAGCGCCTGGCCTCCAAAGAGCGCCGGGCCTCTAATAAGCGCCGGGGGGTCAAGGGTGCTGAAAAAATAAGCGCCCGGGCGCTTATTAGAGGAAATACGGTATGTTTAACGAATTTGAAGTAGTAATGAACCTATCTGTCGTCATTGATTATAGTTTAATCATGGTGTGGTACTATCATTGTAAATCTCTGTCCCTCCCTGCTGGTATACAACCTACTGTAGAATATTGATATGGTACTATGATTGTAAATCTCTGTCCCTCCCTGCTGATATACAATCTACTGTAGAATATTGATATGGTACTATGATTGTAAATCTCTGTCCCTCCCTGCTGATATACAATCTACTGTAGAATATTGATATGGTACTATGATTGTATATCTCTGTCCCTCCCTGCTGATATACAATCTACTGTAGAATATTGATATGGTACTATGATTGTATATTTCTGCCCCTCCCTGCTGATATTTAAAATCTACTGTGTGTGAAATATTGAAATCTATGATGATTGTACACAGTATGCAACACATTTACGAGGTATCTATTGATTTTTTAGATAAATACCAAACGCTGGAATGTAAAATGGTAATACACATATATACTTATTATTTCTGAATTTTTGTGAAATCAATATATCTGTTATCAGAAAGTAACAATCTATGATCAATGACATGATGACTGTACCGGTTAAATTAATACGCCACGGCTTCCAGGGCTTCCACTCAACATAAACTAGGTCATATCGGGATAAAATGAAGGAATCGGAATCTAAATAATGATGCCAGCGACTTAAATCAATTTCACAAACAATTCTACACATCTAACTGGACAATTTTATGGTCACTCATAAATTCGACCCCTCGTAAATCTGGAAACAATATATGTTTTTATACATGAACAAATTAAAAACTGTGCAACATTAGTATATGAACGCTACCATTCATCTGTTATATATTTGCGGATTGGTGATCTACACAATACGTTCTGTAAGACTGCCAAAAGTGAGTAGAAACTGAGGTCCCGTGTACATTTTAGTGTGCACGTATAAGAAACATTGTCATTTTTAATTCGAAAAAACTGAGGTCCCGTGTACATTTTAGTGTGCACGTATAATAAACATTGTCATTTTTAATTCGAAAAAAGAGCAGGCTGCAGCCTTCACAATAGGGCGTATACTCGTCTTCATTGGTGTTGATCACGTGGCTAAGTGGGTAGCCTGCAGGTCAGGTGTTCGATCCCTGCATTGGCCGAGAAAGTTCATCTCGTTTTCCGGCGTGGTTTCCCCTTGTCAGTGATGCAATCGGAGGGCCTGAAAGCGACAGCTGCGTAGTCGTTCGGATGGAACGAAATACCAAGGTCCCGTGTACACATTGACGTGCACGTAAAAGATCCCTTGGCAGTTGGAATTCAGTAGCACGCTGTATGGCGTATGCCCGTCTTCAATTAGCCCAGGTTAGGTGCAGAAGCGTAGGACGTTAAACCCTATTTCATTTCATTGGCCCAATAAGTTAAACCTCATTTGACATCAGCTTTGGCAAAATTGCAGTCACCAGTCCATATTATGACAACTGTCTGTGACACAGTCTTATAACTGTCTTAATCTGTCGGTGATAACTGATATACTTTGCAATAGATGCGGCGAAGATGGAATTTATTTATTAAAGCAACAGTTTCAGCAAAACAATCCAAATAGAATCATATTCCAGTATAGTCCCTTGGGCTTCTCCGATTTATGATTGCATGTTTCTTGTGACGTCACTAGAATATGCACTAATTTTAACGTATAAAGTAAATAAAAACCAACACGTACTTGTGTACATTATAACGTGTCCTTAGATCAAGGTATATAAATAGTAATACAACCATCATCGAAATATGTTATGTTGGCCCTAGATGACCTCGCGCCTGGTACGTTTGTGCATTTTTATGCGCGAACTCTTAGTTTTTCTATTACTGGCACGCGCACGGGCACTTTTCTTTTTCTTTTACATGTACCCAAATCTGTGATTTCGCGCGGAGGTAGTTTTAAGCTAACAGTATGTGAAGTAGAACACTTGCCACTGTACCTGGGTATCGCTAATTATAAACCGAATGTATGAAGACAGTTAATACATATCACTCAAAAATTGTTCAGTACAAACAGAGTTGATTCACGCTCGATTTGTTACTAAGCAAACCCATGGAATTATTTTCTCAACAGTGTATGAACTTATCGATAAGCTATATCCTTACACCCAGAGAAATGATCTAGTCTCGGTGAAAAGAACCATGGTCATCTGGTAGAAAATTACTTTTTGTATTGTTTGGTACGGAAAACAGTGTTTTTAGAAGCAAACTAACCTGCCGCACATGAGAAAGTCATTATTCTAATAATAAAAGGCGAGAACTCTTTTTGCGGCGCAGGCTTAATTTAATCCCTTTCACCCCTCATGCTTTGTTTTCCATAGTGTAATACAACTTGAGTGTGTGTACACGTAGACCTGGAGCAGACGGCAAGTTTTACAACCTATAAACCTTTAAAGACAGCATAAAAACGTTTCTAAAACTTGATATTAATTCGGAAATATTATCCTCGTATCAACCTAGTAACGGAAAGTACTTGGTTCTTAGAGCAGCGGACGCGATTTACAAATTGACGCTATTTAAACCAACTTGTTGTTCGACTGTCTTTTTCGGAAGCTTAGAGCGTGCTAGGCGAGACCGATTTTTTAGATTATGCTGAGCGAAGCAGATGTAAGCCCCGCCTCTTCCTTGTTTAAGTCCCTCCCATTTTATTTAAAGGTCGAGTTTAGAAAGGAGTATTTATTGTTAGTAATAAAATAAATCTCAAGCGCTACTACACTTACGTACACCTAGTGGTTTCCGTGGTCCTAGTGTATGATCATAGTCGCTATTAACACTTCCTGGAAATTTCAAGTCTCTACGAACACAGGAGGTACTAACGGTACGAAAATTCAATAGCAACACAATGTACTCTCCCTGACCTGCTCTACTGTGTACTCGGCGTATAAAATAAGTAGCTATACCATGAGTGTAGCCTACTCGTAGTGCAATGCATTCCACTATTTCTGTGATATATTATAAGATGCTATTTTTAATTTATATAATACAATCACTCAAATTTATTTTTTGTATGAACATTAGTTCATAGAAATACTTTATAATCTTTCAAATTTAAGAAAAAGTCCCACTGCTAATCGAGGCCGATTGGGTTCAAAGTGTGCTCACTGCATAGTTCAGCTCTAAACGTCGGTTTCATTACACTCACCCTGAACGTTCAGGGATTGTCCCATTCAATCAATGTCGAAAAAAAGTTGGAGAACAGTCAATTTTGCTGGACAATTTTTCACTGCTAACCGACGGGGTGTTAATCCACGTGAAAGCCTGTACAATGTAACGCCTGTACATTTCGTTTCGTCTTGTATGGCCTACATTCCTGGATATTGACGTTGACCTGCAGTAAAGTGCCATGGCGGGGATATGTAACTTGATGGGAGGGGACGTATTTTTAACAGCATGTTGTGTCGCCCATACTGTCTCTAGCTAGTAAGCAAGGTCTTATTTTCTCACTAAGATTTCGTTTACATTGTACAGGCGCCCACATGGATGGACACCCCATGGTTTGGCAGTGAAAAGTTGCCCAGTAAAATTGACTAGGGTTTCAATTATTTTCGACATTGATGTAATGAGACCGACGTTCAGAGCTGAACTACTCACTGCATAGCTACTCTAGAGAATTGCTTCCGCCGGCCCTGGTGTTTCTTAGGCTTATAGTATAATGTCCTTAATGTACGTAAAACGCTCGAAAGAATTGGGATTATTTTATCAAAATCAATCGAAAAAATATCCACAAATCTTTTAAACACCAGGAAAAAGCTGACTGCTAAGCAAGGCCGATTGTATACTTCATGTGGTATAGTGCGATGAATTAGATTCCGCTATTTCTGTGATAAATAAGGTACTATTATAAAAATATTTCAAACTTGATAATATAAAGGCAATTTGTTGAATATTACAGTCAAATTGATCCACTATGAACCAAGAAATAAGCGTTAAGCGATCGAAAGTTCTACATAGCCTCGGTCATCATTACTTAAGTGGATTCGACAAAAACAGTCTCGATTATCCACTTATGCAGCAAATCGGATAATAACCCAACAAATATCGCAGGCGAAGCCGAATAGACTCTACACGCGGTATTGAATGATGCATTTCTGTGTTTATTCTAGGATATATAAGATAGTGTACTTAATATACGTAATACATTAGAAAGAAATTTCATTATTTTATGGAAATCAATTGAAAAAATATCCCCAAATCTTTTAAACGTAAGAATGAATGAAATGGGATTTAACGTCCTACTATTATGCACCTAACCTGGGCAAATGGAAGACGGGCATACGCCATACAGTGTGCTATGCGGGAAATTTTGCCTGGACAGCGGCGCTATGTCCTACTCTTATATCGAATTCCAACTGCCAATGTGTACACGGGACCTCGGTTTTTCGTCCCATCCGAACGACTAGGCAGTCGTTCTTGCCAGACCCTCCTTCTGCATCACTGACAAAGGGAAATCACGCCGGAATTTAAACGAAAGAAAAGGGCTGGCTGCTAAGCGAGGCCGGTTATAAATTCATGTGGTATAGTGCGATGAATTCCGCTATTTCTGTGATGTATAAGACACTACTACCCTTACTAATACTATTCATAGTTTATATAATACAATCACTGAGATATTATTTTTCTATGAAAATTAGTTCTTATAAATTCTTTATAATCTTTCAAAAGTTAAAGGACCTAAGTCCGTAACTCAAAATCCTCCAAAATCGTCGACATCGAAAACACGAATTATTGGTCAATTTCAATCAACATTGCTGGTGTAAACTTACCGGGAAAAGATGAGCTTCTGATATCCGATATTTAAGATAAAATATTTTTTTAACATTGGTACACGAATCGTGTACCATAATACGCTTCAGCTCCAGTTGTATTGAGAGACTCGAGGGACGAGGCTAGACACATTGCAGTAAGTCAGACGGAGTTAGTAGACTGGAATAACTAGACGCTCGACTTTTGCACATGATTGACATTGTTGGCTTATTTCGCCAAACAAAACTGATTTAGATTTGGAGTAAACACGGAAACCATTGAATGTAAATCAGTTTATATACATTCATATTACAGTATTATATGCGTTGCGAATCACTTTTATGAATTTCTAGGCCCAAAATGTTAGCGATTTAGCTCCTTTAAGAAAAAGTCCCACTGCTAATCGAGGTCGATTTTATACTTCATGCATAGTGTGGCCGATTAGGCACTAACGCGATATTGGGTGATGCATTTCCGTGTTTCTTAATATACTTAAAACGCTCAACCGATATATGATTTTTTTTTTATGAAAATCAATCGAAAAAATATTTCTGGAGCAGTAATACTAGGCTTTTGTATTCAGACCTTTTTCGTATAATTGTATGTCGACACCTTTAGTCCTGGTTATCCAGAAACTGTAGTGTCCATCTCGCATACTAAATGTTTAATAACTGGTCCCTTTATTATTTGTGTACATCACAATATATGCTCCCGGAATAGCTGGTTATAGGAGACTACAGGAACCCGGCAAGCGGGTAGCATGGCTATCTACTGTCCATCTATATTATATTGAATTATCATCATGTATGTGAAACATATAAACAACTATGAATAAAGCTACATTATAGAAACCAACATAATTTAAGATTGAAAATACCCATTGTAAACCTTTTCAGTAGATTTTCTCTTTAATTTATGAATTTATTTAAAGTTTATTGTTTACACTATTTTGCGTTAAGCTTATAATCACCAAATATATCCACATTTGAACCTTTTAGGAACACTCCCTGAATTTAAAGCCTATTTCCCTCAGAGACACTGTTAACCTTATTATAACAAATCTAGTAATGGAATCTTACCTATGGTAACCTGTTTCAGTACAATATACTTGAAAATTCTTGATGTAATGCACCTTTCTTGCTTACAGTTACACTACCTTTATTTAATGTGAAAACTACCAGATATAGTAAAATACTAGTATATAACTTTAAGAAAATTTATCCAAATTTAAAGACACTTTTACATTGATAATATATACTAACAAATTTAACATGTAATTTCTATCTATGGAAATATGTTTGATAGAGAAGGCCTACCTAATCTCTTTTGTCATGTTCACGCTTTCCTTATCTATTTTTAAAGATACTCAATATACTAATATAATTCGGGAATTTTAAAAACCGCCATCTCCACTAACTAATATTAACATCGAATCTAGGATTTTGTTTGTTTCTCTTCTTTCAATCAGAAAGTACTTATGTAATAATAAAATAAAAACCAAGTACGAACAATCCAAATCATAAGACAGAATTCGAAGTCCTAACCTTCCAGCTTACTTGACCTGCATCTTCAAGTGTAGTGTCTACACTGACTGGTAACGGTAAAAGACGATGAACACCGACCTTCGTTATTTATGGAACTTCCGGTTTATTTTTTACGCCATCGGCTTCAGTCAATTTTGCAGAGATAATATAATAATAATGATTACTTTGGTTCAGTTATATATCCAACTTATGGAATATACTGTCATTGACAGTTCCATCAAACAAAGCTTGAATGTTCCCCCGTCTCCAAATCTCAATTAGAAATAAGCACTCCTCGTTAATCCATTTTAGGTTAGGTATGTCGAAATTAAATAGGCTATATATAGATTTGAGATTTACCGCAATTTCTTAGAACCGGAAGCAATGCCAATGTTATGAATGTACGGAAGTTCGGGAATAATGACATCCGGGTACTCGATAAAACCCAGGTTTACCGTCTACACACATAAAACCCAGGTTTTTGATTCTGAAAAATCCCTGAATTATTGCCGCTTTTTAAAAACCCGGGTTTTACGATTGAGAAATTGTAAAACCCGCGTCTTAGGAAAAAACGCCATTTAAAAGGCTAGTGTAGACGATGAATGCTGCTAGTGTAGACGAAGCTCATGCCTAATCAACAACTAAAAATAACTAAAAAAAAGTGGTTTTAATACTGTAAGATATTTTTAGCCTGCATATACCATTTTCTGTCTTAGACAATACCACTATATACGGAATGTATTGAAATTGTCTAAAATACACTGTTAATATGTAATGTTATAGTATGCTATGAATAAACATTTTACACGAAAGAAAAAAAGAATATCACCCCTGTCTAACAAATCATAAAGCTGTGGTGTTACGGTGGCGGCATAGTATTTAACCGTAACACCACAGCCACTCTAGCCATTCATAATACATCTAACTATCCCTTTACAGCACTTTACTCCCTACCCATTTCCCCTCGTCCAACTTTCCCAAACGTCAACAACACATCTCATACATTCAGTTAGCTGATTAACCCTTGTACCACGTCTACTGGATCAATGTTCTACGTTCGATTGTTTCGTATTTTACAATAGATAGAATCGACGATTCTTGTTTACCTTTCATCCATTCTTCATTGTCATTGTTGTAAGCGATCGTTGTCTAGTGGTTGATGTACCCCTGGTCATTGCGACCCCTGGACTCTCGCCTAAAAGGACCTATGACGGAAGCCCCCTCCCTCAATCAAGAATTGCTTCCGCCGGCCCTGATTTTGAAAGAAAGACTGAAAATAAGAAATTAATAAATAAAACATAGGGCACTGTTCACAAAAAGATATTTCAAGTTACATTATTTAAGATATAGATAAGAATTAGCCATTTTGGCTATAATAGTTCGAAAGTAAGTGATGTAAAATGAATAATTTGAAAATGTCTTGCAATTTACTCGATTGCAAGCGAAGATATTGGCATTTCAAGATTTTGCAGACGTGTGCAATAATTTAAACCACGGTCCTGGTTGATCAAAGCTAAGCCTTGAAGCGCCTGGGCGCGCCATATTTGATTAAGCCAGAGTATCAATGAAACGTTTTAATCTGTTTAATATCGGAGCAATCTGATGCCATCCAAAGTTGATTAAGGCCTGGATCAGTTAATCAATGTCTAATTAATATTTTAGAAAACATTTTTCAGGCGCAAAGAAAGACCTGATATAGGCAGACTTAGCTCTTAACTTATGTAACTTTAATTTTAGGCCTATTATAAAAAGTATTTGTTAATGCAGAAATTGAAAATTTAACAACAAAATACGTTTTGGGTTTTTTTTTGGGGGGGGGGGGTATTTTGTTTCTTTTTCTCGAGATAGTCTGAAATTAAATTTAATTGAAATCTAATTGTGGTCTAAAAAGTATAAATAATGATAAGCATTTCATGAGCACATCTTTAATAAATGGCATATAAACCAGACACCTTCTCGTGTTAACAGCACAGGGTATTTATTCGTTTCCTTTAGCGCAGATTAATAAGTACGTGGGAAATGAGGTTATATCGATGTTCACCATTCACCGTTTTGGAACAGTCACAGACACCGCAACGCCGGTATAAAATTGATTTTGAAATAAAATAAACTTCGAACGCTGTAAAAACGAAAAGTAAAATTGTCATTATCTGTAACTGACGGTTAATATATTTACTGTTCAGTTAGCTGTAAATTTTGCAGTTGTCATCATAGTCAAATAAATATTTCATAACCCAACAGATGTTGCCATAAATATATTGCGTCTATTTGTTTTTAAATTTGATATTTTATGTGCGAAAAATATATATCAATAAGCGACAAATTCGCGATCGCCAATTCTGGTAAATGAGGAACAAACTGGTGGCCGGGTGGGGGGATTCTTTCTCCCAAAGAAAGCAAAATGGCGTTAATTTCAAAACCAATAACAAACAAGTTAGAATCATGGGCGTGGGTGTGCTCTACAGAACAATTGTAGTACTCTACAGAAATTAAATGAAATGGTGTTTTACGTCCCACTTTTCTGCTCCTAACCTGCGCTAATGAAGACGGGCATACGCCATACAATGTGCTACGAGGGAAATTTTGCCCGGGTAGCGGCGCTACGGCCTACTCTTATATCGAGTTCAAACTGCCAAGGGATATTTTCGGTCCCGTCCGAACGACTAGACAGCCCGCAAGGGGAAACCACGTCGGAAAATCTAGATGAACTTTCTCTGCCAATGCAGGGATCGAACATCGGACCTCTACAGACAGTACAGAAGTGATGTGAACTATAAATGTCGTACAATGTAGATAAATACACAACACATTGTATCATATTTTAAATTTTAATAACCAAAATCCTCGTAAATGTCGTACAATGTAGATAAATACACAACACATTGTATCATATTTTAAATTTTAATAACCAAAATCCTCGTAAATTCCTTGGACTTTGGGTTCATTCAAGATAGTGGATGTATTGAAATAATAGTAGGCTATTTGTTCTGTTCTGATAAATTCTAAATGTGCCTTTGGTTTATAATACACATTCGTTTCACTAACATTTTTAAGCTGCGGTGATGATCAATTTTATTGCCTCTTATAGTCCAGACATTTTAACTCAATTTCGCACAATTCCGAAATCCTTTGTCCAAACAGGTCCAAATGGGTCAATTTGGCAAAATCCAAAATGGTCGCCAGTTTTTGCTGGAAAATGCCGAGTAATATAATCAAGTTTGGTATAAACGATGAAAAGATAAAAGGTATGCCGACATAAACTGATATTTCACCACTGGTTTAATTACATTTTAACATTTTGAAGTACTTTTCGTCCGTCTTGGGGCTATTCATAAATAATGTCATTGTATAAAGATGGACAGTATAGTATATTTATGCATATTTACATAGTAACACTGTGGTTTTAATTGGCTATAGTTACCATTTAAACGCTCGGACCAGGTCTGTCGGGATGAGTTTGTCACAAATGTCTGGAGAAAACGACGCGGGCTAATCTTTTGAGGGACAATTATTTCATTTCGGGATTCAACATCCAATCCATTTCCACCAGGTCCGAAATAAGCGGTGCTGACCGTGTGTTAGTCTCGAAATGACCTGGTTTATGTCGATTGGACGGTAAACTCCATTTTCACTCTATCTACCCACTGAGCCACATTAAGGGAAGTACAGAAGCTGGAAACGAGGGGCCGAGTGACATAAGCCAAGAGACCAGTACGTGCCCGGTTCCTAGAAAATTCTTAAAGTAAGCACAAGGTCATGCTTCACTTTTACTTACGTAAGAAACTTATTAAAATACAGTCCCTAGAAAATTCTCTAGACCATTCTTACGTAAGCACAGCTCAAGTATAAGTCCAAGCACATTGTGACTGGTAATGCTTACCATACACTGAGACAACGATGCTCTTTAACGTCATAAAAACAACTTTGGTATGCGAATTACGTCATACATTTGTCCTCTGCTTCATTGTGGTTGATTTAGATGAATTGGACATGTCCCCTATACACATAATTATAAAGCGTGCAAAAAGATAAAAAAACCCCAAAAAACCCCGCAGACACATACAAACTAACTGAATAATTGCGAGGGCACCTTAATGTAGCCTTTGTGTTTGTAGCCTATTGTTTACTTATTGGAAAATAAATAAATTGGTTTCAGGGTAGGCCCTAGATGCGAAATTTTCTATAGCATTCTTAATTATTTCTTTTGGAGAAGGTTTTTCTCTGTCTTGTAATTATCTCTTTGGTGTTAAAAAGTGTCGGAAAGGCCGTCGAATAACTCTACGGTCAGCCATCTTTTTGAAGCCGAAACAGACTTAAGGTTGGTAAGCAAGCCCTATACCTTGCTTGGGACTTGTGCTTAGATTGGCTATGTTTTATGAACGTTCTTTTGCTTACAATGAAATCTACTTAAAATCTAAGCATAAGACCGTTCATAAGAAGTTTTCTGGGAACACAAAATAAGGTAAGTTTACTTAAATGCAAAATCGACTAAAATCTAAGCACAAGAATTTTCTAGATATCGGGCCCTGGATTCGACCCGACACCAATAGGTGACAAGGCGTGGGGTCCCCTGAACAAACTCCTGTGTTAAACTGCCATTACTAAACACCCGATGCTTTATCTCATTGTGTGTGTGTGTGAGAGAGAGAGGGGGGGGGGAGAGAGTAAAATGAATCAAATTCTGAAAAATAATTGAAATGTGTGTGGAAAATTCCACCAGTATTATTCAACAATACGACATCGGTTGGTAACATATTGTTGTAAATATATGCAATAAATTATACTAGATTCAGTTTGATATTTTCAAATAATCAATAAGTTTATGGGACAATATTTGTTTCATCTGTTTGAAATTTAAATACTCTTCCTTTCTCATATTTCTGTGTTGAGAACTGTGTCCTATACTTGAGTCTTGTTGGCATACTATATAATCAAGGTATTGGTCCAATACACCTCTTTGTCTCTACGTGCCACTAATCCAATACACCTCTTTGTCTCTACGTGCCACTAATCCAATACACCTCTTTGTCTCTACGTGCTACTAATCCAATACGCCCCTTTGTCTCTACGTGCTACTAATCCAATACACCTCTTTGTCTCCGCGTGCTACTAATCCAATACACCTCTTTGTCTCTGTTTGCTACTAATCCAATCAACCTCTTTTTTAACTTTATTAAAGGGACAATAACACTCTTGTTGGCTTGACAAGTCCAGAATTCTTTTTTAGCCTTATTCTAACTACAAGATGTTTAAGTGTCCTACCTGTTGTGTAAATTATCCATTACAACCTATCTTACTTGTCCAGAGGTTCGAAAATATGTTTAAATCCAAGTTGCAGTTGAAAGTGCTTACGTAAGGCTTTTCAAACCATGTTACGGCATGTAGTTGAATTTTTCCAATTTTTAAAATTAGGTGTGTTAAGATGAAATTTGTATCATTTTTTAATTGAAATATTGTAAAATAGTACAAATTGTTGACCAGAACAATGATTGGAACATGTTATTCACTTACAACAAGAGTGGTATTGGGGCTTTAAGAAAGTATCACCCCTTAAAACAGCATCCAAACAGCCAAGAACTAGTCGACCTAAGTGTTCGAACCCCTGGTTGTCCGTGACAAGGAGTAGGGTCGCTTGTCCAACCTCGGGGGTTTTCTCCGGCTCCGGCTCCTCCGGTTCCCAACACTGCTTAAGACCCCTACGCACAAGGGAATTATTGATATAAAATTAAAACGAAATGACCTATTTTTTGTAGAGTGGACGTTAAACCCCATTTCTCTCTCTGTGACGACCTAAGTGAGGTTTGTTCATCGGGGTGCATGAATAATAAATTAAACTAGTTTCATTCTCAGTCTAAGAAAACAAGCATCAAAGGGGACTGGTATTTCTCACAAAGAGTACCAACCAAGCTTCATATCGATTCTTTCCGCTATTGAGTGGCGCTAGTGTAAAAAGTTTATACTTAGCCTGGCCAAGGAAAGCATCTTAAGAAGCTGCCACATCTAAGGTGAAATCATTATAATATGAATAAATTAAACAGATGATCGAATGTTAATGTCACGTGTTTGTCCATGTGTAGAATTTATTGTTTCCGTATTGTCTATTTTGTTGTTTTGGATTCCACTTAAATCGGGTTGCTGTAAAATCTGGTCTGTTTTAAAGTACGTAATGCTAGCAGGGGCGCAGATTGCCAAAAATAAGTTGTGTGGACAGTCTATGCGCGGGCGCAAAGGATTTTTTATAGCTCAATTTACTTGCTTACATCCTACACAGCAATGAGGGGTTGGATGTCTATAGCATCAGTTGGCGTGATTTCGATTATCCGGTCGCACGTGACAAGGAGTAGGGTCACCTGTTTAACCTCGTGGATTTTCTCCGGTGTCCTCCCATAGCTAAAACCTCGACCCGCAATCGAATTATTGAAATAAAATTGAACCACATGTCAGTCCGGAAATGACCTACTTTGTGCCGCGTGGACATTAAATCTCTCTCTCTCAACTCTCTCTCAGACAAAATTTGATATATACGGCCCAACTGGACATGATTGATTTTAAAACACGTTTAAAATGTCTATGAAACACATGTGCAATTATTCTGGACTTTAAATATATATGCAAAATGACAAATAAATAAATTAAAACTCTACATCTTTTGATCCTGCGTATTATCTGTTTTTTTAGTCCATTAGACAGAAATATGTTTCTCATTCTGACTTGCCTTTATTAATACACACCCATTTATGTTCCGTCATCAGTATTTTAATAGGGGGATCATGCATGGTTGGTACTAAGTCGGTGTGCTCGCTAGCCTGGAGGTCGGGAGCATTGGCTGTGAAGGTTCATCCAGATTTTCCGGGCAAAATTTCCCTCATACCGTAGAACATTAGGACGTTAAACCCCATTTCATTTTATATTTTCGAACTCTGTCCATTCTGTCACTTAAAAATGGCCTTTATTACATAGAAATTGACAGACAACAAGAGCGGGTAGGATAAAATTTCCCTTATACCGTAGAATAGTAGGACGTTAAACCCCATTTCATTTTATATGTTTGAACTCTGTCCATTCTGTCAATTAAAAATGGCCTTTATTTCATAGAAATTGACAGAAAACTAGAGCAGGTAGGATAAAATTGATATAAACTCGGCGGCCATATTTGCTGACATCATAGTGGAATAACCTACCACGTGGTGAGAGTCCACCCACGTTCAAAATACTAACTTCGGCACCCACTAAACATTTCTTTTAAAAAATTGTCCACATCCTATATAATATATACCAGTTCGTTTCATATAACTTTTATGCCAACAGAAACTTATAATATTTTGTATGTTTGCTCAAAATATTGGATCGGGAAAGAAGGTAACAACGGAAATTAAATTTCATACGAAATCGACCGTGGAGATACTTAAAATTGTGTAATCAATCATAACATAAACATTAATTTAATATATTTTACAGTGAGTCATAGTCATGTAAATATATACGTTCATATAAGGGCAGCCTCAACGGCTCACTGAGTTAAAGTAGTATTAGAGAGTGCCCCAGTCCTGACCCCCTCGGCAATTCATCCCGAGCTCGCTCTTTCGACTAGATTTAATACGTTTATGTAAAGGCACGTGTTTTTTATTGCCTTATATTGAAAGGGACAATAACAACACTCTTGCTGTCTCGACAGGTCCAGAAAATATAGCCTTATTCTAACTACTAGATGTTTAAGTTGTTCCCCTGGGGGTGTAGCATGTAACACAAGCAATAAGGATGACCCCTGGGGTATAAGGAATAAGTATGCAAAGTTTCAAGATGATCCGTTAAAATATGCGGTCTGTAGATGACAAACAAATAAATACAAAAAATTGGGCGTGGCTCTGTCATTTGGTGAAGAGCATGCACTACATAGCCTGTAGATAATATGTGTAGCTCTATCCCTGGATGCTTGGTTCGTCTTTAGGGTATAAAGAAGAAGTATGTAAAGTTTCAAGACAATCCCTGAAGAATTGGGCCCGTAGACGACCCACATCCATACATACATGCACACACACATTCGGGCACGACGGCCATATACATCCACATTATCTTCATCTTCATCATTTAAAGGTGCTACATCAATGATATTAATGCACAGACCATGCGCCAAGTATCTACTAAATTATTCCAATCTCTAATCGTGTTGGTATAAAGCTGTGCGTGTAGGCACAATCCAGCATAGTGTTTTACCAGCAATCCCATGGCTGTGGACGTATAAAAACAAAATGACACAATATTGTACTCCAAACGTAAACAAACTCTTAAAGAAATTGTGAATAATGAGCTTAAAGGGGCTAAATCGCTAATGTTTGGGACCTTAAAATTTCCCGGTAAGATCACATCATCAGTGTTGATTTAAATTGACAGACAATTCGTGTTTTTTATGTCTAAGACTTAGATGATACTGAGTTAGAGACGTTGTTACTTTTATCAACACGTGAACATGCTAGCTCGTACTAACGGTACACAATATATTGAAAACATTATGAATCATAAGTGAAAACTAAATTATTGAACAATATCTATGATAATGTAACTAGTAATACACAATTGTCATCGGAATAGGGAAACAAAGTAAATAAACACTGTTATTTAATGACTAACGACAAAAAGTCATGACATGATTTCCGTTTGAAATTTATAAATTGTATGAAAATTGTATTCACAAACCAGTAAATCAATACAATCATAAAATATTTTAATAATAATAAACAACTAGTTATTGATTAGGAACGTAAAACTGCTCTCAAATCATTCAAACACAAAAAATGGTAACGTTCAATTCTACCTTTAAAAATGGAACATTCTCTCCTTTAATAGACAATTGGTAATAAAAACTAATTTCAAAATCCGTAAAAAAAACAAAACCCAACCGATTGATTGGTGTAGTACTTTTGGTATTCAAGATAATATTTTAATATTGCATCTTTAATTATTGGTTAACACTTTCTATAGAGACAAATTCCGCGTACTTATGAAAATTGTGACATTTAACCCCAAGAAAAATGGTATGGGGACGTTGACAAATTTCCATCATTACATACATTATGTATTAGAGCTAAATGTCTAGACATTTATTAACATAAAGTCATAATCAACTCTCGATGCCATCTGCTTTTCATTAGATTTGAATAGTATCTGCTATTCATCATCCAGAATGGATAATCGAGACTTTGTTTATTATCATTACCACGGTAACTCATCAATCGAGGCTACAATGTGGAGTGATTTGACTAAAATTTTCAGCATATTTCTGTTACATTATCAATTGAACTAGTATAGCGAGAAATGTCAGCTCTTTATCTAATCTTCAATAATGTATCTTCAATACACAAACAAAATGGGAAAGACTATTTACAAATATAATTACAAATATCGTCCTTTACATGGTTACCATCCCGATCCTTCAGCAAATACTTCTTTGTATTTATTTAGCATAAATGTTCAACCTACTGTTCTTTGTACTCTCACAGTCATCAATTAAAAATAACTACTTTGCCAAGAAGCGATTTTCGTATCCTTTAAAACTGTACAATTGTGTGACTTATTAAATGTAATTATATTGAATAAAATATTGTTTAAACAATCTTCATCATCAACACCGATACACATTCCATGTACAGATACAGATGATTATCATCAACACCAATACACATTCCATGTACAGATACAGATGAGAATTCCAGCTATTATCTTAATCTTTCCCTCATCTGAAAAATACATTTGTAAAACATTTAGTTCTTGACAAATTGAGCGTTGGTTATAATTTAATTCATATATTACAAGGGAATCAATGTTGGCACATTGATACAGGTTTATACGGACCCCCTACTTACGCCTACCTCACTCAAAACGCTTTTTGCCACAGATGGAGCAAAATATGGCAAACTATTGCCCAAAAGCATGTATGAGGTTGACCATGAAAAAATTGAGATACACAAGCTGGAAATAGGGACAAAAAAACATGCAATGTCAGGCCCTACATTTCAACGTAACCAACCTCACAACTCTTGTATCCTTCCGCCTCAAAATCATGAATATTCACCAAAACCTGGCAGAAAATGTATTTTCAAACCCTTTTTTTCGATTCTACAACAAAAAGTCAACAAAAATCGCCATGCAAAAGGGGGGAAAAGAGAAAGGGAGAGAGAGACTAAAAATAACTTTCGCCCTACATTCGTGGGTGACGGCCCAGGAATATTTGGTGACCTGTGTCCATAGGGGAAAAACTTCAGGTATCACCAAAGGGCCCTTTTTATTTGCTTCATATGTGTTCTGGCAAAATCAAAAAATAACTTCAAAAATGTTGGCCCTTTAAGTATACATGCTGCTTTATGTACAGTGGTGTATCTGAGGGCCATGGGCCTTTTGTGCTAAAATTTTAAAAGCTTCCTTATTGGAGGCAGTATTTGAGTTCTGTGAAAAATTTAGACAAATTGCAAACAAACTACATAGAAAACACTTATAATTTGGAATTTTTTTACTGCCATGTCATGAAAAATGTACCAAGTTTACATGTAGCATCTTTCAAAATACCAATAATTTTCCACTTTTTTAAATATCCAGACTGGCAAAAAATATATTTTTAGAATCTGTGGACAATATGCAAACAGAAAAATTGCAAATCAATTGCATTGATTGTAATATTAGAGATTTATACTAAAACATGTATCCCTACCCCCTGACCATGCCACAGATTGAATCAAACTAATCTTTGGTGGCAGATCTAACATTATCAAAGGAATCTGTCCAACAGCTATGTTTTACCATCCCTGGCTAACATATGTGCATAGAAACCAAAATAGGTGCAATAAATATGAATTATGGTTTAAAATAGGCCTTGATGAATAAAAAAAATTCAATATTTAGTCTATGATCACTCCCCCTTAAACAAAAAGGTCACAGAATACACATTTTTCACATATTTGGGAATATTTCAAGGTTTCCAACATCTCAAACCTCAGAGGCATTTTACAAAGTGTTAGTGCAATCCTTGTGCTGGAGCAAGAGGTCTTGACCTTTACATCAATTTCCTGAAAAAATGAAGTCAAAAAAGTAGTTGTGACAGAATTGACACCAAAAAGGAGGCCTGAAAAGGAGCAAAATTTACATTTTATTGTTCTATAAGCCAGATAATTGCAAGAAACATCACAAATCCTAGATTTTGATAACAAAATATTGAACATGAGGCTGACATTCACACATTTACACCAGTTTTGTACCAGGGTGTGGTCTCATTTGCCTGGCATGTTTTAGGGTTCTAAGTTTGACTTTAAAATGAAATGAAATGTGGTTTCATGGCACATGAGCACCGACCGGGCCATATTGCGCCAAACATAAATGATTTATGCAAGACAAGTTAAATGAATATCACAGAAAATGTATTATATGCATAAATAAAAACAATATCACAGTAAATATAATTAAAAACGAAAAAAAACTTTTATGCATATAAAAATTTAAAATTCAAAAATGAAATAATAAATATACAATTAAAATTTGTGATAAAAGCTTGTCTCTTTTAAAAAGTCTAAAATGTTGCAATATAAACCCGGTTGGGCAAATAAATGACATAGAGACTGGCAACGGTAATATTTTGATCTTATGTTCTTGAGATGATTGCACTCAATCAAAATGTGCTTCACTGTCAAAGGAACATTCCGGTTGAGGCTCTCGCTTCGAGATGAAAATGTGTGTTAAAAATGAATGACCAATGCGAGAGCGACACAAAATAACCATTTTTTGGTGACAAATAATATTTCGAGCTGTAATTCAACCCCAAATTTCAATTACTACCATTCAATTGTCAACACAGGTGCAATTAAATCTCTCAAAACACATTAATAAAAAAGGGAAGGGTGAGGCATTTTAGCCTCTTTAAACAGAATGATGTAGTAAAAAATGCCCAGAAAGACTGAGATATTGCTTCCTACATGAAGGAAATGCAAGAATTTAATGTTTCAAAGAAGAAACAAAGCTCATTCTGGGTAAAATAGTGGCAAAATGGAGCCAACCCCAATTTTGAACATTTTGTACATATCCATCTGCTGTACATTATTAACTGAGTGTGACCCAATTTCAATTCTCTGTAGGAAAGCTGGAGTTATTTCTAAACCCGACAAACTTATAGATCCCATCTAAGTTATGTTAGCAATGAAATAAGGGTATTTTTAGACATTTTGACTCATTTGAGTAGTCATGTAAGCATTAATTACTACACTGAAATGGGACAATCTGTAGATTTTCGGTGAGTTTTCCTGATTTTTAGACAAAATTAGGTGAAATTATAATACTGCTCACTTTATCTGTGCTTTGTGAGGCTGAGTAATCCAAAATTGGACATTAAAATATTTTTCTTACTGTTAGAAATTAAATAAAAACTGAAATTTGAGAAATTTGCATTAAAATCACAATTTTTCCACAAAATTCAATAATTTTTTTTTTAATTTTATATTTTTTTAATTTTTCTGTACTCAAAATATTTTATACATATTTTCTGATAATTTAGTCTTCATATTTTCAAAACTAAGGCATTTCAGTCAAAGCCTTGTTCTACACAGACAGGCCACAGGTCACTAATTCTTTCCCCATTGACTCTAATGTTAATTCTTGTCTCTTAGACCGGCTCTAACTTTTTCCCAAAACTTCGTTGGGTAAAACGCTTTTTGCCACAGATGGAGCAACATATGGCAATCTATTGCCCAAAAGCATGTATGAGGTTGACCATGAAAAAATTGAGATACACAAGCTGGAAATAGGGACAAGAAAACATGCAATGTCAGGCCCTACATTTCAACGTAACCAACCTCACAACTCTTGTATCCTTCCGCCTCAAAATCATGAATATTCACCAAAACCTGGCAGAAAATGTATTTTCAAACCCTTTTTTTCGATTCTACAACAAAAAGTCAACAAAAATCGCCATGCAAAAGGGGGGAAAAGAGAAAGGGAGAGAGAGACTAAAAATACCTCTCGCCCTACATTCGTGGGTGACGGCCCAGGAATATTTGGGGACCTGTGTCCATAGGGGAAAAACTTCAGGTATCACCAAAGGGCCCTTTTTATTTGCTTCATATGTGTTCTGGCAACATGCCGGTGAAAGGAAATCAAAATCAAAAAATAACTTCAAAAATGTTGGAATATTTGATGACCTGTGTCCTATATATCACTGTTCGGCGAGTTGTCCACCCTTGACACGCACAGATGTCACATGACGACTGGAAGTTGTCACTTGACTTGAAGACATCAACCCGTCAACAACAACGTGCAAATCATGGAGGGTGCGACCTCGAGACCGATCTGGGATATGGCAAAACCATTTAGAACAATGGATGTTTTGAAAATGTTTAGGGAGAATGGTATCGCACCCAGTAGAATGGCAGACCTAAAAAAAAGAGGAGAAGATAGAGACTTCTTCTTTAGTTGATATTAATAAATTTTTCAAAACGGCAAAACTAGAGAAGGCCGAGTTGACTACTATCTTAGGCATCCCCCAAACCAGAGAGAATTTAATCAATGTTGCGGTGGCAGCGGTGTTGTCCCAAAATTTGAATGACCCAAAAAATGACGAAATCCCGGAACCGCCTTCAAAGAAAGCAAGGACAGATGCAGCTGAAAAGGTAAAACGTGTTTTGTAAGGGTTAATGCTAATAGTATAATGAATTGTTTGTGGATATGTCCTGTGTGGCGTAGAATTTTAGATATGTTTTTACATTTTGCTCAGTGGGGTGAAAAGACGGGGCTGGTTAAAGTGGATGCAGTGGATAAAATAAGTACCACGTTTTGTTTCAAAACCGCTTAGTTTTTAAAATGTTTGGCCGTGGATGATAAAGGGTTAGTTGTATAATATTACGTCCATTTCCTATGTCCTTTTTTTCTTGGGATGGCCTAGTGGTCTAGAGTGCCGCGCGTCAACCTCTAGCTGGCCGGCCACCTCTGGTTTGTGGCTGTGGTTTCGAGCCCTGGTGTGAGCGTATGTGGCATAATGATAGGGGCGCCTTCTCAACCTCGTGGGTTTCCTCCGGGCACTCCGGTTTCCTCCAACTACTAAAGACCCCTATGCGCAAGCGAATTATTAAAATAAAATTAAACCATATGTTGGTCCCGAAATGGCCTAGTTGTGTTGAGTGGACGTTAAACCCCATTTCTCTCTCTCTCTCCCTTTGTTTCTTTTTCAATGATTTGTTCCACACTATTTTTTTTTCTTATGCTTATTGTGGTTTGATAATGTAAGGGGATCCCACGTACAGTTGTATGCCCGTATTTGAGGTTATTAGCGTATTTTGGTTTACCATTTTTCAGTTTATTTCTAAAATCTGTGCATTAAATACTAAATTTTTAATTGTTTTTTTTTTTTGTTTTTCCTAAACAATATTTTATTTGATTATTAGGATTAGGAAACAGGCAAAGCCTATATAATCCCTCTCCCTAAAACTTAAACATAAAACGTAATAAAACAAAGGAATCATGTACACTATTTACAATATAATATATAAATATAACTATATTTAATCAATCAGTCAATTGCACCTGCATTCAGAGTGGGCTAATAATATTGGTATTCAAAATATATGGTACTTAAATGAAACCAATAATAATTATGTATACATACACGTATATATACAGACATACATCCACATATATATATGCACACGTACTAGTATATATAAATAAAACTAAATCTATTAAAATTTAAAAACGTTTTGTAATTTCTATGAAATTATGGACTATTGAGAATGTGGAGTAATTGATAGCATTAGAGAGTTCGGAAGATCCAGAAAGTAATAGTTTTATGTTTCTCTGCTGCGTTGAGAGTCTCAATTGTTATTCGTCGTTCATCCGAATACAAGGGGCAAACTAGTAGATAATGATAGCTGTCTTCGAATTGATGTCCACAGTTACATGAAGGATTTTGGTGAATATGTCTGAGAAATTTGTGACCGTTTAAATCGCTCATATTAAGGCGGAGTTTTGAATGGATTATTTGATGTTTTCTAGTGCCATGATAAAAATAGTTTAAGGTGAAGTATCGGATTTAGAGAGATATGTTTTGAAAGAACTAAGGGAGGGTAAATGTTTGACCGTATCAGGTAGAGAATTCCAGAGTCTGACTGCAGATGGAAAGAACGAGTTATAGAAGAGAGAAGTTCGGCAATAAAATTCAGGGATATTGTTATTACGAAGGTTATAGGAAATAGATCTAGATGGAATAAGAGCAGAGAGATAATCTGGGGTTAAATTATTTAAATTTTGTACATCAAAATAAGCTTATGTCGCCTGCGTCTCTCACGAAGTGTAATGAAACCGGTTTCACTATATAGATCGGAATGGCTGGTTCCCTTTACAGTCCCACAGATAGTTCGGGGTGCATCAAGCTGCAGGTGTTCAAGCTGATTGGACAAGTGATGTGTGCAACCGTCCCATATAATATCCCCATAATCAAAATGTGGTAATATGAAAGAGGTATAGATAGTTTTGAGTGATTTTCTGTGTAACCGGTATTTCAATGAACGAAAATAGTTAATGAGTTTATACACTTTTTGACTGGTTGAATATACATGCGAATCCCATTTGCCGTTAGACTGTAAGAAAAGACCAAGATGTTTATGTACGTTTACTTCTTTAATTTGCACCGACCCCATAAATAGGTGAGGTAAATTGTGCTGTGTCTTAACTGAAGTCGTGAGAGTTTCTGTTTTTAGGGGGTTAAAGGTTACCAGCCATTTCTTTGACCATTCATTTATTCTCTCAATATCTGAATTTAAAACACGCGCGCATTCGGTCGGATCTTCGATTGATATATAAAGTGACGTATAGTCGGCGAATAGTTCGAATTTTGTCTAATGGTTTGGATTGTTCGTACTTGGTTTTATTTTATTTATATTTGATTCTATGTTTTCGATAATGTCATTTATATATATTAAAAAGAGTAAAGGTCCGAGAACGGAGCCCTGTGGTACACCAGCAGTTACTTCCCTGGGGTCAGAGGAGACACTACTCAGTACCACCATTTGTTGTCTGTTGCATAAATAGCTTCTAAACCAGTCAAGTAGGTCACCCCTGACACCAGAGGCGTCAAGCTTCTGACACAGCCCAGAGTGCCAGACCCTGTCAAAAGCTTTACTGATGTCACAGCACACCGTTCTCGTGTGGTTGCCTTTGTCAATTGCCGAAAGAAAGAAGTGGTTCATGTCAATGAGTTGATTGATAGTTGAATCTCCACGCATAAAGCCGCTTTGAAACTTTGTTAGTGTTGCGTTGTCCCGAAAGAAGTTAAAGACATGCTTATAAACACATTTTTCAAAGATTTTGGATAAAATACATAGCAATGAAATAGGTCGATAATTACAACATTCAGATTTATTTCCTTTTTTATGAAGCGCTGAAACATTTGCCACTTTTCATATTGACGGGAATTTATGGCTTATGAGAGAGAGATTGAAAATAAAACAGAGTGGATTAGAAATCGGAGCTGAAATTGTTTTTAAAAGTTTACCACTAATATTATCAGGCCCTGTAGCCTTGGAAGTATCAATACAATCAAGCACGTCTTTAACTTCTTTGGGAGATAAAACAATGTTAGTAATCGAGTGTTGTGCATATTTCAATGAAGGGAGTGGGTGATTTGTATCATCTAGTGATGCCTGGCGAACGAAATAATCATTAAGGCAATTTGCTTTGTCTTGTGGGGTAAAATGGGTGGTGTTATTGTCGCTTAACGGAGGAATAGAGTCGGTGTCTGAACCCTTATCTTTCACAAATGAGTTGACTAATTTCCACCAGGATTTAGTACCAAAATTATTGCCAGTATTTGCCAAAGTGTCCAGCTTTTCAAAGTGCTGTTTTTTGCATTGCCGAATTAAGAAAATATAGTCATTCCGTGTTTTGCGAAAATCTGCCCAGTGGGTTGCCAAATCTGACTTTCTAGATTTCTTATGAAGTTTATTTTTAAATCTGCTGAGTTTCCTAATTTCATTGTTCATCCATGGTTTGTCTCTTGGTCTAAATGTAACTACTTTGTTAGGAATATTTGTTTTTGCTATACTCGTCAACTCATTTATGAATTTGATACATGATTCATCCACATCACTATCTGCAAAAAGTGATTGCCAATCAGTATTAACAGTGTCTGCGATACGTCCGAATAAATCAATGTTGTTATAGTCCCAGATGACTCTTTTAAAGCAGTGAATGAAAGTTGACAGTACACAGGGCAATATTCGCTACAAAAATTAGACAAAATACCACAATTCTTGACATATGTTGGTGAATTTGTTAGAATCAGGTCTAAAAGAGAATTACAGCCTGACTCGCTATATCTAGTAGGGGAGGTAATTAATTGATTCAAATTATAAAAATTTATGGCTTCATGAATAAAAGAATTAGTTTGGGTCAATATATCAACATTAAAATCTCCCAATATAAAGCATTTCCCAACATCATCAAATAGGGCAAGGTTAAAAGATTTTATAAGTAGCTTATTTACATATATTTTAGAGGTGGGAGGTCTATAGAAAGTACCAAATAAAAATCGTTCGTTTGATGTTGCAATCTCGAGCCATATACACTCTGTACCATCAACTTCTAAATCACAGCGTCTTTTAAACGACAGAGATTTGCGGACATACACAGCAACCCCACCACCACTATTAGTTGTGCGATCTTTCCTAACAGGTGTATGATAAGATGAAATGGAAATTGAACTATCTAAGATATTACTATTGAGCCAGGTTTCAGATATTGAAAGAATGTCATAATCATCTAATTCTACTGAGATGAGATCTACCTTGTGTCGCAAACTCCTTACATTCAGATGAACGAAAGATAACAAATTCGATTTTGTAGGACCAGGGTTTGACTCAATGTCACCTGAAAGAGCAAGCAGCATCGAGATTACAGTTTGGGGAATCGCAAGTGTCAAATAGAGAGTCGGTAAATACGAGACAAAAGGACAGTTAGATGAATGACAACAGATTGACGGACGATACAATGGTGAATGATATGACGGACGGAATAACAAGCCTCGACAATGAATGTATTGTAACTTACCCAAGAATGCAAGTACAATTAACTGTGTACAATATATAGTATGACGATAACAAATATAATAAAACAAAACATATTTACAAACTATTTCACGTGCACATTTTACCTTCGATTTTAATTGTTTTGTAGTTTATGTTAATTGTCTCCTTTTAACGTTATGATTTTGATCTAGCTCTATCAAAACGCTTTAAAATAATGTTTTCGACATAATATTTTGTAAAGTACATGTACGGAAAGATAAGATGGTCAAAAAATATAGCCATTGGTCCATTAACACGTGTTTTAAAATAAGCCAGTGGTTAAGTGTTGAATAAGACGTTTGGTATACTAACCGGTTCGATCCCTTTGTTGGTATAAAGTTCCATTGGGATTCAAGAGTACAGTCGTTTGGATGGCACTGTGTATACATTCACATGTTTGTTAAATATCCCCGACAAAATTGGTAGAAGTTGAGCGATTTTTTCTAAGGTTCATGGGTATGGCACAGTTTAGTTTCCACAACTAGTTAAAAAATAATAATTAGGTAATAATCTACTACTAGTGGTTTTTTTAGTAGTAGGTATTTGGAATTCAGAGAATAAACTGGGGTGTATTCAGTATTTGCCTGTTTGGGAATTTTGGTAGGTCGACCGGTGTTTTGAGTTTAATGTTTGGTTTTAATTTGTTGCCTGTGTGGAATTTTTAGCATCTCATATTCTGTTTGCGGTTGTCTGTATGGAGATTTGGATAGTGTTTGGTTTCAGTTTGTTGCCTTTGTGGAATTTAACATTTCGTGATATCCGCCTGTGTGGAGATATGAATTGGGTTATGGTCTAATTGTTACTTATATATATTAACTATAATGGCTGCCTGTGTGGAACTATTGAATGAGAGGAAGATCAAATCAGAAAAAGTAAACGTATTATTTGGTTAACGTTTTCAGTCTTTGAACACCCTTTAGACCATAATTAATATAATTCAATATAAGACAATGAGGTTACGTGATAATAAGTAGGGTTGGGATAGCCTAATGGTTGGCGCGTGCGCATTGTAACACAGGGTGTGTCTGCCCAACTTGCTAAATAGCTATACGCAAAAGCCAATAACATACCGATAGTTATTAAAACAGGAAATATTTGTATTCAGAATTAATATTCGTTAATAGCAGCTAGCGGAATTTGTTGAAAATGTATTGCTATTCTCTATAATGGGCTTGGCAACCACCCTCTCCAATGACTTTAATAAAAATAAAAAAATAAAAATAAAGACAGAAAAATAAAAAATAAAGAAATAAATAGTCGCTATGTATCTAAAAAAAAGGTAAGGCATGCTGTCAAATAAATGACAAATGTCTCAAAATATTAAAAAAAAAAATATAAATAAAAAAATTAGAGGTTTGTTATAGGGCTTATTCTGTTTTAGATGGTAATATACCAAGCAAAACATAAAATAGGTTCCATTTCATTTCAGTACGATAAGGATCTCGTTAGGAAAAGGATTAATGATTTGGATGGTTTACTTCAAAGCAAGAAATACAGGAAACAAAAAGAATTATTTGAACGGGAGTTAGACGAATTTTGTAGTTATTTGACACCTGCAAAGTCGTTGGATAACGTATCTCCGTATCAGGGGCCGCGGAGCGGGCCCGATTTCGGGGGGGCTACTGACCATACCCCCCCCCCCATAACCTTTTTTGAGCTTTTTTGAGCTTTTGGCGACATTTTATTTTCACTATTAAAAAGTATTGCCGGGGCTAAAGCCCCCCTAGCCCCCCCGGCTCCGCGGCCCCTGCTCCGTATAACCTTAGGGAATTTTTAGTGTTAAAGGATCGCGGCGGGAAAAACCCAAGTGCATGTGTTGGATTGTGAGTTCAGAGGATGTAAGGGTATTCAGTCTTGTAAATGTCCCGTTAGATGGGCTGCGCCCTCGTTGGATAGTTTAATCGGACAGATTCGGGCGATTTTCAGAGACAGGGGCAGGGGATCATATTGGAATGAAATGCTAGCTTTAGGGAATCCGATGGCGTCTGCGGTCATTAAGCGCCATCTTGAAGCAACTAAAGTTGAGCAATCCAGGGCTATGGTCATTCCACGCCAAGCTAAACCCTTCTTTTTTAAAAAAGCTTGGGCTTCTGTCGCGTTATTTGGCATATAAACTTTCTAACAAAAAATTGTCTAAGCATGAAACGCATCTTTTTAGACGAGATAATGCATTTTTCAAGTTCCTGTGCTTTTCGGGGGATAGAGCTGGTGATTTAGGGCAATTGCGGACGGATCGGGTGAAGAAAATGGACCAAGGTTTACTAATTCGAATGACAAAAGGAAACATAGGTTGCCAGGCAAAGAAACATACGCCCACAGCAGCTATTTCGTCCGGGCAGTCAACAAGAGTTTATTTTACTTTTTTCGGTAATGAAACATATAATACACTAAAATCTGATTAAAAGTAACAACTCATTATGTAATTATCAGAAAATCATTGGAATTTGTTTGGCTTTGATAAAGTTCTCCTCCATGCTGTTCAAGTTATCTAAATTCATTGATTCTCAATATATTTGTTCGTCTCATGACCTTCAACACTGTGTATAAATTTAAAGTCAATCGGATATTAACTTTAGCCTCTAGAGCGTCCACAAAATTTTGAAAGTGATCAAGGGCCATAACTCAGTCAGTAATTATCGGAAACGCTGAAAATCAATAGGCCTCTTCATCTCATGACTTTAAACACTGTGTATAAATTTAAAGGCAATCGGATAATAACTTTGGCCTATAGAGCATCCACAAGAATTTTTGAAGTGATCAAGGGCCATAACTCTGACAGTAATTATAAGAAATTGCTGAAAATCAATAGGCTTCTTCGTCTCATGACCTCAAACACTGTGTATAAATTTAAAGTCAATCGGTTATTAACTTTAGCCTCTCGAGCGTCCACAAGATTTTTTTAAGTGATAAAGGGCCATTAATCTGACAGTTATTATCGGAAATTGCTGAAAATCAATACGATTCTTCATTTTATGACCTTAAATACTGTGTATCAATTTAAAGTCAATGAGTTATTAACTTTAGCCTCTAGAGCGTCCACAGGATTTTTTGAAGTGATCAAGGGCCATAACTCTGACAAGTATTATCGAAAATCGATGAAAATCAATAGGCCTCTTCGTTCGTCTCATGACCTTAAACACTGCGTTAAAAAATTTAAATCAATCGGATATTAACTTTGGCCTCTAGAGCGTCCACAAGATTTTTTAAAGTGATCAAGGGCCACAACTCCGACAGTAATTATCGAAAATTGCTGAAAATCAATAGGCTTCTTCATTTTATGACCTTAAACACTGTGTATAAATTTAAAGTCAATTGGATATTAACCTTGGCCTCTAGAGCGTCCACAAGATTATTTGAAGTGATCAAGGGCCATAACTCTGACAGTTATTATCGGTAATCGATGAAAATCAATAGGCTTCTTCGTCTCATGACCTCAAACACTGTGTATAAATTTAAATCAATAGGCTTCTTCGTCTCATGACCTCAAACACTGTGTATAAATTTAAAGTCAATGCCTCTAGAGCGTCCACAAACACTGTGTATAAATTTAAAGTCAATCGGATATTAACTTTGGCCTCTAGAGCGTCCACAAGATTTTTGTAAGTGATCAAGGGCCATAACTCTGACAGTTATTATCGGAAATTGATGAAAATCAATAGGCTTCTTCGTCGCATGACCTTAAACACTGTGTATAAATTTAAAGTCAATCGGATATTAACTTTGGCCTCTAGAGCGTCCACAAGCAATTGTGGACGCCGGACCGACGGACGGACGGACGGGGGCGACGGCAATATACGACCACATTTCAATGTGGGCGTATAAAAACGATAAAGGGGGAAGCTCGAACATTTGTGTTAATGAAATCTGATGAAGAAGAAGTTTGCCCAGTAAATGAAATTTAAGATTACATTATATTTTGTGACGAAGAAGGTTTTGATATAAGAAATGGATTTCTGTTTCGTTCGTGTAAAACATTAAGCGAATTGATATTAAACAAACCTGTAAGTTCATCGGGGATGAATCGAAGACTTAAAATACATTTAAAAGCTGCGGGAATTTGGGAGGGAGAGAGACCCCGTGGAGCAAGAGGGGGTTGTGCGATGTCATTGCGGATGCTAGGTGTGCCGGAAAGTCAAGTTCTTTCGCATGTCGGTTGGAATTCGAATAAAATGTTAGATAGATATTCTAAAATGAGGAAGTTGGTTGGAAATTAATCCTCGGCACTCGCACTGTCAAAGTCCGTGGTTCCAACAGATTATACAGACGCAGCGGTTGATGTTTGTAACCATATGAATGACTGGTCTGGAATGTCGTCGTTATGATTGTGTTATAATTAGCAGTTTTTTGTTTGTAGGATTTATCTAGAGAAGTGAAAGAATTGAGACAGATAATAGAGGAACAAAGAAAAAATTCATCGGACGAATCGGTAGAGGTATCGTTACAAGAGGTAAAGGAATATGGTTCTAGAACTGTTGTTTTTAACCCTGACGTGCTATTACAGAAATTAATTACTCTGGATCAACGTGCAAGGGGAGCTAACCACCCGGACGCGGAGATGTATTCTTTTGTAATTCAACGATTTAATCATTATAAGTACCATCCTAATGCTGGGAGTATGATTGTAGCCATGTTATCGACATCAGTTGAGGCAAAGTTAATGAAAAAGGAGCAAGATTTTATTAAATCCTGTTCCTCTTTAAATATGATGGGCGACAGAACAATGTTTCCTGGAACAAGCCAACCGTTTAATTATCGTAATCGTTCATCACAAAACATGAAGACCAGGTGTTATAATTGTCAGGAATATGGTCACATCTCTCGAAACTGTACAAAAAAATAGTGATTAATTCAAGCTCAAATAGTAAATCTCATTGAATGTATATTTCGTTTAGGTGATGGTGTTTATATGTTGTATTTCTGTTTTAGGCACATTTTGATAGTTTGAAATCAGAGATACAGTTATCAGAATGGATTTCATACAAAGGTGAACCAATGGTCTGGTCTAATCACCCATCCACGGAAGAAATTGTTAGCTGTGAACAACCCCCGGATTTGTGTTTTATACCATTTCGAAATCCAAAGAGCTTTAAATCTGGCAAAATTCATAAATATGCGTCTGAATGGGAAACGGTATTAGAGAAGAACAAAATAAGCGGATTAGACATCCTTGACATTGTTAAGAATGGTGTAAACATATATGATTACATCGTTCCATTCCATGGTACTTTTAAGCGCAAATTTTATGATTGTTGTTTCCCACCGTCGATGCATGTTAAGAATGCTGAAATTTGTGAACGGTTTTATGATCTTATTACAAAAGAGATACAAAATCGATTACAGACCGGGGCTGTTTCTGTATTTCAAAATGAACGCTTAGAAAGACCACACATTGTATCACCTTTGACAGTTGAACCCACAAAACCGCGTCTCCGTTTAGACTTACGATATGTTAATTGTTGGATGAGGGATATCCCGTTTAAACTGGATACACTGGTGGATGTACCAAGAATAATTGATAAAAACACTTTAATGACAAAATTGGATGATAAATCGGGGTACGATCATATTTTGATCAACGAAAAATCAAAATTATTGGTGGGGTTTTGTTGGAAAGGGGTGTTTTATGTAAATAATACTATCCCATTTGGTTGGAAAAATTCCGCGTTTATTTACCATTCATTTAATTTAGTATTTAGCGTCTTATCTTCGGGATTTGGGCATTTCAAATTTAATATATATTGATGATCGTCTTATTGGCCAATTGTACTCCACTGTGTGTTCAGATTATAAGATAGGGGCAAGAACAGCGATTTATGCAGCGTGTCAGATTGTAAGTCAATTGGAGTACTGCGTAGGAATACAGAAATCCGTACTTGAACCAACAAATTCGTTGGTATTTTTAGGTTTGAGTATTAGTTCTTCGAAGCAGGCTTTTTTCTTGCCTGATAAAAACCCCAGTCTTTTGCTATTTTGAGAGAATCGATTTTAGCTAAATCTGTTGTTTCATTGGCATCTCTGCAAAAAATTCGTGGAAAATGCATATCATTTGTTTTGGTTGTACCTGGAGCACAATTATATACACCCCCTGTATGTATCGCAATATCCCAATTAACTAAATCTGGAGTTTCACACATCCCTGTTCAAGGAGATCTTATGGAGGAAATTCAGTTTTGGAGAATGTTAGACAAATGGGATGGGTTTTTGCCTTGGAAGGATGAGAGGCATTTAGTTGTACACCTAACAACCGATTCATCCGAATACCGTTGGGTGGGGGTGTTGAAATTACAAAAAAAGGTCATTAACTTTGGTGATTATTGGAGGGGGAATATTATTAAAAGTCCTATAGTAGTTAAGGAAGCAAAGGCTGTTTTTCACTGCTTGTGTGCTATTAAAGAGTACATAACCGATACTCGTATTGATATCGATTGCGATTGTAAATAGTTCATTGCTGCGTGGGAGGGACAGTGTTCGCGCTCGAAAGAGTTAAATGTTATATTAAAGAATATTTTTGAAATGGGAAGAGATTTAAGGGTAGTTATTCGCTTTAGCTACGTTTCTTCAAAAAATAATTCGGCGGATCAACTTTCCAGAATACTTTCAAAGGAAGATGCCATGCTGTCGTCATTGGCGTGGGAGAGAATACAACAGGTTATCGGTGGATCGGGACATACTCTTGATTTAATGGCCTTAGACTCCAATACCATGTGTGATCGAGAGGGTAAGGCGCTAGCACACGTTACACCCTATAATACCCCTTGTTCTGGGGTGTTAATATGTTTGCACAGGATATACAGGAATCGGAAATATGTTATGTATTTCCTCCGTTTGGTAAAATAGCTTCAGTATTAAGGTTTATTGAACAAAAAAATATATTTTGTACAATAATTGTTCCGGAATTTCAACCTAAATCGATTTGGTTGCCAAAATTACGAATAAAAAGTTCGGTGTCCTTTGTAATTGGAAACAAATCCGACAAAGACATAATTGTATATCCCTCTAAAAAGCGGGGGTGTTTCAGAGATAAAAAGGGCCTTCCTTGGGATTTGTTCTGCTACCATATTTGTAATACCAATTGTGTCGGTACACACAAAACGTTTTACCAAGGCATCTTTATGAATCGGGCGTGTCAAAGGTCGTCGTTGGAGATTCCATAATTAGTCGTATGGTCGACGAAGTAGATCGCACATGTCGTGTATGGCTTTTGGGGGTGCCACAATTAAAACGATAGCGAGTCGTATTACGACTATTTGTTCTGAATATAAACCATTATATCTTTTTGTTCATGTTGGGATAAATGACATCAATAACTCGTGTACTGGCGGGTTTAAAGTAAATGTTGTTGTTCAAAGTATTGCATATTTATGTCACATATTAAAACAATTGAAGAATGTTACCATTTTCATTTCTGCTGTTACTTTGTCAACATAAGCAGGAAGACAGACAGGGATTGGGATTGTAAATGGGGCGTACCATGATTTATGCAGGAAGAACAATTGGCGTTTCATAGAGCACAATATATTGAAAAATCATCTTAGAGACGGGTTGCATTTAGAAAGAGCGGGTATTAGAATTATGTGTGATAATTTGGGTCTTCTGTCAAGTTAATGAATAATAAACCGATTCCTTTCGTTACTTTACTATATTTAAATGTGTAAGGGGGTTTAAGTATGTAATGGGGGAATAAAGAGTTTATTTGTATAATGTGTTTTCTTATTACTAATGTAATGTAGATTGTCCGTCCAGGTGAACGCACTATGACTCCCAATACATACATCTGCAGGGCAAGGGTGGGCAAATCAGACAGAAAAGTATACTTACTGTCATACAGCCGAGATTTGATGTAGGGTACCGGAATCTGTCGAGGTTTACCGAGTGTTTCTAGAAGGACACAACCATACTCTTCTCACCATTCACTTCAATGTTAAATCAGAGTTGCTGTTTGGTGGAATACTTTATCACAGCGCTTGGACCATAAGGTGTGACATTGAGTCAATTGAGACCAGGAAGGGTCGCCTGCACTGTCACAAAAAAATCCGGGAAAAAACGGAAAAAGTTCCGGAAATAAAAATTACCAGGAAAATTTTATCCCAGTAATTTTTCTTTTCCTGGCTTAAAAGTGATAAAAAATTGATTGAAATTAAAATATACTCGTGTGTGAAATAGCCTTATTTAACCGAAGTGCTCTCCGGCCCTGACAATCTTTATACTTAACTTCTTTCCACTAATATAAGAATAACCCAATGAACAGCAAGGTATCACAAACAGCTACTTGTCTGTGATTGGACCGATTAGAGGATTTCAGATGCAAGTTTGTGTTACTATTAATTTGCAGGTACGTTACACTGGCCGATCGGTCGTACTATCTGGATTTAAGCTTGCTAAGTTACCAGATAATACAACCTATACATCCGGGGAGTTGAAACACATTTTTACACATTTATGAAAATACTTACAATCTGATTACCGTATGATGAGCGACAGTACACTTTATAGATCTTATAAATAATGTAAATTAGATATACATGAAAATTATTATTCCAAACTTTACAAAACAAGGGAGAGGGGTGATATAGGCCTTGCCTGTTCTCCGATGATCCCTTTTCAAAAATTCTGAAATAAAATATTGTTTACAAAAAAAAAGAGAGTTTTCATATTATGGTTAATAAATTGAAATGAATACTACAAAATGATAATTATTAGGAATGATTATATATGTATACGATTATTATCGTTGCATTTGCAAATCGAAATAATCCGTAAATTCCTGGGGCCAGTTGCTCAAAGCTCTTTTATCTTTAACGATCCGTTAACTTTAACGGAGAGAAAGATTGTTGCTGGAAATAAAGGCCCCGAACATTCTGTGGGGCAAATTTTTACTACAGATTTATGCTAATATAAAAAAATAAAGTATTTTATAGTGTTTTCTATAGTAAATTTAACGGAAAGTTATAAAACAACCGTTACCAAGATATGCCCGTTAAAGTTAACGGATCGTTAAAGATAACGGAACTTTGAGCAACTGGCCCCTGGTCATTACACCGTTTATTCCGTAAAATAACAGAATTAAGTCCATTGTAGAAACATGTTATCCCTAATTTTCACGGAACTCTCTGGTCATTCCACAGTTTTTACCGTAAAATAACAGAATTTTAAAAGTCCATTATAAAAGGGAATAAAACATTTTATCCCAAAATTTCACGGAAATTTCCTGTTTTATACCTAAATTTCACGGAAATTTCCTTTTAATACTGAATATTCCACAGAAATACATAAAACACGTAATTTGAAGAAATAATTAAGAATTTCTCAAAAAAGCCATCAATTAATAAAAAAAGGTGTTAAACTACGGAATTCGGCCACATGAAAATATTGATATTTTTTACAGTGTGTCCATGCTCGTGGGTTTTCGCGTAGTTTTCCAGTTTCCTCCCTCTGCTAAAGACCCCAAAGCGCAAGTGAATTATCAAAATAATTCACACTTTTAACAGAATTTCTCAAAAAAAGCCATCAATTAATAAAAAAAAAGGTGTTAAACTACGTAATTCGGCCACATGAAAATATTGATATTTTTTACAGTGTGTCCAGTTTCCTCCGTCTGCTAAAGATGGCGCGTGTGGCATGCCAGCAGGGTAAGCTTACTCTTTAGGACACCTGTTACCACTGTTTGTCGTGTATTTTGTACACGGGGAGCAGTCCATTTGCTGATTACACTATTTTGCTTGAATATACTATTTTGCCTATAACGCTTTTTAGGACTTGGAATTCCGTCTTACGGTTTGGATTGTTCGTACTTGGTTTTTATTTTATTAAAAGAACCTAGTGTGTGTTGAGTGGACACCAAACCTCATTATAACTACGTTATCCGCAGACACGTAAACAGTAGCATCCAATCAGAGATTGGGACATAGCGACCTCCACGAAAACCTTGACATTTGACGAACCTTGAACTTTGGAACTCGATTATCACAGGTAGACATGTTAGCTTGAAAGCGCGAGACTTGGTATTCGCGACGACCAATGAATCTGATTGGATCACAAGCTGGGTTTATACCCAATCAAACTTAGTGCCGAAATATGCAGAGTGTTACGTGAAGGGCTAATATGGAGATGTAGATAGTTAAAGCGATATCAAACTTTCTATTGAAGATGGTCACACCTACATCACAGGTCAAATTATAACCAGTTTACACATCTTATAATAAAACAAAATTATATTTTAAAAAGTATTACCTTAGCAACAGGATTGTCAAAATGTCCCCCATTGTGCAGACGACAAATGAAGGCGTATGAATACAGCATGTTTATCATATTGTTACGGATATCTGACGAAGGTTTGACCTAAAACATTGACAAACAGTAAAAATAAAAATACAACAAATTTTTACAGAATTATCCATAATTTTGCTGGTTACGCGAAGGGCTAGATAAGATGTATGTAGTTAAAACGAGATCAAGCCTAGCCTTCTATTGAAGGTGTGATTTTATTGGCTTGAATAGTTCGATGCTGTTTATCTTTTTAACTACAGAAGTCTCAAAATCCCAATCATCTGAACCATCTGGATTTGCAGAACACATTTAGTAAACTTAAGATCAATATAAATGAAATTTAGAATGATAACAATACGAGGATACTTGTCGAAACGTCGTGCATTAGAATAAACTAGTGATTGATTCCCATAAAAAACTGTGTTCTGTTAATCTGTTTCCTGATCGCTAAATGCCACTAAAAGATTAAGATCATCTGGATTTGGTGCTATACACCCGCTTAAAGGAACCTAAAGACCGCTTTCTTCCTGATCCACCCGCCTCGAAATCATTACGTTTCATTGAAACCAGTGTATCCCGTGTAGAGAGATTGCAGCACCACCCAAATCCTACTAAACTGTATTTCAATGGGGTAGTACCAGACTTCCTCGCTGGATGTTGTTCTTAATGTTTAACGTCCGCTGCCACAGAAGGTGATATCACCGACAAGTTGTCTTATTTTCATTTTAATCATCTTAGAGCACGCGCAGGGGTCTTTGCTGTGGGAGGAAACCCACGAGGTTGAGAAGGCCCTCCTATCTCCATGCCACATACGCTCACACCAAGGATCGAAACCACAGCTAGAATAAAGGGACATAATTTATAGGCTTGGCGGTCCCACGTGACCTCATTGTTTACCCTTTTAGCACAGTTTTCCTGTACATTCATTACGATCTCGTGTGTTGACAAACGTTATTTTTTGTCTTTTGTCGTCAATATGGAATTTAATACCGATACGATTCTCTTACCATCGATAAGGTCACGCGGGACCGAGTTTTTACTAGCGACACCCGGTGGGAATTCCTTCAGCGAGGATTCCTATTGCTTGTATTTTTGTTGTATTTATGAAAACTCTTTTTATTTTGTAACCTGTGTTTATTTGTAGACGTACAGTATTCCTGTTTTTTATTATAACCGAAAATATCAATTTCCTTGATTCAGAATAACCAAAACGATGCCTCTGATGAGTATAACAATAACCGTATCCAGCCTATCAAATGAGCGATAATTATTCAATAAATATAAACAATAGGAGGAATCTGATTGGATCACAAGCTGGGCTTATACCCAATCAAACTTTGTGCCGAAATATATCGAGTATTACGTAAAGGGCTTGATAAGATGTATGTAGTTAAGGTGAGATCAAGCCTATTGAAGATGCCCAACCTCGGCTCCTACGACCATGATTCAATACATGTGCAGAAAAATCAAATATTCGTTGCAGTAATTATAATAATGTGCTGTTAATTTATAATATTAGGTTGTTATTTCATAATATTGGGTAGTATTTGGTAGAATTTAGTGAGTATTTGTTTTGGTTGGTATAGGGAGGCAAATGGAACAGCCAGGCATCGGTATCGCATTTGAAGTCCATTTCCCGCGATATAACTCTCTATTTTTGAAAAAAAAAAAAATGACATGTCTTTTTTACGTCATTATCTTGTGGTATTGGGTAGTATGTGTTGATATTGAGGTGGTATTGGGGTGGTATTGGGTAGTATGTGGTGGTATTGGGTGGTATTGGGTGGTATTGGGTAGTATTGGGTGGTATTGGGTAGTATGTGGTAGTATTGGGTGGTATTGAGGTGGTATTGGGTAGTATTGGGTGTTATTGGGTGGTATTGGGTAGTATGTATTGATATTGAGGTGGTATTGGGTAGTATTCTGTAGTATTGGGTGGTATTGAGGTTGTATTGGGTAATATTGGGTTGTATTGGGTAGTATTGGGCGTTATTGGGTGGTATTGGGTAGTATGTATTGATATTGAGGTGGTATTGGGTGGTATTGGGTAAATCGTCCTACCCTGTAATTATACCTGTATTTGCAAGACCAGCGGAAGCAATTCTTGATTGGGGGGAGGGGGCTTCCATCCTAAGTCCCTATAGGCGAGGGTCCAGAGGGGCCGCAATAACCTGAAGAAAAGAGTACTTGTAGCCAAATTATCGGGGGGGGGGGGCTTTAAATCAGTAGATATATACATCTAGATATATACCTGTAGTTTAAAAGATATGTCTTATTTGAATATAAAACCAGGACATCGACCTGATAGTTCTGAAAGGTCTTAAGTGTCAAAAATTGTCTGAATTAGTTTATGAGGTATGAGAGGAAAACCTATTCCAATCTTAATTACGCAAATAGGACATCAACATTTTAAAAGCAATTTAATTGTGGAAGTTACGACCTTACTACAGTTCTGAAATTTTGCACAGAGAAGACCCCCAATGTGATTGGTGATCATATGTAAAAAAAAAGATATTTGGGTCATAAGTGGCACTTACAACCTTTCAGAGCTATGGCATCGACCTATTCCTTTATTTGTATATAAATCAGTAGATAGTCTTTTAAGAGCGTGTCTTATCTGAATATAAAACGCTGACACATAATGACACACGATAATAAAGGCCAGAAGTCAGACATGATCTGAACTTTTGACTCCACAGAATTAGGTCAACACCCACCTGTTATTGCCAGACGTCCTTATAACAAAATAAAAAACTGTAATCGACACGATTCAATAACAATAACAAAAAAAAACCTCTACACCTACAGTTTTTATTTTGTTTGGTGAACACCCACCTGTTATTGCCAGACGTACTTTAAACAAAATAAAAAAACTGTAATCGACGAAACGATTAAATAATAATTACAAAAACAAACAGGATAGATGAAGTGAATTCCGAGGATAGAAGATAGCCCCCATATGAGATATTTTAAAGCCCCAATACCAAATTTGGTGTAACTGAAAAATATGTCCCAATCTTTACTCGGGTCAACAAATTGTACTTTTTTACAATATTCCAATTAATAAATGATACAAATGTCACCTTAACACACCTAATTTTAAAAATTGGAAAAATTCAACTATATGCCGTAACATGGTTTGAAAAGCTTTACGTAAACACTTTCAAATGCAACTTGGATTTAAACATATTTTCGAACCCTCTGGACAGGTAAAAAAGGATGTAATGGATAACTAATACAACAGGTAGGACACTTAAACATCTTGTAGTTAGAATAAGGCTACTTTTTTTTCTGGACCTGCCAAGCCAGCAAGAGTGTTATTGTCCCTTTAAGGAAGTGGTGCCTAGCAAAAAGAAAGGATGTTATTATGTTATCATGGAATGATCATGACTAGATAAGCCTAGTCGAAAGCAGCAATTGAATTCCATAGAATTACGACCTGTGTATTCCACTTCAAGTACTAAATGACATCGAAACAGCGTGTTATATTGGTAGACACATGCAACAATAAACTGTAATATTATTATGCCAAAGAGCAATATTTTGCCAGGCTGACACTTGCACGATTCCGTGGCACGCATTGGCACGACTCGAGTGTTCACGACACCGTCCGATTTGCGCAAACTCGTCGTGCCAATGCGGGAAGTGCGTAAACTATGCGCAAACTCATCGTGCCAGTTCGTGTCAATGTGGACACCGATGGACATGACAAAATCATGACCAAAAGTCGTGCAAGTGTCAGTCTGGCTTAAGACTGTGGCTGGCGAACCAGAAGGCCAACTAAGAGATCGGACAAAGTTCCTGTCTAGTTCCCTTTTCACTCGCGGGGGTTGGTTGGCGGAATGGTTAGCACGTGCGCGCTGTATCGTAATGTCTGTTGTTGATTCAACTGGCGTAGTTTCCATTCCCTGGTTGTACGTAACAAGGCGCAGGGTCGTCTGTGCAACCTCGTGGGTTTTCTTCAGGCGCTACGCGAACGCAGTTTATTGAGATAAAATTGAACCATGTGTTAGTCCCGAAATTGCCTAGTTTGTGACTAGTGGATGTTAACCCTTATTTCGCTCCCCCTCCCTCTTCTCTCGCAAGCATCTCGCCGTTCTGACCCCCACGATCCATCGAATTATTGAAATAATATTGAACCATATGTTAGTCCCGAAATGATCTCTCTTTTGTTTTGTTCATATCTTAGCTATCTAGTGTAACACCGTGTGGGCCTGTCTGTCACCACATCCTATTACGACCCATGCATCTTTTCTTACTATATATATAGCCCCGTGATCGGCTAGAACTGGTCTCTAGCTGTCTTTGCTTCTACTTCACGTTGTGTGTTTGCTTCTTACTGGTTTCTTAAGATGGTTGTCTTCTCAGTTCGTTTTTACATTTTATATAGAGTAGCCGAATTCATGTATACAAGCATAGTACATATTATAAGTGTGGTTTAATGGTCGAGAGGGAGACATTAAGTAATATATTGTAACAACAAAAGGACCGTGAGGTCCGAGTGTTTTTACAATATATTACGCAATGTCTAAGCTCGAGACGATTAAACTACTTAAAAATACAGACTCCGCACGTGCGTTTACAGTGAAAAACCTAATGCCAGTCTAATATTGTTATAATGTACGCTTGGCAAGTTGCCCGTACATTATTTGAAATAATGGTACGCTGGGCGAGTCCTCTTATAGAAACTGTTACATCTTTTCCCTCCTAGATGGTACCTCTCTGGAATCTAATGGAAGTCTGTTCGATAGTTTCTAATAGATATCTTATACAGGACTCACGTATATCAAGCATACCTGAGTGTGTTCATGGCCCTGAACTTGTGTAAATAACTAATTGATTGGTTAAATTAAACCAAATAATGCCATAGTAATTTTTCTTGCACATGTAATCTCGTGGTATTTTATAGACACAAAGTTTGACTATCTAACTATTTCTATGTGTCAAGGGGATCACGGTGGCTAAGTGGGTAAGGTGCTGGCTCGCTATCCTGGAGGTCGCGTGTTTGATCCCTGCATTGGCCGAGAAAGTTCATCTCGATTTTCCGGCGTGGTTTCCCCTTGTCAGTGATGGAGACGGAGGGCCTGACAAGGACAGCTACCTAGTCGTTCGGATGGGACGAAAAACCGAGGTCCCGTGTACACATTGGCGTGCTCGTTAAATCCCCCTTTACAGTTTGAATTCAGTTACTGCCCGGGCAAAAATTTCCTTCGTAGACACTGCATGGCTTTAGATTGATTGTTTAACGTCCTACTGTTATGCACTTAACCAGAGCTAATTGAAGACGGGACACTGTATGGCGTATGCCTGTATGCCTGTCTTCAATAAGGCCAGGTTATGTGCAGAAGCGTAGAACGTTAAACCCCATTTCATTTATTCTTCCTGTTACTTTTATCTTTAGTGATATTTAGTACATACTACATATGTCAATCTACCAACTTGCCAATGATATTTAATTAATGAAATATAAAGCCATCTTATTCCTCTATTCTTTGTCTATAAATTTAAAACAATGTCACCACGACTATATCGCTACACCAGACACAAAGTTTAAAGGTTATTCGAGTCATTGCACTTCACCAGATTGTCCGCCTTTTATTGAGCAAATTGATTTTCCGCACGACAATTTTTTTCGATAGAAGTGGATAATAATTTCCTGTTCATCCTTTTAAAATGACTTTAAATAAGTGTAGACTCTTCAAGTATACTGAGTCATTCATAAAGCCAGTAGACCGAGTTTAATCATAAGGAGAGAGAGAGAGAGAGAGAGAGAGAGAGAGAGGGATGGGGGGAAGGAAAGAGGGAGAGAGAGAGAGAGAGGGGGGGGGGGGAGTGAGAGAGAGGGAGAGAGAGGGGAGGGAATGAGAGAGATAGATAGAGAGAGATAGAGAGATAGGTAGAGAGGGAGGGTGTTAGAGAGGGAAAGAAAGAAAGATCGAGAGGGAGAAAGAGAGAGAGAGAGAGAGAGAGAGAGAGAGAGAGTTGATTATGGTCTGAATACCATCGTCAAGCCTTGTTTCCCGAGAAATGGTCACGGATCTGGGGGTTGTAAACCGACTAAAGTGTAAACTCTTCCAGTAATTATAATCTCACCGTCTTGTATATTTTTTCCATACTAAACCCCACAACAGACACGAATCTAGGTGACCGACATTTTAACACCCAAATCGACGGTTTTAGTGGGAAAACTTTAAAGATACATTATGGGAGATTAGATAAAGAATTGACCCGGTTCTCACTATAATAGTTAAAAACTATACAAGGGAGATTAGATAAAGAGTTGGCATTTCTTACTATAATAGTAAAAACTAGATAATGTCAAGGCAATATGATGAAAAATTAAGTCAAATTGATCCACTATGAACCGAGAAATAAGATCCACAGGGCCTCGGACATTATTACTAAAGTCGGCATGACAAAAATCCATTTAATCGAAAAGGAAAGTTATGCAGCAAATCGGATCGTAATCCAACAAGTATCGCAGGCTAGCGTTAATATCGAGAGTTGATTATGGTCTGGATCAGTTAGTTTTAAAATGTCTAATTAAAACTTAATATAACATTTCAGGCCCAAAGAGAGATCTACACTAGGCAGATTTAGCTCTTACATAATAGATGTTTAAGCTTGAGAAGGATTTCTTCCACTTCCATTTACTAAAATAGAAATTTTTAATCACTCGTCGTGCGCATGGCAGATGTGAAATGTGACCCTCAAGTACAAAACAGTACACTTGGGTCAAATTGAAGAAATGGAGATAATGGTGTCAAATGAAAGAGTATAAAAACCTCTTTTCATTGGTACCTGAATTCTAAGAATCTGGCCAAAATTGGCACAGATATGGGAGTTTTGAGTTTGTATCCTCTTTCATATTTCTTTGAAACATTTTCAAATGACGTTACATGCAGCTTCTAATTGTTATTTTTTTTATTTTCAAGGGAGCCGCGCTGCTAGCTCTTTATCCGATGTTGGCCGGAAAAGGATGCTCGGGATTTACCGGTGTGGTTTCACCGGTCAGTGGGAGGGGTGGGTTGGAGTGGGGTGTGTGACAAGGCACATCACTAGTCGTTTGGGTGGGACGTGAAACCAAGATCCCCTGTACCCATTGGAGTGTAAGAAAAAAAAATATTGGAAATAAAAGTAGTCCGCAAAGTAACTTTCCGGGCAAAATGTCCATCAAGACTCTTCACATTGCGTACACCAGCCTTCATTATAAGAACAGTCCGCCCATAAAAGTAGGTCGTTGAACCACATGTTATCTTCATGTCTTTCCTATATTATGTCATTAGAGTATTTTTGCATGACCTCATAAATGTAGACGTCTGTGAAATCCAGTCTTTGTTCTGGTCATATTGACATGTAGCCATTGTGGAAAATAAACTCCAATTATTCCCCCGTCCTTAAGCCAAGCAATACAATACCACCGTTACTCTTTTCTCTAATTTGCAGCCATGGTGTAAAATGAACTCCAATTATTTCTCCGTCCTAAAGCCAAACAATAACATACCATCGTTATTTGTTTTCCTAATATGTTTTTGTCGTCGGGATAGTCTTATCTTAAAGCGAGATTTTTATATTTTCTAAGAAAGTCAAATGCTCAATAGGTTGTCCACCAACAATTATACGATCGTAGGTGTCATTCTCACACTTTAAACGGGGGGGGGGATGGCCTAGTGGTCTAGAGTGCCGCACTTTGACCTCTAGCTGGCCGGACACCTCTGACTTACGCCTGTGGTTTCGAGCCTTGTTGTCAGCGTATGTGGCATGGAGATAGGGGCGCCTTCTCAACCTCGTGGGTTCCCTCCGGGCACTCCGGTTTCCTCCCACTGCTAAAGACCCCTACGTGCAAGCGAATTATTGAAATAAAATGAAACCATATGTTAGTCCCGAAATGACCTAGTTGTGTTGAGTGGACGTTAAACCCCATTCTCTCTCTCTCTCTGTCTCTCTCTCTCTTGCACACTCAAAACTCATTTACATCGGAACTAATAACACAATTACCCCCCTTGTTTTCCATGATATTTTTGGTGATTTTTCAACTGGCAATAGTGAATTATAGGATTAATAGGATTATACTTTAAAAAGGTAGGACAGTAAATAGGCACCATCTATTTTAGGACTTTGTTTTAATACATTTTAAAAATATGAAATTGTAATTTTAATTACTAGAGTAAAGTTTTGGAAAATTTCGCTGTGTCATTTCGGGACTAACACATGGTTCAATTTTATTTCAATAATTCGCTTTAGCAGTGGAAGGCAACCAGAGGACCCGGCAAATATACACGACCCTGGCGACCCTACTCCCTGTTACGAACAACCGGGGAATCGAAACAACGCCAGTTGACCCAAAGACAGTTCTTACGACACAGTAAGCACGTGCTAACCATTCGGCGTACTCTTATATCGAATTCCAACTGTCACAGTATACACGGGACCTCGGTGCTTCGTGACAGTTGTTTATGTTACAAATATAGAAATTTCTTATCATTTATACAGACTTAGATAGCAATGTATTTACGTATATAAAAATATACTTTATGTATATAGGATTTGATTACACAGAGATAAATTTATAATTATATAAACACAGGAGATCAATCAAATTTTTGTGTTATGTTTTTTAAAATGTTTTAAAAAAGACTTAAAATAGATGGTATCCATAAATAGTCCTACCTTGTTAAAGAATAATCCTATTTATCCTATAATTCACTATTGTCAGCTGAGAAATTGGCAAAAATATGCTTTTCAACTTCAAAATCCAATGTTTGGAGATGGCTGTTCCATGTTGTCAATAGGAAAACAAGGGAGGTAATTGTGTTGTTAATTCCTGTGTCAATGATTTTTAAGAGTGAGAAATAATGCGCATAGTCGTATAATAGTGAGTTGATAACCTATTGAGCAAAAGACATAGAAATAATTATGTTTTGACTTTCTTCGAAAATCTGAAATTCTCGCTTTAACAAAAAATTCACTGAAGGCGTTTTATTACTTACGAGGTTTTATTCACCGTTACTTATTTTTAAATTTGTATTACATAAGGTGATGTTTATTTACATTTATATTACTTAAGATGTTGTTTATTTGGAGTGGTGTTGGATTGCTGATTGGTTAGTGTGTGCTGTATCATAAAGCCTGTCATTGAGTCAACTGGCGTCGTTTCGAATTCCCGGTTGTACGTGGCCAGGAGTAGGGTCGCCTGTCCAACCTCGTAGGTTTCCTATGGGTCCTCCGGTTTCCTCCCACTGCGAAACACTCCTACGAGCGCGAGCGAATTATTGAAATAAAATTAAACCATTTAATTTGTTAGTCCCGAAATGACATAGTTTGTGTCGAGTGGACGTTAAACCCCATTTGTATCTCTCTTCTCTCCCTATCTCTCTCTCCCTCTCTCTCTATTTTAAAATGTATTTATATATTTTGTACTTTTGTATATGGAATCCCATGTCGTGCGATTGTTTAATACAAAGATAAAACGGTATCTATTCAACTCAACCTGACTGATGTCCTGTCTCTTCTCCCCGGAGATCTACATGAATAAAACTGACACGAATCCCGGAGATGTAGGAAATTTCTGTTCGGAGAGAACAATTATATAAATACACACATTAAAGGACTCTGAAAATATCTTGATTGGTCGTGATTATTTTAATAAAGCCGATATATTCTATAGTTAATTCATATTGAACAACAATTTACTAGAGTCACGAAATATACAATAGTGCTCACGATCTTGTTCAAGGTCGCCATGTACTCTTGGTGGGCATTGGTGGCTATTAATATAGACGGTGAATAGAGAGAGAGATAGAGAGAGAGAGCAGGGGCGGATCTAGGAATTTCGATAAGGGGGGGGGGGCAGCAAAATGAGGGCACGCCGCTCAGGTGAGTGGTGGAAACAAGGTATTGCGACCGTAGCGATCAAAAAAAATGGGGGGGGGGCGTGGTCTTTTATGAAATTCATCCCATATTGGTGTATTTTTAGAGCATTTGCTGTCTTATTTGCTTCAGTACAAATCAATTTCTATTTTTATATTCAAATTTATATAGGCCTATTCTTAAAACGGTGTTTGTATTTTATTTGAGTACAACGAAGTATGACAACAGGTAGATATTGGTAATTAAAACATGTTGTTTTATTTGACTTGTGTCTTACAAGTTATATTATTATTACGGTGGAATGAGAATCATGTCAGACAGAAGTTGAAAAATCCCTTATCGTCCTCCTAGCCCTACTCCCGGCCCGTAGCAAATCCACGATCAACACAGGCAAGAAATAAAATAAGAAACATTGACATTGTGGATAGGTTAGAATTAACCGTAGATTAAGTACCTTATAAATTGATCGTAAAACCGAACGTACGACACCATTAACGACATCTAAACCTTTTAACATTGGAATGCCGTAAATTTGGATGATAGGGTCTACTACGGCACACAAAAATAAATAATGTCGTGGCAGACATGCTTTGTGTGGGCTTTTATCATGGCTTTGCCGTTTGCCGTGGTACATTTCGAGCGCTGAGTTTGTGTACAGAGAACTTCGAACGAAGTCTAGAGGGTTTAAATACGACTGGGCGGCTTTTTTCGATTTTTTCATTGTGCTTGGCGGCAAAAAGTAGTGCTTTCTTACGTGGCCACATCCCTGTTCCTTGCATTTGTAGCAATTCCAAGAGCCATTTGGCTGATATTTTCGGACATGTTTGGGTCTGAGAAAATGCACTTTCAGAAGTAAAAAAGGCACTTTCAGAAGTAAAAAAGGACACTGTCGAAAATTAGGTGGGGTGCGCGCCCCTTGCGCCCCCTTGAATCCGCCTCTGGAGAGAGAGGAGGAGGGAGGGATGGGGTTAAACGTCCGGTCGGACACACACAAGGTCATTTCAGGACCAACTTACGGTTCTATTCCGTGCGGTGCCGTGATATGCGCCCCTAACCCATGTCAAGTACACTTGATTCAATGACTGCTAGACCTAATGATCTAAAGCGGATGCGTTAAACCGCTCATTCATCCAACACCCCTTTTAAAATATAGATTCATTACAAGGTAGATCTATTGATCTTTTCATCATCTGTAAATGTCGCGTCCTTCTCAACCTCGTGAGTTTCCTTCGGGCACTCTGGTTTCCTCCCACTGCTTAAGACCCCTACGCACAAGCGAATTATTGAAATAAAATTAAACCATGTATTAGTGCCGAAGTTACCTAGTTGTGTTGTTGAGTGGAAGTTAAACCCAATGTCTCTCTCCCTCTTTCATGTCGTGGCGCTGTTTAAAGGCCAGCTCCCGGTTTCACAAGAAATTCTCAGACTTAAGTTAAGAATATACCCACAAAATATGTTAGCCTCATTTTAACTAATATATAGCTCTTTATAAAACTTTTGTTGTGTTAACGTATCAGATACATCAATAAGAAACCTGAGAAACCACGTGATTTTTTTGTGTTTCGTGATCAAAGATATTTCGCATACAAAGTGAGTGAAAGTTGAGTAAATTCTAGACTTCAAGGAATACTTTGTGAAACCGAGGCCAGGACTTTGTGTAACACTATTAGTGTAAAACAGAAGATCGGTTTAGTAATTATAAAGGATTTATTTACATCAGGTATCTAAAACAGCTTCGGTTACATACATTCAACATGAATACAACAGCAATACATACTACTGGAACTATTACTACTACGGGAACTAGTCTTCTACAGGAACACATCAACACATCAACACATCGACATTAAACAACAACACACGGCATGTGCATAATTACTTGAACTGGCTCGAAGTCGTTTTGATCTTGTACACAGAACATATTGAATAAATTAGATGTTTAATAGATCGTGCATCGAGAGTACAACGCAGTGGACGCTTACGTCTAGCCCCCGGATCAATTCACTCTTTTTGAATTGGTTGTTTGTTATTTTTGAGTGTGGTGTCTTGTCGATATAATTGTCTTTTATGTAAATCATATGTGGTGCAGTCCCCCTGCACTTACTAATAGAGGTGAACGTCAAAATCATGTATTGTCAAAACTAGCAGGTTCATTACGTTCTATACAACTGAATCATAAATGATATCGCTGTGTTACATTTGTCACCATCACACATACACAAAATCCCCAACATGACCGCCATTTGTTTTCCTAACTCTCGTAAATCGTGATGCCATAATATAAATCGTGATGTCATTATGTATATCGTGATGTCATAAGATAAATCGTGATGTCATAATGTAAATCGTGATGTCATTATGTATATCGTGATGTCATAAGATAAATCGTGATGTCATAATGTAAATCGTGATGTCATAAGATAAATCGTGATGTCATAATGTAAATCGTGATGTCATAATGTAAATCGTCATGTCATAATGTAAATCGTGATGTCATAATGTAAATCGTGATGTCATAGTCATAATCTTAATCGTCATGTTCTAACATCCATCACAGGTATACCGCAAAGTAAAAGTAGAGAAACGATTGATAACTTGTATTGTTTAAACTTGTATCGTCGGTTTATTCTCTTCGACTTTATTTCAGGTGTAGTTTTGACAGGTTCTTACAGTTCCATCAACATCCACCACGCCCCAATATACCATTAATACAATCGTCAAGCCCTTCGCGACCAGACAATGCGATAACTTTCTTTATGGGGATCCCAACGAAAATATTTTAAAGTATTTTAAACTTACTAAACGCTTTGAATAAATAAGAATTAGCTGGCGATGGTGATTAATGTTAAATGAATATGATGATAATGATGATGATGATGATGACTTACTTGTATAAATATGTAATATATACTTGTACATTATGTACATTTTAGTAATTGTATTGTTATGTGTATTTAATATATTTATTAAATAAGGAGACGAATTAATATAAGCCCTTGGCCTGTTTTCGAATCCTTAACTTTTGTCAGTGTATGTATAATATATATCTTATTTGAATAAAATATTGTTTAAACCAACTACAGATTCATCTTCAATACAGACTCGTCCCACTACACAGTCATATTAAACAATTTGTTTATTTGGGGGTAACTAAAATATATTCACATTTATGTCGCCTACTATTTTATACATATCTATCGAACAAACACAATAAGTACCATCATCCGCATTTTGGGTAATCACACTTGTGTTTCAACTAAAATGAATTCAAAAAGGCGTCCTAGAGAGGCGGCTTCTCAACAATGCATCGAGGGTTCAATCCCAGCTCAGGGCAAGAACTTTATCGTTGTAAGTGAGAGGGATATTCGGTCTCCCGTCCAATCAGGCAGGTTTCCCCCGAGGTTCTTCGGTTTCTTCTTGCAGTAATGATCGAAATCATTCGCACGATCTGTGCCAAGGGCCAAATTGAAAACAAGCCTCAGGTTAAATTTGCTACCCTTGTAAAATGACGAGATTATTATTATTATAAAATTAAATTATCCGAGTAAAGTATATGTACCAAGGTTTGAGGAAAATATAATATACGATCATTGTTTGTTAAGAGGATGGGGTGGGGGTCAATAGGTTGACAATGTTCGTAATACTAGTATATAAGCAATGTGGCTGGCTATTTAACCCTCTAGGGGGACTCAACTAAAACAAATTCAAAATTATTTTATTCACAATTTTTATTTCAAAGCAGCACTTTTATTTACATCATTATTTACAAGTATAAGTTACAACATTTATTCATATCTTAGAAAAAAATAGTTTGTTATATATACAACCTTTATTCCCTTTATTCACAATTTGTTTTACATATTATCGAATGAGCACATATAATAATAATAATAATAATAATAATAATAATAATAATAATAATAATAATAATAATAATAATAATAATATTAACAATGATAATAATAATAATAATAATAATAATAACAATGATAATAATAATAATAATAATAATAATAACAATAATAATAATAATAATAATAATAATAATAATAATAATAATAATAATAATAATAATAATAATAATGATAATGATAATGATAATAATAATAATAATAATAATAATAATAATAATAATAATAATAATAATAATAATAATAATAATAATAATAATAATAATATTAACAATGATAATAATAATAATAATAATAACAATGATAATAATAATAATAATAATAATAATAATAATAACAATAATAATAATAATAATAATAATAATGATAATGATAATAATAATAATAATAATAATAATAATAATAATAATAATAATAATAATAAAACAAATACAAACTTTGGTTAATGAGGCAACTTATTTAGTGAAAAAAAGTAATCTTCCATAAGCCCCCCCCCCCGCGCCCCAAGCTGCAAAGACGTATATACATGTAATATCAGGAAAAACATCATTTGAAATGCAAAAGCATTTTAAAGTGAGAACGTTGGGAAGTCACTTCTAAACTACAAAACATATGCATTTTACAAGTAAAATATAGAAAGAACACTATACAGTAATTACACAGAAATAATAAGTATGTCATCAGTTGAATTTTAGGGTTTCTTCAGTGCTCATGCTGTATTCGTTACACCTCGGTTTTATGGAAAATATGACTAACAAATTGGTAAATAGCGTTCGTAACTACAAAAACAGGCTCGGAAGTCGTAATTTCTACTGGAGAACTGGGGTAGCTAAATGAATTTCAGTTAAATTTTAAAAATTTCAACATTTTTGCACATCTTTATATCAAAAGGTACATTGTTCCATACAAAAAACGCAGAATAATAAAAAAAGTACGTTTCATGGGTTCCGTTTTGCACTTTGAAGGAAATGAGATTTACTGGTATCACATTGTTTGTATATCGGATTACAGTTTCATGTGTGTGTTTGGGTAGTTAAGATCTGAAATTATACTAGTGTTTTTTCGAAAGGAACGTATAAATCATTCTCCAAGATCTCCATAACGGGTGCTTGGTCGCTTGGCGAATTCGCGGCTTTATGCGCGTTGTCATAAACTAACTTATCCGTATCTTCAAAAGGAACATATAAATCGTTTTCTAGGATTTCCATTTCAGGAGTAGCAACGTTTTGGTTTGTCCCGATTTCCATTTCAGGTGCAGCAACTTCTTGCTGTGTACCGCAGTCGGATGTATTATCATACACCCCACTTGTCGTAGGTTTCGAAACCTCAATAGCTGAGTCTTCAAAAGGAACATACAGATCATTCTCCATGATTTCCATGACTCCCGATGGTTGTGGTGTATTATTGGTTGTAGAAGCCACAACACCTGTGGGGGCGGGATTGTTGGGTGCCTCGTAGGGTATGTACAGGTCGTTCTCCAGGATCTCCATCTCAGACACATCAGTTGCACTACTCTTGGATACTTGATCCGTTGGATCCACATTAAACCTCCTTCCCGTCTTATTCACAACGGCATATTCCGGTGTACGACCTGTTGTCATGCTCGATGGATTGACACGAATTTTATCATCTTTAACGTCCCCGTCCTGGGTATTCAAACTTTCTAGTACGAAGTAATTTGGTGTAGTATTATTGGTAGTATTGTTAACAGTATTGTTAATATGCACGTGCACATTCTGTTGTAAGACTTTAGCCTTCTTTCTTCGTATTCTAAAAATAGATAATAATAGAATTATATTTGCCGATTACACTCTTTTGCCTTATTCCACTATTTTGCCTATACCGTTCTTTTAGGATTGGATTGTTCGTACTTGGTTTTATTTTATTGTAGTTAAATAGTTAGTGCATGGGTTTTGCGTCACATATGATTTACATAAAGGACAAATATAACGACAAGACATCATACTCCGAAACAACAAACAAAGAAATAAACAATTCAAAAAAGAGTGAATGGATCCGGGGGCTAGCCGTAAGCGTACAGTGCGCTGTACAGTCCCGGGTTTGAAGTAACATAACAGACTTCACTCAAAATTGAAAATGACCAGGAAAAATATTATGTGATGTCAGCATGAGTCATGGTCTGCCATATGCCACAAGAAATACAAATGCAAGCATACTGTAGGAACAATTCCGACTATACAAGTAACCACATCGGTGAAATGTATAAAAAAAGGTAGTCTAAAACATTAAAGAAGTGTTATCAACCCGTGTATACGTATCTCGCAATAATTCACACTATACATGCGTTGTTACACGTAATGAGTATAATAACCTAACATAAGGCAGTGGTGACGGCGTTATTAGATCAGAATATCGTGGCTGTGTTGTGGTTTTGATCCCACTGCTAGATATAGCTACTCACACAGGAGTTATTGAATAACCATTATAACATGTTTGATCAAAGTGACCTGAATAGTGTCGACCCTAATATGTTACCCCCCTCAAATGTTAGTCTCGAAATGACCCGGGTCCGGTTGCTCAAAGCTCCGTTATCTTTTGACGATCCGTTAACATTGAGTTAACGTGTCGTTAACTTGGTGTTATATTTAACGGAATTATTGGGCTCCGTTATCTGTTTAATGATGGCATTAGTTACCAATGTAATTTTCTATAAAACGGATAGTAAATATAACTTAGTTTTGAGCAACTGGTTATTATCGAATTTATGTTAATTCCATCCCCAATTAATAACCCAACGTACATCGATGGCAATATACAACTCCGCATTTTGAGAAATATTTTAGCAAATCCCCATTTCCAAACCAGTGAATTCTATTTTATATCTTGTCAGCATGTTTTAGTGGATATTTTAAAACTGTACCTGAATAAAACACATACAGCTACTACAATGAATATCAACACCAGTCCACCAACAACACAACCAATTATCAACAATAGGTCTGAATAAAAGAAAAATTCGAACATATACATTATACATCCAAATAAAACAAGATGACTAGTCATCAACATCCCGCCCCCTTGCACACGTTTGGAAAAAATAAGGAAAAATAACTTGTTTATGCTATTGGTAATCAATATAAAAATTTATCAAATTTCGCAAACAGTGTCACTTGTCCTAAAATTGTGGACCTGTTTACCAGAGCCTGTAGGGGTCGCACCATCAGTTGTGTCCAGAGTCTAATAGCGACAAGACACCATACTCAAAAAACAACAACAAACAAACAATTCAAAAAAAGCGAATGGATCCGGGGGCTAGACGTAAGCGTCCACTGCGTTGTACTCTCGATGCACGATCTATTAAACATCTAATTTATTCAATATGTTCTGTGTACAAGATCCAAACGACTTCAAGGCAGTTCAAGTAATTATGCACATGCCGTGTGTTGTTGTTTTATGTTGATGTGTTGATGTGTTTCTGTGTTCCTGTAAAAGACTAGTTCCCGTAATAGCAATACTTCCAGTATTATGTATTGCTGTTGTATTCATGTTGAATGTATGTAACCGAAGCTGTTTTAGATACCTGATGTAAATAAATCCTTTATATTTACTAAACCGATCTTCTGTTTTACACTTATACACAAAGTCGTGGCCCCGGCTTCACAAAGTATTCCTTGACGTTTAGAATTTACTCAACTTTCACTCACTTTGTATGCGAAATATCTTTGATCACAAAACACAAAAAAATCACGTGGTTTCTCAGGTTTCTTATTGATGTATCTGATACATTAACACAACAAACGTTTTATAAAGAGCTATAGTTTAGTTTAAATGAGGCTAACATATTTTGTGGGTATATTCTTAACTTAAGTCTAAGAATGTCTTGTGAAACCGGGTTCTGGCCTTTAAACAGCGCCACGACATGAAAGAGGGAGAGAGACATTGGGTTTAACGTCCACTAAACAACACAACTAGGTAACTTCGGGACTAACACATGGTTTAATTTTATTTCAATAATTCGCTTGTGCGTAGGGGTCTTAAGCAGTGGGGGGAAACCCACGAGGTTGAGAAGGACACGACATGAAATTATCCTTCAGATTTACAGATCATGAAAAGATCAATAGACCTACCTTGTAATGTATCTATATTTAAAAAGGGATGTTGGATGAATGAGCGGTTTAACGCATCCACTTTAGATCAATAGATCTAGCTGTTATTGAGTCAAGTTCACGTGACATAGGTTAGGGTCGCATATCCAAGTCCAACCTCGTGGATCGATCGTCTCTGGGACCTGACGGCCCCGCACGGAATTGAACCGTATGTTGGTCCTGAAATGACATAGTTTGTGTCGAGTGGACGATAAAGAATTGGCCCGGTTCTCACTATAATAGTTAAAAACTAGACAAGGGAGATTAGATAAAGAGTTGGCATTTCTTACTATAATAGTAAAAACTAGACAATGCGAAGGCAATTTGATGAAAATTAAGTCAAATTGATCCACTATGAACCGAGAAAAAAGTTCCGCATGGCCTTGGACATTATTACTAAAGTCGGCTTGAAAAAAATCCAATAATCGTGAATAAAAGTTATGCAGCAAATCGGATCATAATCCAACAAATATCGCAGGCTAGCGTTAATATCGAGAGTTGATTATGGTCTGGATCAGTTAGATTTAAAATGTCTAATTAATACTTAATATAACATTTTAAGGCCTAAAGAGAGATCTACACTAGGCAGATTTAGCTCTTACATAATAGATGTTTAAGCTTGAGAAGGATTTATTCCACTTCCATTTACTAAAATAGAAATTTTTAATCACTCGTCGTGCGCATGACAGATGTGAAATGTGACCCTCGAGTACAAAACAGTACACTTGGGTCAAATTGAAGAAATGGAGATAATGGTGTCAAATGAAAGAGTATAAAATCCTCTTTTCATTGGTACCTGAATTCTAAGAATCTGACCAAAATTGGCACAGATATGGGAGTTTTAAGTTTGTACACTCTTTCATTTGACACCATTATCTCCATTTCTTCAATTTGATCCAAGTGTACTGTTTTGTACTGAAGGGTCACAGATGGTATAGCACCGCATTGCATATTAAAAGTATATCAATTTTTAGTTTGGAATGGCGACCGTGTGCATGACAGATGTGAATTGCAGTAGAAACGCATTGCGTAATATTACAATAAATTTTCAGATATGGCGGTCATTTAGGGCAGAAATCTATTTTTGAAGTAGGTAGTACTTTCAAATTTCTCTCTCTCTCTCTTTCTCTCTCTCTCTCTCTCAATCTCTCTCTATTTTTGAAGTAGATAGTACTTTCAAATGACCTTACAAAGCATGGACGGTCTTTAATTGGAAACAAAATGAATGAAATGGGGTTTAACGTCCTACTGTTATGCACTTAACCAGAGCTAATTGAAGACGGGCATACGCCATACAGTGTGTTATGAGGGTAATGTTTTCCCGGGCAGCGGCGCTACGGCCTACTCTTTTATCGAATTCCAACTGCCAAGGGATCTTTTACGTGCACTCCAATGTGTACACGGGACCTCGGTTTTTCGTCCCATCCGAACGACTAGGCAGCTGTCCTTGTCAGGTCCTCCTTCTGTTTCACTGACTAATTGGAAACAAGTCTGAGGCTTAATTTGCTACCCTTGTAAAACGAGATTATTATTATTATCATTATTATAATTAAACAGTGATAAGCCTTCATATTTCTTTGCAATTTGTTCAAATGACATTACATACAGCTTCTATCCGATGTTGGCCGGAAAAAGATGTTCGGGATTTACCGGTGTGGTTTCACCGGTCAGTGGGAGGGGTGGGGTGGAGTGGGGTCAGTCGTTTGGTTGGGACGTAAAACCAAGATCCCCTGTATCCATTGGAGTGTAAGAAAAATAAATATTGGAAATAAAAGTAGTCCGCATAGTAACTTTCCGGACAAAATGTCCACCAAGACTCTTCACATTGCGTACACCAGCCTTCATTATAAGAACAGTCCGCCCAGAAAAGTAGGTCGTTGAACCACGTGTTATTTTCATGTCTTTCCTATATTATATCATTAGAGTATTTTTGTATGACCTCATAAATGTAGACGTCTGTGAAATCCAGTCTTTGTTCAGGTCATATTGACATGTAGCCATTGTGGAAAATAAACTCCAATTATTCCCCCGTCCTTAAGCCAAGCAATACAATACCACCGTTACTTTTTTCTCTAATTTGCAGTCATTGTGTAAAATGAACTCCAATTATTTCTCCGTCCTAAAGCCAAACAATAACATGCCATCGTTATTTGTTTTCCTAATTTGTTTTTGTCGTCGGGATAGTCTTATCTTAAAGCGAGATTTTTATATTTTCTAAGAAAGTCAAATGCTCAATAGGTTGTCCACCAACAATTATACGATCGTAGGTGTCATTCTCACACTTTAAACGTGGGGGGGGGGGGGTGGGGGGGGGGGGGGGGGATGGCCTAGTGGTCTAGAGTGCCGCACTTTGACCTCTAGCTGGCCGGACACCTCTGACTTACGCCTGTGGTTTCGAGCCTTGTTGTCAGCGTATGTGGCATGGAGATAGGGGCGCCTTCTCAACCTCGTGGGTTCCCTCCGGGCACTCCGGTTTCCTCCCACTGCTAAAGACCCCTACGTGCAAGCGAATTATTGAAATAAAATGAAACCAAATGTTAGTCCCGAAATGACCTAGTTGTGTTGAGTGGACGTTAAACCCCATTTCTCCTCTCTCTGTCTCTCTCTCTCTCTCTCTCTCTCTCGCTCTCTCACACTTAAAACTCATTTACATCGGAACTTATAACACAATTACCTCCCTTGTTTTCCTATCCCCACCATGATATTTTTGTTGATTTATCACCTGGCAATAGTGAATTATAGGATTAATAGAATTAATTATTTAACAAGGTAGGACTGTAAATAGGCACCATCTATTTTAGGACTTTATTTTAATACATTTTAAAAATATAACTTAAAAATATAACTTGTAATTTTAATTACTGGAGTTAAGTTCTGGAAAGTTTCGCTGAGAGAGGGGGAGAGCCAGAGAGAGATAGACAGAGAGAGAGATGGAGAGAGAGGGAGGGAGAGATAGAGAGAGAGGGGGAGGGAGAAAACTGGAATTAACGTCCACTCGACACAAACTATGTCATTTGGGGACTAACACATGGGAGGATACCGGAGGACCCGGCAGATATACACGAGGTTGGACTGGCGACCATACTCCTTGTCACGTACAGCCGGGGAATAGAAACCACGCCAGTTGACCCAAAGACAGTTCTTACGACACAGTGAGCACGTGCTTACCATTCGGCCTACTCTTATATCGAATTCCAACTGTCACAGTATACACGGGACCTCGGTGCTTCGTGACAGTTGTTTATGTTACAAATATAGACATTTCTTATCATTTATACAAAATTAGATAGCAGTGTATTTACGTATATAAAAATATACTTTATGTATATAGGATTTGATTAGGCAGAGATAAATTTATAATTTTATAAACACAGGAGATCAATCAAATTTTTGTGTTATGTTTTTTAAAATGTTTTAAAAAAGACTTAAAATAGATGATATCCATAAATAATCCTACCTTGTTAAAGAATAATCCTATTTATCCTATAATTCACTATTGTCAGCTGAGAAATTGGCAAAAATATGCTTTTCAACTTCAAAATCCAATGTTTGGAGATGGCTGTTCCATGTTGTCAATAGGAAAACAAGGGAGGTAATTGTGTTGTTAATTCCTGTGTCAATGATTTTTAAGAGTGAGAAATAATGCGCATAGTCGTATAATAGTGAGTTGATAACCTATTGAGCAAAAGACATAGAAATAATTATGTTTTGACTTTCTTCGAAAATCTGAAATTCTCGCTTTAACAAAAACTTTCCTGAAGGCGTTTTATTACTTACGAGGTTTTATTCACCGTTACTTATTTTTAAATTTGTATTACATAAGGTGGTGTTTATTTACATTTATATTACTTAAGATGTTGTTTATTTGGAGTGGTGTTGGATTGCTGATTGGTTAGTGTGTGCTGTATCATAAAGCCTGTCATTGAGTCAACTGGTGTGGTTTCAAATCCCCGGTTGTACGTGGCAAGGAGTAGGGTCGCCTGTCCAACCTCGTAGGTTTCCTATGGGTCCTCCGCTTTCCTCCCACTGCTAAACACCCCTACGAGCGCGAGCGAATTATTGAAATAAAATTAAACCATTTAATTTGTTAGTCCCGAAATGACATAGTTTGTGTCGAGTGGACGTTAAACCCCATTTCTCTCTCTCTCTCTCTCTCTCTCTCTCTCTCCCTCCCTCTCCATCTCTATTTTAAAATGTATTTATATATTTTGTACTTTTGTATATGGAATCCCATGTCGTGCGATTGTTTAATACAAAGATAAAACGGTATCTATTCAGCTCAACCTGACTGATGTCCTGTCTCGTCTCCCCGGAGATCTACATGAATAAAACTGACACGAATCCCGGAGATGTAGGAAATTTCTGTTCTGAGAGAACAATTATATAAATACACACATTAAAGGTCTCTGAAAATATCTTGATTGGTCGTGATTATTTTAATAAAGCCGATATATTCTATAGTTAATTCATATTGAACAACAATTTACTAGAGTCACGAAATATACAATAGTGCTCACGATCTTGTTCAAGGTCGCCATGTACTCTTGGTGGGCATTGGTGGCTATTAATATAGACGGTGAATAGAGAGAGAGATAGAAAGAGAGAGCAGGGGCGGATCTAAGAATTTCGATAAGGGGGGGGGGCAGCAAAATGAGGGTACGCCGCTGAGGTGAGTGGTGGTAACAAGGTATTGCGAGCGTAGCGATCAAAAAAAAATTGGGAGGGGGGCGTGGTCTTTTATGAAAATTCATCCCATATTGGTGTATTTTTAGAGCATTTGCTGTCTTATTTGATTCAGTGCAAAAAAAAATCCTATTTTTATATTCAAATTTATATAGGCCTATTCTTAAAACGGTGTTTGTATTTTATTTGAGTACAACGAAGTATGACAACAGGTAGATATTGGTAATTAAAACATGTTGTTTTATTTGACTTGTGTCTTACAAGTTATATTATTATTACGGTGGAATGAGAATCATGTCAGACAGAAGTTGAAAAATCCCTTATCGTCCTCCTAGCCCTACTCCCGGCCCGTAGCAAATCCACGATCAACACAGGCAAGAAATAAAATAAGAAACATTGACATTGTGGATAGGTTAGAATTAACCGTAGATTAAGTACCTTATAAATTGATCGTAAAACCGAACGTACGACACCATTAACGACATCTAAACCTTTTAACATTGGAATGCCGTAAATTTGGATGATAGGGTCTACTACGGCACACAAAAATAAATAATGCCGTGGCAGACATGCTTTGTGTGGGCTTTTATCATGGCTTTGCCGTTTGCCGTGGTACATTTCGAGCGCTGAGTTTGTGTACAGAGAACTTCGAACGAAGTCTAGAGGGTTTAAATACGACTGGGCGGCTTTTTTCGATTTTTTCATTGTGCTTGGCGGCAAAAAGTAGTGCTTTCTTACGTGGCCACATCCCTGTTCCTTGCATTTGTAGCAATTCCAAGAGCCATTTGGCTGATATTTTCGGACATGTTTGGGTCTGAGAAAATGCACTTTCAGAAGTAAAAAAGGCACTTTCAGAAGTAAAAAAGGACACTGTCGAAAATTAGGTGGGGTGCGCGCCCCTTGCGCCCCGTTGAATCCGCCTCTGGAGAGAGAGGAGGAGGGAGAGATGGGGTTAAACGTCCACTCGGACACACACAAGGTCATTTCAGGACCAACTTACGGTTCAATTCCGTGCGGGGCCGTGATATGCGACCCAAACCCATGTCAAGTACACTTGATTCAATGACTGCTAGACCTAATGATCTATGGCGGATGCGTTAAACCGCTCATTCATCCAACACCCCTTTTAAAAAATAGGTTCATTACAAGGTAGATCTTTTCATCATCTGTAAATCTCAAGGACAATATCATGTCGTGTCCTTCTCAACCTCGTGGGTTTCCTTCGGGCACTCTGGTTTCCTCCCACTGCTTAAAGGGCCAATCCCGATAACTTTTTGGGGAATAAAACTGCTTAATTTTGTGTTAAAATCATTTAAAACCCATTATCTAAGGCCGATCAACTAACCCAATTTTTGTGATATGCTTGTAAATAACTTAAACCTGACAGTCTGCATCTGGAAATGGAGACCTTTGTATCATACAGTATCTGGATAAAACCAGACTATTTTCTATAAAAATAATATGTAGGTAAAATTTACCTTTTGTTATCAAGTACAGTACATGGGTCATTCACTGTATAGACCTCTCAAGAAACGTTAATCGGTTATAAGGTCACCAAATGAAAAAAATGACCATCAATCTTAAAAGGGTTACGTGTCCGGATAAGCAATTTTGGCGTTCACGTCCAAATGACTCAATATTTTGAGTTGAAATTTTGAGACAAGGTATATACACCATTCCCCTACATTTTGGCGTTTTATTTTCATACATTCTCAGACTTTTATTTTTGAGCCTCTGTATAATACGGGACTGTCCCTTTAAGACCCCTACGCACAAGCGAATTATTGAAATAAAATTAAACCATATGTTAGTCCCGAAGTTACCTAGTTGTGTTGTTGAGTGGAAGTTAAACCCAATGTCTCTCTCCCTCTTTCATGTCGTGGCGCTGTTTAAAGGCCAGCACCCGGTTCCACAAGACATTCTCCAGACTTAAGTTAAGAATATACCCACAAAATATGTTAGCCTCATTTAAACTAAACTATAGCTCTTTATAAAACGTTTGTTGTGTTAATGTATCAGATACATCAATAAGAAACCTGAGAAACCACGTGATTTTTTTGGTGTTTCGTGATCAAAGATATTTCGCATACAAAGTGAGTGAAAGTTGAGTAATTCTAGACTTCAGGGAATACTTTGTGAAACCGAGGCCAGGACTTTGTGTAACACTATTAGTGTAAAACAGAAGATCGGTTTAGTAAATATAAAGGATTTATTTACATTAGGTATCTAAAACAGCTTCGGTTACATACATTCAACATGAATACAACAGCAATACATAATACTGGAAGTATTACTACTACGGGAACTAGTCTTCTACAGGAACACATCAACACATCAACACATCGACATTAAACAACAACACACGGCATGTGCATAATTACTTGAACTGGCTTGAAGTCGTTTTGATCTTGTACACAGATCATATTGAATAAATTAGATGTTTAATAGATCGTGCATCGAGAGTACAACGCAGTGGACGCTTACGGCTAGCCCCCGGATCAATTCACTCTTTTTGAATTGGTTGTTTGTTGTTTTTTGAGTGTGGTGTCTTGTCGTTATATTTGTCTTTTATGTAAATCATATGTGGTGCAGTCCCCCTGCACTTACTAATAGAGGTGAACGTCAAAATCATGTATTGTCAAAACTAGCAGGTTCATTACGTTCTATGCAACTGAATCATAAATGATATCGCTGTGTTACATTTGTCACCCTCACACATACACGAAATCCCCAACATGACCGCCATTTGTTTTCCCGACCCTCGTAAATCGTGATGTCATAATGTAAATCGTGATGTCATAATGTAAATCGTGATGTCATAATGTAAATCGTGATGTCATAATGTAAATCGTGATGTCATAATGTAAATCGTGATGTCATAATGTAAATCGTGATGTCATAATGTAAATCGTGATGTCATAATGTAAATCGTGATAAATCGTGATGTCATAATGTAAATCGTGATGTCATAATGTAAATCGTGATGTCATAATGTAAATCGTGATGTCATAATGTAAATCGTGATGTCATAGTCATAATCTTAATCGTCATGTTCTAACATCCTTCACAGGTATACGGCAAAGTAAAAGTAGAGAAACGATTGATAACTTGTATTGTTTAAACTTGTATTGTCAGTTTATTCTCTTCGACTTTATTTCAGGTGTAGTTTTGACAGGTTCTTACAGTTCCATCAACATCCACCACGCCCCAACATACCATTAATACAATCGTCAAGCCCTTCGCGACCAGACAGTAGGCTACGATAACTACAGATTCATCTTCAATACAGACTCGTCCCACTATACGGCAGTTTAAACAATTTGTTTATTTGGGGGTAACTAAAATATATTCACAATTATGTCGCCTACTATTTTGTACATATTTCATATTTATCGAATAATCACACAAGTACCATTGTCCGCATTTTGGGTAATCACACTTGTGTTTCAACTAAAATGAATTCAAAAAGGCGTCCTAGAGAGGCGGCTTCTCACCAATGCATCGAGGGTTAAATCCCAGCTCAGGGCAAGAACTTTATCGTTGTAAGTGAGAGGGATATTCGGTCTCCCGTCCAATCAGGCAGGTTTCCCCCGAGGTTCTTTGGTTTCTTCCTGCAGTAATGATCGAGATCATTCGCACGATCTGTGCCAAGGGCCAAATTGAAAACAAGCCTAAGGCTTAATTTGCTACACTTGTAAAATGACGAGATTATTATTATTATAAAATTAAATTATCCGAGTATAGTATATGTACCAAGGTTTGAGGAAAATATAATATACGATCATTGTTTGTTAAGAGGATGGGGTGGGGGTCAATAGGTTGACAATGTTCGTAATACTAGTATATAAGCAATGTGACTGGCTATTTAACCCTCTAGGGGGACTCAACTAAAACAAATTCAAAATTATTTTATTCACAATTTTTATTTTATTCACAATTTTTATTTTATTCACAATTTTTATTTTATTCACAATTTTTATTTCAAAGCAGCACTTTTATTTACATCATTATTTACAAGTATAAGTTACAACATTTATTCATATCTTAGAAACAAATAGTTTGTTATATATACAACCTTTATTCCATTTATTCACAATTTTTACATATTATCGAATAGGCACAAATAATAATAATAATAATAATAATAATGATAATAATGATAATAATAACAATAATAATAATAATACTTATAACAGTAATAATAATAATAATAATAAAAATGAAACAAATACAAACTTTGGTTAATGCGGCAACTTATTTAGTGAAAAAAAGTAATCTTCCATTAACCCCCCCAATCCCCTCCTAAGCTACAAAGACAAATATACATGTAGCTTCAGGAAAAACATCATTTGAAATGCAAAAGCATTTTAACGTGAGAAGTTTGGGAAGTCACTTCTAAACTACAAAGCATATGCATTATACAAGTAGAATATAGGAAGAACACTATAATTACACACAAAATAGTAAGTATGTCATAAGTTGCATATTAAAGTTTCTTCAGTGCTCATGCTGTATTTGTTACTCCTCGGTTTTATGAAAAATACGACTAACGAATTGGTAAATAGCGTTCGTAACTACAAAAATTGGCTCGGAAGTCGTAATTTCTACTGGAGAACTCGGGTAGCTAAATGAATTTTCAGTTAAATCTTAAAAATTTCAACATTTTTGCACAGCTTTATATCAAAAGGTAGATTGTTCCATAAAAGGCACACATAATAATGAGAAGTACGTTTCATGGATTCCGTTTTGCACTTTTGTAGATTGTTCCATAAAAAAAATGCAGAATAATGAAAAGTTCGTTTCATGGATTCCGTTTTGCATTTACTGGTATCATATTGTTCGTAAATCGGATTACAGTTTCATGTGTGTGTTTGGCTAGTTAAGATCTGAAATTATACTAGTGTTTTTTCGAAAGGAACGTATAAATCATTCTCCAAGATCTCCATAACAGGTGCTCGGTCGATTGGCTTATTCGCGGCTTTATGCGCGTCGTCGTAAACTAACTTATCCGTGTCTTCAAAAGGAACATATAAATCGTTTTCTAGGATTTCCATTTCAGGAGTAGCAACGTTTGGCTTTGTTCCGATTTCCTTTTTAGGTGCAGCAACTACTTGTTGCGTCCCGAAGTCGGATGCATTATCATACACCCTACTTGTCGTAGGTTTCGAAACCTCAACAGCTGAGTCTTCAAAGGGAACATACAGATCATTTTCCATGATTTCCATGACTCCCGATGGTTGTGTTGTATTATTGGTTGTAGAAGCCACAGCACCTGTGGGGGCGGGATTGTTGGGTGCCTCGTAGGGTATGTACAGGTCGTTCTCCAGGATCTCCATCTCGGACACATCAGTCGCACTGCTCTTTGTTACTTGATCCGTTGGATCCACATTAAACCCTCTTCCGGTTTTATTGACAACGGCATATTCTGGTGTACGGCTCGATGGATTGACATTAATATTATCGTGTTTAACGTCCCCGTCCTGGGTATCCAAACTTTCTAGTACGAAGTAATTTGGTGTAGTATTATTGGTAGTATTGTTAACGGTATTGTTAATATGCACGTGCACATTCTGCTGTAAGACATTAGCCTTCTTTCGTCGTATTCTAAAAATATATAATAATAGAATTAAATTATATATAATAATAGAATTAATTAATTGATTCACTTGATTTGATAATTGTTTGTTTTTGCAATGTCAATTTTCTGTCTTGTCCGCAGGTTTATCTTGTAGATTTTTGTTTTGCGACTAATACTATTAAAGAGAACTACCATAAATTCTAAATGGTTAAGTATGTTTAAATAATTTTATTTAAACCCACAACATTAATTGTAAAGCGTGTTGAGATATTTTTTGTATATTGTACTGCGCTATATAAGAATAAATTATCGTTCATATTATTAAATATTAATGTCAACCCATTTATACGTATCTGGCAATAATTCACACACGTAATGAGTATAATCACCTAACATAAGGTATTGGAGACGGCGTCATTAGATCAGAATATCGTGGCTGTGTTGTGGTTTCGATCCCACTGTTAGATATATCTACTCACACAGGAGTTATTGAATAACCATTATCACATGTTTGTGCCGATTGTACATTAATCCATACCCATCTCTCTTCCTGGTTAGTGTCGACTGTACGTTAACCCTACCCCCTATTTTACTGATTAGTGTCTACTGTAGGTAAACCCTTTTATGATAACCCCTACCCCCTCTGTCTCTTGTTGATTACCAGACGAAGTCTCGAAATGACCTGGTTATTATTGAATTTATGTTAACCCCATTCCCCCTGTATCCCCAATTAATAACTCAAACGTACATCGATGGAAACATGCAACTCAGCATTTTGCGAAATATTTAAGCAAATACCCATTTCAAACCCAATCTACTGAAAACAATTAACAACGAATCAGATATTAAAATCTATTTTATATCTCGTCGGCCAGGGGATATTATAAAATTGTATCTCACCTGAATAAAACACAAACAGTTACTAGTATGCATATCAACACCAGTCCACCAACAACACAACCAACTATCAACAATAAATCTGAATAAAAGAAAACATTCGAACATATACATCCAAATAACAATGAATATGGGGAAATTCAGCCATATGATTTAACATGGCCATATGCAATACTGGTTCGAAAAATTGAAAACCTCTAAATATATACACACCACTCTGAAAATCGTGACAATAACAGCTACGAAAACATATAATACATTCGAATAAATAATAAAACGCTGTTAAGGGTGGTATTTTGTAGTATTGGGTAGTATTAGGTAAATCGTTCCGCCGTGCTGCTACTATACCATGCCTGTTTTTTGTGAACTTCATAAATTAGGTCTTGTAGCGGAAGTAGGTGTACGAACATTAATAATAAATTAGAATTACAATAATGTACTAATGTCTTCTTTGATTGGCATTTAGTATCCTCGTCGAAACGTCGCTTAGTAATTGTGTATCCATAAAATTGTACCTTGTGTTAATGTACCAATGGTTTGGGAAGTTAACAACTTAGTTCTTACAAAAGGGGGGGGGGTAAAGTTTGTTTCTTATCGCTCACTTCAGTATTTGTACAGATTAAGAAACGCTTTCAGACGAGTTATCTTCCCCTGAACTTGACAACCTCGCTATATTCATATGATACCTAACACCAGCTTGTGTCAATATTATAGCAGCTGGCCTCAGTTTACCTTATCATTAAAAAGGTTTCCCATGCACTTACCTTCGATTTATTACCTTTTGGATGTTTTGTCAAATGACTTCATAGGTTAACGTATCGGTGGAAAGGACAGAGTTTGTCAATCGGAAATGAAAAGGCGAGGGAAGTTAGATGAGTATTGGAAAGACCATTTTCACGTTGTCGATATAGGTTGGCCAGCTAAATTTCTATCGTTTGGAGAGATGATGTACGGTTGTTTGTAGCTCGTACAACCACTTTGTAATTAGTTAAAGGGGCCATCCCGATAACATTTTGGGGGTTAAAACTGCTTAATTTTGTATGAAAAGCCCTTAATAGCCTCTAACTTAGATCCGAGCAACTTCTTCAAGCTATGTGATACGTTTTCAAACAACTTCCAATCGCCGGTACGGCTCGGTGGCCGAAGACTTGTGTTCTGTTTGTATTACACAGAAGTGTCTGGATAAAACGAGTCTATATGTATGTGCAGCTTTCAATCTAACCCTATTGACTCACTTTTAAAGCTCTCTTTCGATTAAGTTAAAATTGGTATCATAACAATTTAAAAAAAAACTTAAAAGAGCTAGTGTCCAGTTAAGCTTTTTTTTTGCATTCACGTCCAAACTACTCAATATTTTGAACTGATATTTTCAGACAAGGTAAATACACTATTCCTCTATATTTTGGCGTTTAAATTCCATACGTTCATGAACGTGTAATTTTCAGTTTCTTTGAAATTCGGGCTGGTCCCTACTTACAGTTACCTGTTGGTTGTGCTGATTGATTGGTTGATGTTCTTGATGTTGAACCAGATGGTAATCCTGAAGTTTCGGTTGGTGTTTCAGATGAAGTGTTGGAAGCGGTTACAGTGCTGGAATCTGTAGTGGGATGAATAGATGATGGATCGGTTGAAGTGCTGGATTCTGTGATATTTTCAGTAGAGCTATGAACAGCTGTACTTGTAGAAGATGGAGTAGTACTGTTTGGTTTTGGTGGGGAAATAAATGGTGTGGTGGGTGTGGATGTGGGTGAAACAGTTGTTGCAGGTTTATTATTACAGGACCCTGCCAAAGCTACACCTGAAAAAAGCCAAAGGAATAAACTAGACTCTCATACTAGATACATTACTTTACTGAACCCAATAAACAAGAAAGGGCTGTCGATCAATCTCGATTAATTGTTACCTTCTGTTTTGTTCTCTGTTTCAATATTTACCTTGTATTTCAATCCACAGCTTTTGTCCATTTATTTGTTGATGAGTAAATAAAATATCAGCAGTTGTTGATGATGTTGTTGGTAGTTGGTGATTATAGACTTGTAAAGTTTGATTGGAGTTTTCTCTACTAGTTGTATCATAAGTTATATCACCATATTGTATAAATAAATTAGATCTTGTTCCATCAGTAGATGTTTTTAATAGAAGATCTAATATAGTTATAGATGTTATACTTGTACCACGTATAGAACACTGACAACTTGGTTCATTTCCATTAAAACCAGTGGCCGTTGGATAATTTGGGGAAAATAAAAATATCCTGCCTTCATTTCCTGTTAAATTTATGGTGCTTTGACACATATCCTGACCATTTTCTCCTGTAATAGAAAGCATGATATAGTGATGAGTCAAATTTAATCATTCATAACTTTCTACGTGCCCCTAGATAACTTACTACGTACTTTTAAATAACTTACAGAACAACGACGAATTGTTCTTGAACATTTTAAAGCCCAGCTTATGTCGTCCTACGACGCGATAAAACTGTCGGCGACTAGCGGGAACTGACAGCTTATGTCGCTACGACTGAATTTATCCACGACTGGCAGCAACCACGAGAAACCAGTTGATCGCAGTCGTAAGCGCGCTTATGTCGCCCGGCATCAGTTGAAGATTTGGAGCCACAACTGACCACATGACTGACACGTGATGACCTTCAAAATGGTCTCATTACATGGCTGTTACCGCCCCCTGGGTGCCACGTGACTAAATAACCGAATCCTGTTGGCTACGTCGACTTGGCGCCAGTCGTAAGTGCGCTTATGTCGCTTGCGACTAGAGACAACCAGTTGTCTCCAGTCGGAGGAGTAGAACATGTGCGACTCGGAGAAACTGGATACAACTCGACGGCGACTGGCTCGCGTCCGATTCACACCAGTCGTAAGAGCGCTTATGTCGCCCAAGTAGTTACGACTGATTGTATCCACTTGATCGTAGACCAGTCGACGATTTCCAGTCGCCGATAGTTTTATCGCGTCGTAAGGGCGACATAAGCTGGGCTTAACATGTTTGAATCATATGTACAATGATGCACACTTCATAATATAACCACATAATTAAAGATACATTATGGGAGATGAGATAACGAGTTGGCAGTTCTCACTATAATAGTTAAAGATAGTAAGCTGGCACTGCCAGGCAGGATACGCCCACATTTTCGAGAGATAGTTAGAGAACAAGCAAAACTTAAAGTGATTTTTCCTACAATCAAAGGCTATAATTCATTAAATTACAATTTGAAATGCGCATTATCGAAAAGAATCAAGATCTTTAGGTTATAAACATGCATTTCAAGTTTCATCAAAATCGAATTAAAATTGTGACCTATCTAGGTTCACATTCCACAACCTTGATATACCAAATTTTAGCACTATTGACGTTGTCTGGCAATTATGGCCCGATTTCCCTGAAATTCAAACTCAACCTTTCGTATGGTGTAACGGTGATAGAGTCAAGCGTTTTTTAAAATCGGATAATAATCGTGACATCCACAGGGACCATAGGCAATTTTTCGGACAATCAGGGGCCATAATTCAGGAAGTTATGATCTGATATGTGCAAGTAACGAAAGGAACCAAGATCTTTGGGTTATAACCATGCATTTCAAGTTTCTCATCAAAATTGAATCAAAATTGTGACCTATACTGGGTCCACAACCTTGATATACCATTTTTTAAACAGCATTTGCATACGAATGGGGGCCATTTTGTATGGCAATTTTGGTCCAATTTTTCCGAAATTCGAACTCAACCTTCCTTAGGGTGTAACGATGATATAATCAAACGATTTTTTAAATCGGATAATAATTGTGACCTCCAGACGGACCACACATTAAACAAAGACGATTTTGCGTATAAACAGGGGCCATAATTCAAGAAGTTATGATCCGTTATGCGCCAATATCAAAAGGAACCAAGATCTTTGGGTTATAACCATGCTGCTTAAGCGTAGGACGTTAAACCCCATTTCATTCATTATAACCATGCATTTCAAGTTTCATCAAAATCCAATTAAAATTGTGACCTCTACAGGGTCCACAACCGCGATATACCATTTTTTAACAGTATTCGCATACAAATTGCGGCCATTTTGTATGGCAATTTTGGTCCGTTTTTTCCCGAAATTCGAACTCAACCTTCCTTAGGGCGTAACGATGATATAATTAAACGATTTTTTAAATCAGATAATAATTGTGTCCTCCAGAGGGACCACAAACTAAACGAAGGCGATTTTGCGTATAATCAGGGGCCATAATTCAGAAAGTTACGAACCGATATGCGCAAATATCGAAAGGAACCAAGATCTTTGGGTTATAACCATGCATTTCAAGTTTCATCAAAATCGAATTAAAATTGTGACCTCTACAGGGTCAACAACCTTGATATACCATTTTTAAACAGTATTTGCGTACGAATGGCGGCCATTTTGTATGGCAATTTTGGTCCAATTTTTACGAAATTCGAACTCAACCTTTCTTAGGGTGTAACGGTGATATAATCAAACGATTTTTTAAATCAGATAATAATTGTGTCCTCCAGAGGGACCACAAGCTAAACCAAGACGATTTTGCGTATAATCAGGGGCCATAATTCAGGAAGTTACGATCCGATATGCGCAAATATCGAAAGGAACCAAGATCTTTGGGTTATAACCATGCATTTCAAGTTTCATCAAAATCGAATTAAAATTGTGATATCTACAGGGTCCACAACCTTGATATACCATTTTTTAACAGTATTCGCGTACGAACGGCGGCCATTTTGTAAGGTAATTTTGGTCCGAAATTCGAACTCAACCTTCCTTAGGGTGTAACGGTGATATAATCAAACGATATTTTAAATCGGATAATTATTGTTACCTCCAGAGGGACCACAAGCTAAACCAAGACGATTTTGCGTATAATCAGGGGCCATAATTCAGAAAGTTACGATCCGATATGCGCAAATATCGAAAGGAACCAAGATCTTTGGGTTATAACCATGCATTTCAAGTTTCATCAAAATCAAATTAAAATTGTGATATCTACAGGTTCCACAACCTTGATATACCATTTTTTAACAGTATTCGCGTACGAACGGCGGCCATTTTGTATGGTAATTTTTGTCCGTTTTTTCCCGAAATTTGAACTCAAACTTCCTTAGGGTGTAACGGTGATATAATCGAACGGTTTTTCAAATCGGATAATAATTGTGACCTCCAGAGGTACCACGAGCTAAAATAGGTGATTTTTCGGACAATCAGGGGCCATAATTCAGGAAATAACGTTCCGATAGGCGCAAATATCGAATGGAACCAAGATCTTTGGGTTATAAACATGCATGTAAAGTTTCATCAAAATCGGTTCAAAATTGTGACCTCTATAGGGTCCACAAGCTAAAAAACGTGATTTTTCGTACAATCAGGGGCCATAATCCATGAAGTTTTGATCCGTTACATGCCAATATCGAAAGCAGCCGAGATCTTTTGGGGATAAACCTATATTTCAAGTTTCATCATAATCGGACAAGAATTGTGACCTGTAGAGAGTCCACGGACGGACGGACGGACGGACGGACGGAGGGGCGTCCGGACGGAGGGGCGTCCGGACGGACAGGGGCGACGACATAATACGTCCACATGAAAATGTGGGCGTATAAAAACTACATAATGTAAAGGCAATTTGCTGACAATTCCACTATGAACCGTGAACCGTTCGAATGAAAGTTTCGCTTAGCCTCGATCATCATTACTGAAGTCGATAAGGCGAAACTAATAGTCTCGATTATCCATTTATTTGTTTAACCACGAAGGAAAGTTTTGTTGCAAATCGGACAACAATCCAACAAATATTGCAGTCTAGGCTTACCATCGAGAGCTGATTATGGTCTGAATAATTTATATTAATTAATGTCTAATTTATAATTTCAATAACATCTGAAGCCTAAATTAAGGCTTGTAGTAATCAGATTTAGCTATTTAATAATGTAACTTTATCCGAATATTACATCCAAAATCTCTATTTTCGAATATTTCAATTCTAGTCTGATTTTCGAATATTCGGCGTAAATTAGATTAGTTTCTTTTGTTAATAGTTGTAAATAGATTCTAGCTCGTTCGATCCAAATTCTACACATTGATGCACGCTGGATCAACACGGTGGCAAGATGGTTGAAAAATGATACGTATTAATTGTATGTTCTGGGTTATCGTAACCTGTATAGCAAGTATTCGAATATGTGTTTGGTATTTACTGACTAATTCGAGTAGTGATTTAGTTTGAATATGTGCTTGGTATTTGCCGACTAGTGGAGATTTAGTTCGAAAGGCAGAACAATACAGCTTATAACTACTTAATGTTAATATCTAAATATATTTACTTACTTGGAATACATCTATAGTTAACAGTACTTCCTGTACAATTATAATAATTAGGTATAAATTCTGTACATGGTGATGGTTGTCCAGTACAAGATGGTATTAAACCTGTATCAGTATTAGTCAATGGTTGACCACATGTCTCTGTAGACCTACTGCAGTCAGATCCCTGATTATAAAAATAGCTGATACTCTCTACATGTATCATACCATTGGTAGAACAAGTCAGATCCACAGATGGAAAGAATCCACCATTTCTACACACTGTAATATCTATACCTATAAATAAGAAAATATAAATATTCATAAATACGATAAAGTTCAGTTAGCTATATATAAGAAAATGTAACAAATAAAATACATAAACAGATTTGTGACGTTTTCTAATATGAGTATTGTCAATTCAGACTAAGGTAGGCGTCAATTATGGTTATTATTAATCCCCGCACATCATACTACTGCATTATTATAATCTGATTTAAATACAAGTCTAGTAATTTGTTTATGTTTTTTATTGATTGATTGTGAGATAGAAGTATCTAATGCATGTCGACTCATTTTGTATACGTAACAAACTGTATTGAAAGGTTTAAAAGTTATTCGTTTTGGTTCATGACTTACTCCTCAGTTAACATTTCAATAGAAATTACACTAAGTGTAAATCCAATCAACTTGAATAGGGTTTAACAGAATGTTTATCAACAGACCATGTATTGTGTTATTGTGCTAGACCAGAGTTTGAGGAGTCACGGTATTATAGCTGTGTGGATAAAACGCTGGCTCGCTATCCTCGAGGTCGCGTGTTCGATCCCTGCATTGGCCGAGGAATTTCATCGGGGATGTCCAGTTTGGTTTCATCTTGTCTAGGTGCAGAACGGAGGGCCTGAAAAGGAGACAAGGACAGCTAGCTAGTCGTTCGAAATTGGTTAGTGAACCAGCCCCTTATTGATTAATCTACCATGACGCGTTAACTTCAGTGTAATGACACATTATATTATTTACTTATCGTGTTTTAGTAATCTATAGAGAGAGAGATAGAGAAGAGAGAGAGAGAGGGAGAAAGAGACCCATAGAAAACCCGGGGATTCGAAACCACGCCAGTTGACTCAATGACAGGCTATATGATACAACAAACCATTCAGTCATCCAGCCCCCTATAAAATTAAGGACCGTATCCAGCATACTATACATGTAAGCAATATGTACATACTTTATGTATATTTATTGCATTAACATGTGTGTACATATTATAACACAGTAAGCATGGAATCCAGTATAATAAACATATGTACTCACCATTTATAACCAACATACAATGACAGGAAGCAAGGAGGATCACCAAAACCCTCATTATAATTACACACTTTCACGTAATATATCCTATACTATAATATACATGATCGCTTCATACCCTATACTGAATACCTGGTCGCTTAATAGAAAGGTTTTAACACTTGAAAACAACAAGGAAGTTTTAAGGTTATTGTTTGAGGAGCAAGTTTTCACGGTCTATTTATAGAACTCTTGCCTTTTTTTATATGACATACATTCAACTATATACTATGATATTACACCTATCAGTACATAGTGAAGCGTATATAAAAATGAACAACAGTTTATAGTTCAACTGTATAATATGATATTACACCTATCACTACATAGTGAAGCGTATATTGAAATGAACAACAGTTTTTAGTCAAACTATATGATATGATATTACACCTATCAGTACATAGTGAAGCGTATATCGAAATGAACAACATATTTTAGTCAAACTATATGATATGATATTACACCTATCAGTACATAGTGAAACGTATATTGAAATGAACAACAGTTTTTAGTCAAACTATATGATATGATATTACACCTATCAGTACATAGTGAAGCGTATATCGAAATGAACAACGGTTTTTAGTCGTTGATCTTTAAAGCCACAATATTAAAGTTAGGTTCCCAATAATAGTTTGCCAAATTTGGTATATATGGAAAGTATAGATACCCAATCTTACTAGAAAAATACTGGATTACGCGAAAAACGCCTATGGGGCAAGCACTGGGCAATATTGTCAGGGAATCACTAACAAGCAACCCAACAGGTTCTGCTGGCTTATTGTCTGCTAGCTAAGGCCAGGGAGCAGTTGTTATTTCTTGCTCAAATGGTTAGGCGGTTTCGGGGACATTGAGTGTTGTCAACGTACAAAAGACTCTGCGATTAAAAGGTCTAAAAAGAAGTACACAGAAATAACTTAGAATTTACTTAGGCCTCAGTAAGTATGGTAAAAGTACAGTAAGTATAAAGGATACATTCTGAAAAATGGACCCTCCGACAACGAAGTTAAGTTTGCAGACATTGCGTCTAACAACAGCTTACTTATAGCTGTGGGTATCCACGACGAAAGCAAAGTTTTGAAAGGGAATTGAAGCAAATGTTTGATAGATTGGTTACTTTGAATATGTTTTTAGTCCACATATATCGTCAATTCACAAAGTTTGTACCCGGGAAGGCATCTTTAAACTATATAATATGATAATATACATATCATCAGCACATAGTGAATCATAGTGATTCATATTGAAATGAACAACAATTTTTAGCTTGTTGATGATTAAAGAAACGATCTATATTCATCAGACCCGAGTCATACTAATTGTTGAATATACATGTCAATAGTGAGTACAGGAGGACTGCACCAAACACAACACAAAGACACTTACACAAGACAAACCTACGGACACGATACAATATACGCAGATACCACTAACAACAACCTTATATAACCAGATTATTTAAACAATTTTTTATTCTTTTAAATTTACAATTTTTTTTATAATAAATATAGGATACGATAACAAGCTTTATCAGCTTAAATAAAATCGCTTCCTTATACAAGTGAATGCCTCGGTAGTCAGCCGTGAGCGTCAACTGCGATGTACAGTTGAGATTCCACGACTTACTCATTCTTGAAGGCTGTCCATTGTTTATCTTTCTACAACATCACCTACTGTAAACCGAGGTTATTTTGGTAGCCAACTGATTTTATAATTAGAGTTTTCATAGGCTGTATTTGAAAAATGTGTAGGTTTATACGTAACCATAGAATAGTATGGTTTAACTCCACGTAAAGACAGGGCATTGTTGATTTGTATAAATTGAATAATATTATTGTTACTTTAACATAAAAAACACGTGATTAACATTCCTGTATACGTAGGAAATTTCAAACGCAACTTTATCTCATAAAGTTACAATAAAATATTAGTCGTTCGGATGGGACAGAAACATAGATCCTGTGTACACATTGGCCTGGACGTAAAATATCCCTTGACACTTGGAATTCGATATAAGAGTAGGCCGTAGTGCCGCTGCCCGGGCAAAATTTCCCCCATAGCACATTGTATGGCGTATACCCGTCTTCATTAAGCTAGTTCGGAGCAGAACAGTAGGACTTTAAGCCCCAGTTCATTTGATTTTATACAAAAAAAGACTGGACGTCAAGGTACTAGACGTATGTAAGAAAACCGTGACATTGTGACCATGTCATCGTTGCTTAGTTACACCCTAGACATGTTCGTCATTAGTTAGTTGTTTTGTAAAAGGTTAAAAGTATTAGGATCAAATGGTCTAAAGTGTAGCGTCACATATCGTCATCATAATGCTTAGATATTTGGACAGGGTAAGCTTACTATTCCGGACATCTGTTACCACTGTTTGTCGTGTTTTTTGAACACGAGGAGCAGTCCATTTGTAGATTACACTAATTTGCTTGAATGCACTATTTTTCCTATAACGTTGTTTAGGACATCGATTTCTGTCTTATGGTTTGGATTGTTCGTACTTGGTTTTTATTTTATTTATACAAAGGAAGAGAGGCTTGGTACCTAGTGGTCTAAAGTGTTGCGCTACATATCTTCACTACTACGATCTCATAGTTAATACGAAGAAAGAAAATATTCATACTAGGACTGAATGCTCTAAAGCGTTGCATAACTTGCATTATATAGTGTGACGGGGATCACGGTGGCTAAGTGGATAGGGCACTGGTTCGCTAGCCTGGAGGTCGGGTGTTCGATCCCTGCATTGGCCGAGAAAGTTCATCTCGATTTTCCGACGTGATTTCCCCTTGTCAGTGATGCAGAATGAGGGCCTGACAAGGACAGCTGCCTAGTCGTTCGGGTGGGATGAAAAGCCGAGGTCCCGTGTACACATTGGAGTGTACGTAAAAGATACCTTGGCTGTTGGAATTCGATATAAGAGTAGGCCGTAGCGCCGCTGCCCGGGCAAAAATGTGCCTCATAGCACACTGTATGGCGTATGCCCGTCTTAAATTAGCTCAGGTTAGGTGCATAACAGCAGTAGGACGTTAAACCCCATTTCATTATATAGTGTGACACTACGCTAAGTAACTACCACTCTAATTGAGGAAAATTTTCAGTTTGTCACCTGTGATATAATCGTATGAATAATACAACGACTTTACGTTATAAAGACACTTGTCTATCCTATTGTGTATTGTGCAGGTTTTCCCAGTTGGGCTTTCAATCCGCCCCTCCCATATATGACTTTCTGTCTCGCTTGATAAGGTTTACCTGTATAGGATTGATATTCACCGTAATATGATCTATAGATGCTCCCGTGTTCATAATAAAAACATTCACCCTATTTATCATTACTTCCTTGTTATATACATGAATATAGACACTCATTTCACAAGATGGCTGAGTATACAACTTCTATGTATATTTTATATATTTATATGGTATATACAGTAGGATACACGATAGGTTAGTATATTATTTATATAGTATACATTTTTATGGTATAAATTTATATGGTATATATAGCAATGGATATATAGGACAGACTGGTATATATTTATATTTGATATATCTGATATATATTTATATTGGATATAGCTGAACACTTAGATACATGTGGAAAAGGAAAATTTAGGGTATTCCCCTTATACAAACTCAAATGGTTGGATAATAATTTGCTAGAAAACAAAGAACGGCATTTTATTAACAAATATCACCCTAAATTAAATGCTTCATAATTTTATATCGTAATTATGTATTGTAAAATATTCATATTTGATATTATTGTTGTCATGTAAATATATGTATTAATAACGCCATGACGTCATGTAATCTCATTATTAAAAGCCTTGATGGCCCCCGTAGTGTGTGAAAGCGCTAGCTAAGATGAAATTAGTTTTTTCTTTCTAAAACCTAACATTTCTATATAACATATTGAGAATGGGCTCTTATTTGTCAATACACATTTTTAAATATGCACAACACCTACAAGTAAAATTCCAAATTTTCCCTTTTTATAAAATGAACAGGAATTAATGGAAATTATTTTATTAAAAAATACGTTCCTCGACTTAATAGTCAATAAGTAACAATTGGCCATTGGCTTCATTAATTTTCTTAAATCTATGATTTTCCACTCATTGTTCCTTAATTGAACCCCTGTACTACAGATTACCATACGTGTGTACATGTTTTCTATTAGTTAACGATATACTATGTAACCATAGTCAATGATAACTATAGCCAATTAAAAACACAGTGTTACTATGTAGATATGTATAAATATACTATACTGTCCATCTTTATACAATGACATTATTTATGAATAGTTTCAAGACGGACGAAAAGAACTTTAAAATGTTATTAAACCAGTGTTGAAATCAAACTGTGTCGACACACTTTTTATCTTTTCATTGTTTAATGTGAAAAAAAGTAGTGCAGCTTTATGATTGTTCAAATATACGAGAAAAAACACTAAAAATTACATTTTTGGCGAGTTCAGCTTTTGGGGGATCCTCATAGAACAATGGTGCTACAATGTGTTACTACGCGCGCAGAGTTAACATAACATAATCCCTAGTATAGCCAATTAAATAAAAGACCAAAAAATTCCACATATTGTTAATACATATTAGGAATGAAAATTACAAAAAAGTCATGATTTCATTGATATATTGTTTCTTTCTAGAAACAATATCCATCAATCCCAGTAAAGACAATTCAGGTTTATAACCGTTAACACCTTGTGGCACCGTGAACTGGTGTGTCCTAGATCATCTTTCTTATTCTTAATATTTAATAATATACATCTATCCTAGCTTGTTTATCGTATTTATATTTATATTTTCTTATTTATAGGTATATATACCACAGTGTGTAAAAATGGTGGATTCTTTCCACCCGGTAATCTGACTTGTTCTACCAATGATATGATACATGTAGAGAGTGTCACGTATTTTTATAATGAAGGATCCGGGTGTGGTAGTTCTACTGTACCATGTGGTCAACCATTGACTAATCCTGATACAGGTTTAATATCATCTTGTAACGGACAACCATCGCCATGTCAACAGTTTATATATAATTATCTAAATTGTACAGGAAGTATTGTGAAATATAGATGTATTCCAAGTAAGTAAACATATTTAGACATTGACTTTATGTGGTTTATTATGATACACACAAAATGTATAGCAACACCTGAAGGTGTATGTGCTGAAAATGGAATATCTTCCAGAACGTAGCACAGCTTTCATATTAGATCAACTATTAGCATTATTATTCACATGGGGGTGCTGCCATACCTTTTCTCGGTAATGTTCGGAGCAAATACTCCCTAACAGAATAGTAGCTTTATTAACGTGGACCATTATCTTGAAATTGGAGTTGACACTATATCATGTTTTCTTATAGGAGAAAAGTTAACAGACAAATTAGACATAATATTTTTGTTTTCATCAAATTGTCCAAAAGCAATGATTGGTTTTAAACCAAACGAAATAGGTTGTAAATGTTTATACGTGGTTAACAGTCTCTTGGTAGATTCCACAAGTGTTGGCCCAGCGCTTACATCAATGTGTAGACTGGAAATCGAACTAGAATCTATTTTACCTATTAACAAAAGAAACTAATCTAATTAACGCCGAATATTTGAAAATCAGACTAGAATTCAAATATTTGAAAATAGAGTTCTTCGGTGGAATATTCGAAACATGGTGGGTATATAGTAAATTATGTGGTTATATAATAAGGTGTGCACCATTCTACATAATTATGATTCGAATAGACACATGATTTAAATAGGTTAAAATGTTCATGAACAATTCGTCATTGTTCAGTAAGTTATTTAAAAGTACATAGTAAGTTATCTAGGGGTACGTAGAAAGTTATGAACGATGGAATTTGACTCATCACTATATAATGATTTCTATTACAGGAGAAAATGGTCAGGATATTTGTCAAAGCAACATAAAGTTAACAGAAAAGGCAGGCCGAATATTTCTGTTTTCACCAAATTATCCAAATGTTGTAATTGGTTTTTATCCAAATGAAACAAGTTGTAAATGTGATATACGTGGTACAAGTATAACATCTATAACTATATTAGATCTTAGATTACAAACATCTGATTTATTTATACAACATGGTGATATAACTTATAATAAAAGCAGTAGAGTCAACTATCCATTCCCTTTACAAGTATATAATCACCGACTACAATCATCAACAACACCATCAGCTGATATTATATTTACTCATCAACACATAAATTGGCAAAAATTATGGATTGAAATACAAGGTAAATATTTAAACTTCAATAAGAAATATGACATTCAATGCCTAACAAGTAATTCGGACTGGACGAACAGTCTCCATCGATCTAACAACCAGAAGAGAAACGCCATAACATACCACTGTAATATTAAAACCAGCTACCACTGTTCTATTTAAACCTGATATCTTCCACCACGGATATACCATAAAGTAAAAATACAAAAAACTAATCACACCTTGTGTTGTTAGAAAGTCGGTTTATTCTCTTGTTACAGGTATAGCTTTGTCAGGATCCTGTAATAATATACCTGCAACAACTGTCCCACCCACCACACCATCTGTTTCACCACCACAACCAGACAGTACTGTACCTACAGGTTCAACTTCTACCAACCCCACTACAGTAAATAGCACACTCCCCAGTACTGTAGCCTATCCCATCACATCAACTGAAACCTTAGAAAGATCATCTGGTTCAACATCACAAACAGCAACCAATCCAACAGCGAGTACAGCACTACAAACAGACAACGGTAAATTTAACTGAATATACATTGTAAAATCGACTCTTTAACTTTCACCAAATGATAGATAATGCACGGTAATTCACGATTAATAACAGCAACATTTAATTTTATTCAGTAATTAGTTATGTTCCGATATACCGACATTATACAGATGGGCCCTGACACTCATTTCGTGCCTCTCGTCGCTTGTCTTGTACATTAAAGGAAACTATTGTAATTTTATAAAAGTTTGATTGACATAACTGGATATAATAATAATAATTTCAGATAAAGATATCATCATCATTGTATTGGCTACTCTATTATCCCTTTCGTTGGTACTGGTCATAGTTTTATTTCTTATGTACAGGTAAGATTATTATTATATCAGTACCCAGTTTCTATATAATTGCCGAAGTGTTGCTTTCTGGGGGTTGTAGCTTATTGCAAACTCAGATGCATAGTAAAAATTGTACTTTTAATAAACGAATGTCCAAAACTGGTTAACGGTCACAATAACGAGATAGGTATCGCTAGGGCGAGCCGGACACTAGAACATATATACAAGCTTAGGATTAAAATAATTATATAATAATATTTGATATAATGTTAAATTGCACATAGGAAACAGATGATTAAATACAGAAAGGATATGGACATAGCAAAATTGCGTGTTAACTATACTTACGTAGTATATATCGTTACATTAAGTATAAACTCAAACAGTTAAACGACTTGAAAGATTAGTGAGATATTAATTCGGACATTGGTCAATTACTACAAAAATTATATCATAACATATATACAAAGATACACTTCAACATAATGAACAGTTTCTAGTTGGGACTAACAACGTATTGTTGTTTGGATGGGGATGACAACCAGGGTCACGTGTACACACATACATCTACACACACACACGTTAGTGCCAACTTAAAAGAAATCGACATGAAGTAGGCGGAAATGCCACAGTCCGGGTAAAGGTTCCATAACGTTTTTAGGACTTCGAATTCTGTCTTATGGTTTGGATTGTTCGTACTTGTTTTGTTTTTTTTTTCCATACAAAACATTATCTGACGTATGTCAGTCTTTATTCAGGAAATTAGGCCACCAAACTCAGTTTCATTTCTGTAGCCCTTCATCTCACTTTAAAACTACAAGTGGACAGTGATCAGCAGTAAACATTCGCTAGGCCGCTACAATCACTGATAAAGATGACATCTATCCGATTTAATGAGTCTCCAGTATTAACTTATTTCCACCGACAAATAACCTTTTCAACCAATAATATAGTGTTTATTTGTAAACAGCATTAATTTGACTGTCTGTTCAAAGAACTTAATCTCGGGAAATTAATCGAAAGCGCTACATATAAACGATCTACTTTTAGTAAGGATGAAATTATATCCAATCACAAATCGGTACTAACTTCATTTGGTACTCCATGTGGAAATACCTATACAGATTTGCCCTTGTTGTATTGGATACCTACATTACATAAAAATCCTTACAAGCAACGTTTTATAGCAGGTTCATCCCGTTGTTCCACAAAACCACTTTCAAAGGTATTGACATCTATACTAACAGCTGTTAAAGAGGGTATACAAAATTACTGTGACAAGGTATAGTCTCGAAGTGGCATAAATCAAATGTGGATATTAAAAAATTCCAAAGAATTACTTGATGGTTTTCAATCTAGATCCCTTGCTTCAGTTTCATCTATTCAAACGTTTGACTTTTTCTACTTTGTACACTAAAATTCCCCATAGTAAATTAAAAGCCCGATTGAAAGACATTATTCACAGTGTCTTTTCGTCTAAATCGGGTACTCCTCGATATCAATATTTAGTTTATAATTCTACATATTTCGTTAAGTATCACAGTGATTCAAAGAACAAATACACGGCCATCAAGATAATTCAAATGTTGGATTTTTTAATTGATAACATCTTTGTTGAATTTGGAGGGGAAATATATCAGCAAGTGGTTGGCATCCCAATGGGCACCAACTGTGCACCTTTGCTTGCTGATCTGTTTATCTATTCGTATGAAGCCGAGTACATACAGATGCTCGTGAAAACAAACAAACGATCAGTCAGACTTTTTAATTTCACTTATCGATATATTGATGATGTTTTAGCGCTTAATAATCCTAAATTTAGTGATTATGTAGACTTCATATATCCTGATGAGCTCGAAATTAAAAATACCACTGACGGTGACAATTACGCTTCCTACTTGGATCTGCGTCTCGATTATGACAATTGCCATAAACTGAGTGTTAAATTGTACGATAAACGGGACGACTTTGACTTTCCGATTGTTAACTTTCCATTTATTAGTAGTAACATTCCAATTTCACCAGCTTATGGAGTGTTTGTGTCTCAACTAAATCGTTACACGAGAGCTTGTTCCTTTTATTCTGATTTTTTAAGTAGATCGAGGCATTTGTCATCTAAGCTTTAACTACAAGGATACTTGCGCACTAAACTTATTAATACCTTCAAAAAGTTTTATGGCCGTCATATTGATTTGATTGGTAAATATAACGTGTCTCTCTCGGCTATTATTCTAGATTTTTAATTGACACGTATACCGTTACTATCACCCTGATGATGTCTACTACATCGTTAAGACAGTTCACCACGTGCATTTTGCATACTATAGTTCATTGGCCAATCACGCTATTTGACCGACATTTCGCCTAATAGATTGGATGCAGCTATGGCGGGAGTGGCGCCAGGCAGGGTAAGCTTACTCTTCCGGACACCTGTTACCACCGTTTGTCGTGTATTTTGTACACGGTGAACATTCCATATGCTGATTACACTATTTTGCTTGAATGCACTATTTTGCCTATATATATATATAATGTTTTTAGGACTTAGAATTCTGTCTTATGGTTTGGATTGTTCGTACTTGGTTTTTATTTTATTTATATGTATAAGAAAAATAAATAAAAAATGTTTGATGTAGTTGTAGGTAAAAATTATTTCCTATTTGGTGTAAATGGGTATTAAAATGAGTAAAAGGTAGCATTCTACCCGAAGCAGTAACGTCTTATGTAAACAATGCTCGCGACATCGAGCCAATGATTGACGCCGCGTGATGTGACTGCACGTGTTAAAGGCAGCCATATTTAACAGAGATATTACAGAGATTTTTGTAATTGTCTTTGAAACAGATTGCTACTACTATTAATATGTTTTCGTATTTTTCATGTTACAGAAAAGGTAAACTAAGATGTCTAAATCAACCTAGTAATGCTGAAACTGAGAATTCAAGACCGATAACTCCATCAGAATCTGGTACTACTTACAGTAATCTATCTGATACAGACAGACATACTACAGAGAGTACTTACCAAGAATTACAAATCGGGAATTTAAATTCTCCTTATATTAATCTTCCATATTCTGGTACAAGTGAGCTGGAATCTGGTACTAACTATAGTAGTCTATCTGATGGTAACAGACTTGATACAGATAATAATAATTACCTAGAACTAGAAACAAGAACTCCCACGTCACCTTATAGCAATCTCCCATATACCAGTGAGCAGTGAGCACCCTAATATAACAATCTCCCATATACCAGTGGGCATGCTACATATAGTAATTAATATAACAATCTCCCCCTATACTAGTTAATATAACAATCTCCCCCTATACTAGTTAATATAACAATCTCCCCCTATACTAGTTAATATAACAATCTCCCCCTATACTAGTTAATATAACAATCTCCCCCTATACTAGTTAATATAACAATCTCGCCCTATACTAGTTAATATAGCAATCTCCCATATACCAGTGGGCATGCTACATATATTAATTATATAACAATCTATCCTTATATCATACATAATAGTAATTAATATAACAATCTCTCCTCTAGAAGTAAATATCATACATATAGTAAATTAAGTAATTGATAATCATTATATTTTAACAACCTCTCCTCTCTCCTTTACTGGTAACCATACATATAAATTTAGTAATTAATAATCATCATACAAAATTATTCAAAAAATAAAATAATAATAACATAACGGATACATCACATAATACAGTATATTACATTTTAGGGCTCAATACATTATACAATTTCAAAACATTTATTTAACATCCATTTATTATTGTCATGTTTATCTTTAACATTTGTGTTTATCTTACTTCTATTATTCCAAAAGAGTACTGTTTCGTTGTTATGTGAAATAATATTTAGCTTGGTTTAAATATTGTGTTTAAAAAAAAATCATACATAATTATACTAGATGTACTAATTAATAAGGGTAGTTATTTAATAAGGTATAACTGTTTGTAGTTATTCAATAATATATAACTGTTTGTTGGTATTCAATAATATATAACTATTTGTAGTTATTCAATAAGATATAACTATTTGTTGGTATTCAATAAGATATAACTGTTTGGGGCTATTCAATAAGATAAACTATTTGTGGCTATTCAACATCGAGCCAGTGATTGACGTTGCGTGATGTGACTGCACGTGTTGAAGGCAGTCATCTTTAACAGAGGTTTATCTTGTAGTTTTTTGTTTTGCGTGTGGTGCGGTCCTCCTGCACTTACTATTAGAGTAGAGTTTTAGCCCTTCGTACTACAGAATGTTCTCGTTGTCGGGCTTTGCTCCTGTTTGCTCACTTCATGTACATGTACACTTATTTTTTTAAGCGTTTTCCGAGATTCTGTCCGGATTATCGCCCTTATTTTTAAAATTCATTTTGACTTTCTAACACCTGGCGTCAACTGGCAGACTATCGCCATTGAAGAGACGACCACTGTCGAGATGGGTCGTATTTTTGTTGCGTCTTTTTTTGTAAATCATTTTAGTGAAACCTGTACCATAAAAGGCCCGGGACTGTACAGCGCAACGGGCGCTTACGGCTGCCCCCCGGATCCATTCACTTAATTTGATAATTGTTTATTTTTGCAATGTCTATTTTCTGTCTTGTCCGCAGGTTTATCTTGTAGTTTTTTGTTTTGCGTGTGGTGCAGTCCCCCCGCACTTACTATTAGAAGACTTTCGTAAATCTTTGTGAAACAGATTGTTACACATGTTATGATATGTTTTCGTATTTTTCTTGTTACAGAAAAGGTAAACTAACATGTCTAAATCAACCTGGTAATGCTGGGACGGAGGTTTCAAGAACGATAACTCCATCAGAATCTGGTACTACTTATAGTAATCTATCTGATACAGACAGACATACCACAGAGAGTGCTTACCAGGAATTACAAACCAGGAATTTAAATTCTCCTTATAATAATCTTCCATATTCTGGTAGAAGTGAGGTGGAACCTGGTACTAACTATACTAGTCTATCTGATGGTAACAGACTTGATACAGATAATAATAATTACCTAGAACTAGAAACAAGAACACCCACGTCACCTTATAGCAATCTCCCCTATACTAGTAGACATCCTACATATAGCAATTAATAATTATAATACATATAGTAATTAATATAACAATCTATCCATATACCAGTGGACATTATATTCTTTGAAAGGCATTTAGTAATTGGAACATAATCAAATAATACACTTTTATGAAATAACAATTACTATTCTTTGTAAAGTTTATTTAGTTAATAAGAGTATATTTTTGTGTCAATTATGGTATAAGTAGTATACGGTTTTAATATTTTATCATCTTGTTAATCCTCTGTTTCATCTTTTAATTGTTTAATAAGCTAATCCTAATATATACAATGGTGTACCTTTGTTTTAATCGATAGCTTATCATAGCCACTTATACTCACTGTTCTTGGATTTCATTGGATAGTTCGCACTGATGTTTCTATATATATATTCATAGTTTTTTCTCATTTTTATTTATTTGTGTATATGCTTGATAACGACTTGTGAAATCTTGTTGAAACGTCGCAGTGAAATAAACTATAGTAATTGTTATTCCATAAAAGTGTGTTATTTGACAGTGAGCATCATACATATAGTAATTAATATAACAATCTCCCCCTATACTAGTTAATATAACAATCTCTCCCTATACCACTGAGCATCATATATAATTAATAATTGTCATACATATAGTAATTAATTGCCATGCAAATAATTCTTTTATTCAGTAAGAAGGTTGGGATGGCCTAGCGGTCTAGAGGGCCGCGCTTCGACCTCTAGCTGGCCGGCCACCCCTGGCTTGCGGCTGTGGTTTCGAGCCGTGGTGTGAGCGTATGTGGCATGGAGATAGGGGCGCCTTCTCAATCCCGTGGGTTTCCTTTGGGCACTCCGGTTTCCTCCCACTACTAAAGACCCCTACGCGCAAGCGAATTATTGAAATAAAATTAAACCATATGTTAGTCCAGAAATGACCGAGTTGTGTTGACTGGACGTTAAACCCCATCTCTCTCTCTCCCCCTCTCTCCCTCTCTCTCTCTCCCTCTCTCCCCCTCTCTCTCTCTCTTTATTCAGTAAGCTGTTATTGTTTGTCTATAGTTATTAAATAAGATAAAACTGTTTGTTGTTATTAAATTAGATATAACTGTTTGTTGTTATTTTTAAATCTTAAAAGAATTGAAACAACAAAAGTTGATTTTTTTAAAAAGACGAATGATTTAATGAAGGAAGAAAGTATTGAGTAATCCCACACTGTGATCTCCTCTTTGATTCCTTGGAAGACAACTTTGGTACGGAGTGATGTAAAGTGTTACCATGACAACATCTAGTTTGTCAGCTTATGTAAATGTTTGTTTAAAGATGAATTATTTAGGGTTTATATAGAGATAATAAAACAAAAACCAAGTACGAACAATCCAAACCATAAGACAGAATTCGAAGCCCTAAAAACGTTATAGGCAAAATAGTATATTCAAGCAAAATAGTGTAATCAGCAAATGGACTGCTCCCCGTGTACAAAATACACGAAAAGCAGTGGTAAAAGGTGCCCGAAAGAGTAAGCTTACCCTGCCTGGCGCCACACCCGCCATAGCTGCATCCAATCTATTAGGCGAAATGTCGGTCAAATAGCGTGATTGGCCAATGAACTATAGTATGCAAAATGCACGTGATGAACTGTCTATAGAGAGTTGCTATAATAGTTCCGGGGGGGTTGGGGATGGCCTAGTGGTCTAGAGTGAAGCGCTTCGACCTCTAACTGACAGGTCACCTCTGGCTAGCGGCTGTAATTTCGATTCTGGTGTGAGCGTATGTGGCATGCAGATAGGGGCCCTTACTCAAACTCGTGGGTTTTCCCGGGTCCCCCGGTTTCACCCACTGCTAAAGACCCATACGCACAAGCGAAATATTGAAATAAAATTAAAACCATATATTAGTCCTGAAATAACCTAGTTTGTGTCGAGTGGACGTTAAACTTCATTTCTCTCTGTTTCTATAATAGTTCCAGTGGTAGGGAACCGAAGGAGCCGGAGGAAATCACCTAGGTTAACCCTACTATAGGTCACGCTCATCGACTCAATTACAAATCTATTGACCCAATCATTCATCCAACAAGGGAAATTTTTCCCTGACTCTTTTATCGAATTCCATCTGTCAAGGGATATTTTACGTGCACGTCAATGTGTACACGGGACCTCGGTTTTCCGTTCAAGGTTTAAAGGGTGGGGTGGGGATGGTGGACGTCTGCTGTGGATGATCAGAGAGAGAGGGAGAAACGGGGTCTAACGTCCACTCAATACAACTAGGTCATTTAGGGACTAACATATGGTTTAATTTTATTTCAATATTTCGCTTGCTGGTAGGGGTCTTTAGCAGTGGGTGGAAACCGGAGTCCCCGGATGAGGTGGATGATCAGATTTGTCGGTCCAGCGCGTTAGCTTGACATTCGAGTGATCGTTTTGCCAGATACCTTGGACCTCTGCGAGCAAGTGAATTAATACAATAAAATGTAAAACTGGTTAGTTTGGGGGGTAGGCGTTACATCTTGGTGTATGGAGTGGACGTTAACGGGTAACCCATTGGAATCTCTCTCTCGCTCCTACGTCTCTCTCGGTACTAGTAAGTGTTAAAGACCCAATAACACTCTTGTTGTAACTGAATAATATGTCACAATCTTTATTCTGGTCAACAAATTATACTCTATTACAATATTCCATTTAATTGATGATAAAAATTTCATCTTAACACACCGAAGTTAAACAATTGGAAAAATTCAACTACATGGGTTGAAAAGCTTTACACAAACCTTTTCAAATGTAACTTAGATTTGAAAATATTTTCGAACCCTCTGGACAAGTAAAAAAGGATGAAAAGGATTATTTACATAACAGGTAGGACACAAAGATGCATTCCCGGGTATATACAAACTTTGTGATTTGATGATATATTTGTACTAAAATCATATTCAAAGAAACCAATTTATGAAAAATTTGCTTCAATTCCCTTTCAAAACTTTGTTTTCACCGTGGATACTTATAGCTTCATTGTGGGAGGGTCCATTTTTCAGAATGTGTCTATCATTACTTACTGTACATTTACCATACTTATTGAGGCCTAAGTAAATTCTTAATTTTCTTTTTCTGCCGTTTAGTTGCAGAGTCGTTTGTACATTGACAACCTTCGATGTTCCCAAAACCGCCTAAACATTTGAGCAAGAAATAACAACTGTTCCCTGACCTAAGCCGGCAGACAATAAGCTAGCAAAAGCTGTCGGGTTGACAGTTAGGGATTCCCTGACAATATTGCCCAGTGCTTGTCCCATAGGCGTTTTTCGCGTAATCCAGTATTTTTCTAGTAAGATTGGGTGTCTATACGTTACATATATACCACATTTGCCATACTTGTATTGGAAATGACCACCCGATAAATACTTTGCTGGGAACCCATCTTTAAACATCTTAGAATAAGGCTTTTTTCTGGACCTGTCAAGCCAGAAAGAGTTATATTGTCCCTTTAAGAGGAGGCATTACATCTTTGAGTGTGGAGTGATATCTGCAGGTATGAGACCTTTTTCTCTCCCCCCCCTCTCTCTCTACCCCTTCAGAGACAGTTATTCGTTCACTAGCCAATGTTGGAATTTTTAATTGATAACATCTTTGTTGAAATATATCAGCAAGTGGTTGGCATCCCAATGGGCACCAACTGTGCACCTTTGCTCACTGATCTGTTTCTCTATTCGTATGAAGCCGAGTACATACAGATGCTCGTAAAACAAACAAACGATCAGTCAGACTTTTTAATTTCACTTATCGATATATTGATGATGTTTTAGCCCTTAATAATCCTAAATTTAGTGATTATGTAGACTTCATATATCCAGATGAGCTCGAAATCAAAAATACCACTGACAGTGACAATTACGCTTCCTACTTGGATCTGCGTCTCGATTATGACAATTGCCATAAACTGAGTGTTAAATTGTACGATAAATGGGATGACTTTGACTTTCCGATTGTTAACTTTCCATTTAATAGTAGTAACATTCCAATTTCACCAGGTTATGGAGTGTTTGTGTCTCAACTAATTCGTTACACGAGAGCTTGTTCCTTTTATTCTGATTTTTTTTAAGTAGATCGAGGCATTTGTCATCTAAGCTTCAACTACAAGAATACTTGCGCACTAAACTTATTAAAACCTTTAAAAAGTTTTATGGCCCGTCATATTTATTTGATTGGTAAATATAACGTGTCTCTCTCGTCTATTATTCTAGATATATTTAATTGACACGTATACCGTTACTATCATCCTGATAATGTCTACTACATCGTTAAGACAGTTCATCACGTACATTTTGCATACTATAGTTCATTTACAGAACATAGTTTTTATGGGAACCAATCACTGGTTTATTCACAAAGCACGACGTTTCGACAAGTATCCTCTTATCGTTATCAAGCACAATGACATTTAGTAAACTTTGGGCAAATATATGGTGAAGCCATTTACAGAGATTAAATAACAAAACAATAAGGGTTAAAGATTAAACAAACCATCAAGCAGTCCAAACAAGGAGATAGACTTAACTAACTAGCAAGCTCTTCAAAGGGGGCCGCCAACATAATAAAGATGAGACCATTTACCAATAACTATTGTAAGCAACAACATTGCCCAATCACAGATGACTGAATAAACAAGATAGGTGTTGAATATGTAAAACACGGGTGTGAGTAGATTAGTTATTAGACAATCAGAATATAGGTTACAGATTAAAAAAATATAACCACCAAAATATTATTATAGTCACTAATTATGCAGTGCCAGAAAGAGTGAAGTTGACCAATTTATTCCTTACATATATATTAAAAAAAAACTAATAATAAGCTCATTCTCAGAAAACATAAATAAATAGATAAGCAACATAACAATAAGGTCGATATAGTTGATGTGTAACAGCACAGGGATAGTTAAGTAATAAAGACAGTTTATAAGGCTGTAATGGATAGTAACTTTTAAATTATGTTGTTTATTCTGATGACCTCGTCGTATGCCCTTGAAATGTGAAGCCCCGTGTCCCTATTGAGTTCAGGTGAATATCTTCTAATGTTAATTGCTTCTAGTATTTTCCTCGTTTTCGTATTCAGTTGGTTGGCTGTTAGTATCTGCACCTCGTTCCAGTCAACTCTATGTTGTGGGTGGTTCTGTAGATGCTCCGCTATAGCTGAGTTGTTGGTAGCTGCTTTTGATCGGTGTTCTGATATTCGCTTGTCGAGTGGACGCTTAGTTTCTCCAATGTATGATAGGTCACACGTGCAGTTCACTTGGTATACAACCCCTTTGGGCTGGGTGGGAATAGTTGGTTTATGTTTACCATTGGCTTTGAGTATCTGTTTTAAGGTTGTAGGGACAGAAAATGTAGTGTTGATGTTGGACTTCTTGAGTAGCTTGCTGACTTGATATGTTAGGTTGTCATAAAATGGCAAAGTTATTCTGATCATCTCTGTTGGTGCTTTTTGTTGATCTCTATTGATGTTGTTGGTTATTTCTTTGATTTGCTTATTGACTAGGGATAAGGGATAATTATTCAAGTTAAAAAACACATGGCGTAGATGTTCCAATTCTTCATACAGAAATTCTGGTTCACAAATGCTTATGGCTCTTCGTACTAGGGTGGTTATAAGTGCTTTTTTGACGTAGTGGGGGTGGCTAGAATGGTAATTAATATATTGATCTGTATGGGTTGGTTTTCGATATATTTTCGTTTTCATTTGGTTGTTTACTTTAACTATTTGAACATCTAAAAAGGGTAGAGATTCATCTTTCTCTGTCTCAATGGTGAATTTTATTCTGGGATGCTGTTTATTAAGGTGGTCTAATAGGGACATTGGGTCATCATCTTCTTCTAGTACCACAAACGTATCATCGACCTTGCGAAGCCAAGTAATGGGAGTAACAGGTGAGGTACTGAGGGCACATTCTTCGAATTGAGTCATGAATATTTCGGAAATTAATGGTGAAAGGAGACTGCCCATTGGTAAGCCACTGACTTGCTTGTATAGGTCATCTCCCCATGTAAAGTATGTAGAATCGAGGCACATAGTGGTTAATTCAATGATGTTGTCTGTAGATAATTTGGTTCCCAGGGGTACTTCAAGATCGTTTATGCGGGAGCGGAGGGCTTCACTGGCTTCTAAACGGGGCACATTAGTAAAAAGATCAACTACATCATATGACACAATTCTACCAGGGCGGCTTATTTCTCTTATTTTCTTGCAAAAACCACCAGAGTCTTGGATGAAGGAGGCAGAGGAAGTTCCTAAGGGGGCGAGAAGCTTGGATAGGTGTTTGGCAACATTGTAAAAGACAGGTCTCTGGAACAAACTAACAATCTGGCCTTAATCGGGTTCTTGTGGGTTTTGATAGTAGCTCGGGCGTATGGAGAACGTGGATGATTTGGTTTCAACTAGTAGGAAAGGTCTTTGGTTATCTGTTTAGTGTCACATATCTCTTTTAATTAATCATTGGCCAATCACGCTATTTGACCGACATTTCGCCTAATAGATTGGATGCAGCTATGGCGGGTGTGGCGCCAGGCAGGGTAAGCTTACTCTTCCGGACACCTGTTACCACTACTTGTCGTGTATTTTGTACACGAGAAGCAGTCCGTTTGCTAATTAAACTATTTTGCTTGAATACACTATTTTGTCTATAACGTTTTTAGGACTTCGAATTCTGTGTTATTGTTTGGATTGTTCGTACTTCGTTTTTATTTTTTCTCTTTACCCCCCCCCCCTCTCTCTCTCTCTGCTTGTAGGGGTGCTACCCCTTCAGAGACAGTTATTCGGTCACTAGCCAGGGTCCCAATCTCTCTCTCTCTCGCTCTCTCTCTCTCCCTCTCTCTCTCTCGTTACTGTATTTTGGATGAGAGTGTGAATTTCACTTTAACTATTAGAATCCCTGTTCAATGAGATATTTTATCGTGGGAGGATTAAATACTTGTCATCATCTTAATATGATCTTATTATTATAATATTAATTGGCTTTCTTTATCCTTCTATAAACTAATTATAGTAATAGGTTATTATCTGCCCCTGCCATTCCCACCATCATCAAGTCAACACCCTAGCTATACCCATCCAAAAACCATCTTCAGGTTTTTTGTTCTTTATACAACCGCTTTGGGGTCTGTGATCGATGGCTATGAACAGAGGCACTACTCTTATGCCGATGATACTCAACTCATTGGTGTGTCTAGTCCTATGCTAATTAGTGATTCCTTAGAAAAAACTACTGACTGTTCGCTTGCAATTAAACAGTGGATGAATGCTAACAAATTAAAATTAAATGACGATAAAACCGAAGCTCTTTTAGTAGGCTCATCACAACAACTCAAGTTACTACCTGATCTTAAAATCACCATTGGTATTTCAGAAATAAATTTCTCTAAAAATGTTAGAAATCTTGGAGTGATATTTGACCCTTGCCTGACAATGGAGACTCAGGTTGATATGGTATGCCGTACATGCAACTATCATCTACGCTGTATACGCAACATCAGAGACTACCTCACAGCTGACGCCTGTAAACTCCTTGTGAGATCGTTGATTTTATCAAGGATTGATTATTGTAATAGTGTACTGTATGTAATCCCACAAGCACTTCTAGCCAATATCCAGAAAGTTCTCAATACAGCAGCTCGAATAATAACAAGGACACATAAGTTTGATCACATCCAGAATGTGCTAGCTTCATTACACTGGTTACCTGCTGAGGCGCGAGTCAAATACAAAATATTAACATTAGTGTATAAATGTCGCAATAATGCAGCTCCTCAATACTTATCTGAACTCTTATATGACTATAACCCTATTAGATCACTTCGCTCTCAAAATAAACAGTCACTAGTTGTTCCAAGATATAATTTAAAGTCATATGGGTATAGGTCTTTCAGTTCAGCAGGTCCTAGATTATGGAACAAACTTCCACAACACATCAAGAATCAACAAACTTTTAATCAATTTAAATCTGCACTAAAGACTTTCCTTTTTCGACAGTTCTACCACTAGAGGCATTACTTAAAGCGTTTTGAGCATGTGTCAACATGGAGAAGACGCTATATAAAACCTCATTATTATTATTATTCAGGTCAACTCCCTTTACCCAACCATAAATCATCCTCGGTTACCCAGTGTACTCATTCCGTTCTACTCCACTATACCCTGGGTTAATCTATGGGGGGGGGGGGACACGTTTTCAAGTCACCACTATTGATGCTTGTGCTATTTTTATCGACCAATCCCATAAACTGATATTTGAAAAGGAAATTGCCCAAAGGGAAGTTACTCCCTTCTGACAGTGTTGTTAAAAGTTGGCCTATTATTGATGACCAAACGTTCATTTAATCATGTAGAGTCATTAGTTTTTTTGAGAATTGTGTGTTCGTTCCGCGAATTTATGTACACGTGAAGTAATTGGATATAAAATTAACGAGTATACGTTGATTAATAATAAACATAACAAAACGACATACTATTATTACTATTTCAAACAAAGAACGAATAGTAATAATGATAACAAAAGTGAAACATATAGATGTTATACATATTTGAAATCAACAACACATACTACAGATTTTGATAATACAATTGAATAAAAATAAATTAATAATATATACAATACTCACATAAATCAATCAGTAAATGGACATGGATATGGTTATCTACCCTTATAAAAACGTAGGCGAAACGATTGGTTTGTAAACTGTTTTCTGATTGGCTCGTACAGTATAGCTACATTCTAGCAATTTGAAATCGTGGAAGCCCTATAGATTAACCCAGGGTATAGTGGAGTAGAACGGAATAAATGCACTGGGTAACCGAGGATGACCATAAATCATCTTTATATATTATTATAAATCTGTAATCTTTCCTTCCACAATAGAAATAGGTTATCCACTCCCGCCATTCCCACCATCTTCTGGTCGACACCCTATACCCATCCATAAATCATCTTTATATAAATCCGTAATCTTTGTTCCACAATGAATCATTTAATACATTAGTCCAGGCTAGAATTAAACTTTCTCGATCGGTTAATGACCGACGTATTATTTTGAAAGGGGGATACACGAGTTTAGAAAAGAGGAGGAGGTTGGTGTCCTTGGCGAGTCTCTTTAATCGTATGAGTGGGTAGATCTTAGGGATGATGAAAATAAAACAGCGTTCTTTATTTTACATATTTAAATAATAAGCACCGTAAAAAACCTGGAAACAAAAAATACAATTACTGGGTAAGTCTCTTTTAATTGTACCATATTGTCCCATCAATGAGTGGGTAGAGATTACAGGTGATGATAAAAAAATAACTTTATTTTAAATATTTAAATAATAAGCACTGTACAAAACTGAAAAAAAAAACAATTTACAACATTTAAGCATTCGTTCTGCCAAATGACATTTCTATAGAAGGGAGGGGATACAGAATTTCATAGCCTAGATGAAAATCCGTATAACTTATATGAATGGGCCTATTTAAAGGAAATATTAAAATTAAACAACATAAATTATCTCCGAATAATTCATCTAATTTACCGAGATCAAAATTAATTATCGCCATTGTGGTTATCTCCATTAAAGTAGTACGCATAATATTAATACGCAGTGATGTTTCTAATTTAGAGGGGTGTTATTGTCCAATAGATGGTGCCTAATTGACCAATCAAAACGCACAATTTACCCTTAAGCATGTTACAATAAGGTGTAAATATACATAAACTACGGTGGCTGATAAGGGACATCAAAAATTATATAATTTGGGTTTTTTAATATTCTCCCAAGTCAATTCTAATATAATTTGTTTTTTATAAGTTGGTGCGTAATATCCACTCGACACAAATTAGGTCATTTCAGGACTATAACATGACTCTTTCATTTCAATAGTCAGATTGTGCGTAGTGGCCTGTATAGTAATGGATGGGAGTACTGGACGAACGACCCTCCTCCTTGTCACGTACGAGCGGGAAATGCAATGCACACACGTTAAAGATACACCATGAGAGATATTTATATAGAATTGGCCATTCTTGCTATAGCGGTTCAAAAGAAGACGATGAGAGAAGAAAGTATTGCAAATTTCAGTCAAATTACACAAAAAACTGTTGCGCTCCTTGAAACTTCAAGTTGTAGCAGCATATGTTGGGAGCTCTTTCAAAGAGTTGTAAAGGGAGGTAATCAGGCTTACCTGTATCCTAGAGACCGGGATAGTAATTCTGTCGCGCTATGAGCACGCTTTGTGGATTTGGCGCTATATAAATGGACATATTATTATTATTATTATTCTGTACAAAGTTATTAGCATTATAATATTTGACTAGAAATGGGGGCCAAAAGTGGCTTGGTCTATCGTTTGATTGACAGGCGTTCACTCCACCTACATAATCTCGATTATCAAATACAGTTTTCAATGCCATTGGAATATCGCCCAAAGGGGCCTCGCTAAGCACACTCTATAATTTAGCCTCGATCTAACTGATGACGTAAACATAACGTTGGTCTACAGAGTTGATTTTGGACTTGTTGTTTAAATAAAGATCTAATTTATAATTTATATAACATCTGAAGCCTTAATAAAGACTCTTGCATAATGTATTTTTAACTACCCCTCCCCCCCAACTTTTAATTATGAAAATTTATTAAAAACATGTTAATTTCAGTTTATAAAGTATAAATTTCGGTCTTCCATAATGTATTTTTAACTACCCCCCCCACCTTTTAAGTATGAACAATTTATTAAAAGCATGTTAATTTCAGTTTATAAAGTATAAATTTCGGTCCATAAAGTATAAATGAAATGTAATTACAGGCCTCATTTATGGCTCTGATACGTTGACAGTCTTGCTTGTGTTCATATAAAAGTCACCATGTTATAATATCAAAAATCTTTACACTAGTAATGGCTTTTCCCTTGACATATATAATTTAAACAAAAATTGAAAATACAAGTATGGGAAAATATCTATTTGATGGGGTGTTCTCATCCAGCTCAAAATATTGATTAAGGGGATTAAGGGTTTAGGGCTGGGGTATTATGGTCTGTAGCTGAAATGTGTTCACCTAATTAGATATGGATTAACCGTTTAATAAGTGGCATGTGAACTGTGTTTAATAAATTTCATGTGAAATATATATTTTTAATGTTGATGCTCATTTCATAGTGCTATTTAGTTATTTATTTTTGATATTAAGTTTTTCCATTTACATTAAAAGTGTTGAAAAAACATGTTTTTCTATAATAAATGTTGAATAAAACATTATCAAGTTATTTTGTTTTAACCCAATGAAAAACAGTGCACAATGTGAAACAGACTACGGGTAATCCTTCTTTAGAAATTCCAATTAACACCTTAGTCACGCTAACATGATTATTTAAGTTTTGAGCTGGGTGAGAATGAACCCTATTTGATATACTATAGAGGGGTAGATTATGGGCAGTTAGTTAGAATTAGCCAAAAGCATGTGGCAGCCTTTCAGATTAATATCCCTAGTATTGGAACTTAAACTCTCTCTTCTGTTTTAATTCAGGGAACGCACAAAGTAAATTAACTACGGCGTATGACACGAACACGCCCGTTTAAAATACGGTAAAATATAATCTATAACAATCTGATTCATGTAATTACAGAATGCTAAAAATATCTCTTGGGATGACATTACGCGTTGGGTGGAAATTCAACAGAATTGAAATTATATTACAAATGACTTGGGTGAAAATAAAAATTGACTTGGAAATTATAAAAAAAAAAAAATATATATATTTAAATTGACTTGGGTGGGAATTTTATAAAAAAAAATTATATCAAAATTGACTTGGGTGACACTTGGGTGGAAATTAAAATTGACTTGGGTGAAAATTATAAAAAAACAAATTATATTAAAATTGACTTGAGTGACAATTAAAAAAAAACAAATTATATTATTTTGCATGTCCCTTATCGGCCACCATAATAAACCGCTGGAAAATTTATCTTGGGAATGGCTTAGAGTAAAACTGGGTCAAGTAGGGTCAACACCGCCACACTCGGCAAATCTCGACAGATTCCGGTGCCCTACATCTAGACTCGGCTGTATGATGAAATCCGCCATTTTGGAACTATTTTAAAGGACCCGGATAAAACAATGGTTGCCCCCATAGAGATTATATCAACAAACTAAAAATGGCTGCCCCCATAGACATTATATCTAGAAAAGACGCCATTTTGGGACTTTTTTTGTAGAAGCGGCACGTTGACTTGCCGTATCGCAAATGTATGGTCGTAGGTACATATCACTTACTATCATACATCCGAGTCTAGATGTAGGTTACGGAGGGTACCGGAATCTGTCGAGGTTTGCCGAATATACGCCGTCACTGACCACGCCAAGCTAGAACACATGGAATAGTGCATATTAATTGACACATATTCAAATTTTATCCCAAGATAGTGCCATACTATGATTAACTTCTTTGAATGCCATTTGTTATATAAACAACGTATGCGAGCGGAGCGGAGCGAAAATGTTTTCTTAAAACAAAAATTACATTGATTTGATCGTGTTTTGTCTATTTCGAGTCTTACTTAAAATCCCTATATTATCTTAAATTAAACTGATGGGCAAGTCCGTTTAAAATTCAGTTAGAGACTGCAGATATTTCGGCATCGCCCCCCCCCCCACCACAGACACCATCGAATTGAACAAGTAACCTCAGAAGTAAAATGGAGGGTTTCACAAATTAGGAAATGTTTGCTATATCTTTAACTCATTGAAATACTAAAACCGTACTTCATAAATTCCTGAAAAATCAATCGAACACGAGGAAAGACGCGTCGAGTACCATGAACCGGATGTGACGTCAATAATGACATCTTGTTCATGTAAATTAAGTATAAATATAGATATATTAGTCACACCTCCTCAATCCAAGAAAGATTATTTTTAGATACGGTACAGATATTTATCTTAGTCAGGAAGAGTAATCAGTAATTATCTTCTTCCTATTTAATCCTGATGTTCGCTCCAATATCATTTCAAAGTACATACCGTATTTCCTCTAATAAGCGCCGGGTCTCCAATAAGCGCCGGGCCTCTAATAAGCGCCGGGGGGTCAAGGGGTGCAGAAAAAATTAGCGCCGGGCCTCCAATAAGCGCCGGGTCTCTAAAAGACATTAGATTGCTTTTGATCAAATGCCGTAATTCAAAAGATTCTCCGGCCCCATGCCCATGGTAAATGACGGCTTTACCCTAAATTCAATTTGCTATTAAAGAAATAAGCGCCGGGCCTCTAATAAGCGCCGGGGGTCAAGGGGTGCTGAAAAAATAAGCGCCCGGGCGCTTATTAGAGGAAATACGGTACACCAAGATACATTTAGTACAGAGACTTACGCACGTCACCACCAATCTTAGCAAAGGTGAGAGATGACATATAGCCCCAGTTCAGGTGTGGTATTCTACCCTCGAGAATTGAGACTGGCCGTTGTACTAGTCTAGAGATGGAGGATAGGTTGTGAGTAGTGGGCCATTCTGTGTGTAATGGGTCATTATGTGTGTAATGAAGATTAATGGCACTCCCTTCTTCCGTGTCCAAAAATACAATGACGAAAGAAGAAACATGCAATGACAAAACTTGAACAATGCTAACATGATTAAATTAATGAATTACATCAGAAATGCGTTTAATAAAAGACGAGAAATCCAAACAGTTGTCCAAGGGCGTCATAAACACTTCTTTGTAGATTGGCAATCCTAGAAATTTTTGTTTTATTAATATATTATGTCAACATAATGACAGCCCCCCCCCCCCTAGACACACCCATACATAGACATTTGACCCCCCTCCCTATATTTCGAAAACGTCCCCTAAAACGCCTGATCACCACCAGGATTCGGAATATACACAAAAAACTTACAGCTCGCTCGGCGACCCCCCTCCCCCCTTCAGCCACAGGACTAAACGAAACGAAACTTAGCAGAGGAACAAGCGTAGAATAAAACCAATTAAACGAAACAAAATCTAATGGCGAAAACAAGCGTAAAATAAAACGAAACGAAACAAACCTTAATGGTGGAAATATCCGTAAAATTAGATCAAGCGAAACAAACTTAAATTGATGGAAATAAGCGTAAAATGAAACGAAATGTTGACATACTGTTGATTAGACTAATGTCGATCGTACATCTCGTAACCGGAAGTGTACTAGCAGACGTCAACCACAGACTTAATATAAACCCATAGCTGTCGAGGATGTCACTTGGGTGGAACCGGAAGTTCACTAAGCCTTTCACGCAGATATGTCTATCTTAAGACGTTTTCAGTACAATGCACCGGATGTGACGTGTGTATATATATATATGTAAATAGAACAAGTTCAATAATGGAGGACAATAAGATTGATTAAGTGGATTATTTTTAGATTTCAATAGTTATTTCAGGGATCATTATATACTTCTAATTCAGTGTTTTATTCTTCTAGAATAACGCTTCGTTGTTCAGTGTTTTATTCTTTAGAATTATCTAGAATAAAGCTTCATTGTTCTCGTTAACTCAATGGCATTAAGTTGTTTAAACTGGAGACATTAATGAGATGAAATAAAATGGGATTTAACGTCCTACTGTTTTGCTTTGACAGGCCTAATTAAGACGGGCGTGCGCCATACAGTGTGTTATGAGAGAAATTTTGCCCAGCGATCTACTCTTATATTATTATTATTATTACAAAATTTATATAGCGCCCCTTTCACAGGTGTGTTCAAGGGCACTTTACAGTGTAACAAAAAACATACATTCAAAACATAAAAAACACCAAGAGTGTTAGAAATACATTAAATAAGCAATTATTTCTAAAAAAAAGGTGTTACAATTTGTTATAATTATAAGCCTTTAAAAATAAGAAAGTTTTAGTCTGTTTTTTTAAAGTAAATAGTGATGATGAAATTCGAATATTTAAAGGTAATTGATTTCATAGAACAGGCGCTTGATAACTCCAAAAACGTGCACCATAACCAGAAACGTTTACAATTTTTTGATTTAAAAGTAATTTATTAGATGACCGTAGGGTTCTGTCTGGGGTATATAATTCTAAAAGTTCAGATAAATTATTAAGGCATTTGAAAGTTAAAAGTAAAATCTTAAAGACTATTCTGTATTTAATGGGCAACCAGTGCAGCTGAAAGAGAACGGCGGTTAGAATGTACATGTTTATTTAATTGATATTTCGATCCCAAAAGAAGAAATTCTGTTTTATCATCGTTTAATTTAAGAAAATTCTTAGACATCCATAGTCTTAATTCACTAACACAGTCCTCAAGTTTTTGTTTAGATAGGTTAAAAGAAGATGGATATTTGGGGTTAAAAGAAATATATAACTGGGTATCATCAGCATATAAGTGAAATTTAAGGTTATATTTATCTACAATATTACTTATAGGTGATGAGTATAATATAAAAAGTATCGGACCTAAAACTGATCCTTGCGGAACACCAAAAGACAAAAAAGTTTCTTTTGATAATTTGCCATCTAATAAAATAGATTGCGTCCTACCCACTAAAAAGCTTTCTAACATTTGCAATGCATCAAACTGTATACCAAATCTAAAATGTAATCTATGAAGAAGGATAGAATGGTCAACAGTGAAAAATGCTGCAGATAGGTCCAATAAAAGCAAAAAGACACACTTTTTATCATCTAATTCAAGAAGTATGTCATTGGATACCCTTGTTAGGGCAGTTTCAGTACTATGGAATTGCTTATATGCACTTTGAAATGGCTTATCTAAGCAGTGGTCTTCTATATGGCTCTTTAGTTGGATTGCAATTAATTTTTCAAGTAATTTTGAAATGAAACTAAGATACGAAACTGGTCTATAATTTTAAAAGATATTGGGGTCCAGGTTCGGCTTTTTAATCAATGGAATAACATATGCTAGCTTAAAAACACCAGGAAAAATACAGGAATTAGTTATACTAGAGTTAATAATATCGACAATAACATGAATAATTACATCTAAACATTCCTTGAGTATATACCGAATTTCAACTGCCAAGAGATCTTTTACGTACATTCCAACCTTACTACTAAACACTATTCATTGCTAGGCCCTGCGTTGTCAATGTTTTTATCTTACACAGTTGTGATATTTTTAATTTTTAATTTTAAAATAAGCTTGGGATATGTTTGTGGTTATTATGACGTATGTCTTAATTAATTTGATTGCATTAAAGTGTTTAGTTGTATTCATTATTGATCATTGCTTGATAACGATACCTGAAAGAGTATTGAAACGTTGCATGTAATTGTGTGATTATAAATATCATACCTCTTCTTCTAATTGTCATCTAAAGATGCATTTTGCAAGATTAAGATAAAAAGCACACTCTTCTAGCTATAAAAGGGGAATTGAAAATTGTTGAAAATCTGTATTTAAATCTGTTGAAAATCTTAGCATCCGATGGTATCAAGAGTTGATTATGGTCTTGTCATGTTAATAAATGTCTAATTAATACCGTAGTTTACATAATATTTAAAGATGCATTCCCGGGTACAAACTTTGTGATTTGATGATATATTTGTACTAAAACCGTATTCAAAGTAACCAATTTATCAAATATTTGCTTTAATTCCCCTTTCAAAACTTTGTTTTCACCGTGGATACCTATAGCTAAAAGTAAGCTGCTGTTAGACGCAATGTTTGCCAACTTAGCTTCATTGTAGGAGGGTCCATTTTTCTGAATGTATCTTTCATTAATTACTGTACAATTATCATACTTTTTGAGGCCTTAGTAAATTCTTAATTTTCTTTTTCTGCCGTTTAATTGCAGAGTCGTCTGTACGTTGACAACCTTCGATGTTCGCAAAACCGCCTAACCATTTGAGCAAGAAATAACAACTGCTCCCTGACCTAAGCCAGCAGACAATAAGCTAGCAAAACCTGTCGGGTTGACAGTTAGGGATTCCCTGACAATATTGCCCAGTGCTTGCTACATGGGCGTTTTTCGCGTAATCCAGAATTTTTCTAGTAAGATTGGGTGTCTATACTTTCCATATATACCACATTTGCCATACTTTTATTGGAAATGACCACCCGATAAATACTTTGCTGGGAACCCATCTTTAAGCATATTGTGTTATGTCAAGTTCTAACTATCATGCCATGCGTTACGATAGGATCGTCTCTACTCAGTCCAAAATCTACTACTTCTAGATACGTTCGGATATGTTTCGACACGGTCAACATGATTGCCAGGGTCGCCTGTTCCCCTCCTGCTAAAGACTCCCACGCACAAGCTAATTATTTAAATGAAATTAAACCATATGTTAGTTCCGAAATGACCTAGTTTTTGTCGAATGGACGTTAAACCCCATTTCTCCCCCCTCTCTGTCTCTCATCTCTTAAAGTAATAGTGAAACCATATAAAAGTATCGAGTACAAGAACAGAGGAAGCAAAGTCATATTAGATAAATATTTAACAGAAGTCTTGTAATTACGTCCAATTTACTATGGATTCATGAAGCAACGATATCATCCATTTTCCAACTATATATTGTCGGCGCCAACCAATGGGGAAGAAGACTTAACATTACATTAATTTATCTATTTCTAATATTAGTTGAGAGTCGAACTACCCCTACATCTTTGCTACAGGGAAACAAATTCTGGCATTGTGACGTCATGTAAAAATGGAAGCCTGTCAGTGTCAATTAGTAGTCTTAGAAATAGAATCAAACTTATAAACGTCACATTATCACGATTAACTTATTATAATCATCAGCTGGAATAAGGACTCAGACTAGTAATTATTTGCCCATTTACTTCAATGTTAAATGGGTGTAACATCACAGGCTGTAGCTTTTTGCTCAATATGCCGTTGGTTCCAATCCTTTTAGGCACAATGGGGACCACGTTAGGCAATCTCCTCATCATAAACTTCTAGGGGGTTGATGGTTTAGATGTTTTGCTACGGGGATTTGAAGTTGACTGGGGTGAAAATCTCACTTCCGATACATTTGATTGCTCCGTAGAAAGACATTTTACACCCCCATTCCTCCGCTGAAATATCACCAGTATTACCTAAAACTGCTATAAAATTGCAAATTTGATCCCTTTCCCCCTATTAAAGTCAACCCAAAAATGCACTCGCGCTACATTCATGAAACCTTGGCGTATAATTACTAGTCTTAGTCCATAAAGCTTTAATGTTCATTATGCGCTGGCACCAAAAGTAACAGGCGACGCCTGTTCATTGCTTTGAAATTACCAACAGAGTCACGGGGGGGGGGGGGGGGGAGATGGGATTTAACGTCGACTCGACACAAACAACGTCATTTCGGGGCTTACAAATGGAAAAACCCCGACGACCCTACTCCTTGTCTCTTATAACTGGGGAATCGAAACCGAGTCAGCTGACTCAATGACAGGCCTTGCGATACATCGCGCACGTACTAAACATCCCCCCCCCATTCCGGGTAGAAAACATGAGAAAAACATGATCACTTTGCCATAAAGATGATGAGACCAATGTTCTAATTAACATTTGTTCGTCGCATTTATACATGCCTTTTAATGTTGGGCTTTTCGATCCTAGGCCGCTTGCTCCTCAGCAAAGAGGTCGCAGTTGTTTTCCCTCTTGTCATTGGTGCAGAATTGAGGGATAAAAATGAAAACTGTCTAGTCGCTGGGATGGTATGGAAAACAAGGTACAAATTGGCGTGCACGTAAAATTGGAATTCGATATAAGGGTGGGCCGTAGCGCCATTGCCCAGGCAAAATTTCCCTCATAGAACACTGCATGGCGTAGGCCCGTCTTCACTAGCCCAGTGGGAGCAGAACAGTAGGACGTTCATTCCATTTCGATCCTAGGCGAAGGGTTGCGGTGTATGGTCTTAGTAGCCCGGATTCTCGTAACTGTAAAAAAAATGACTCTGAGTGAGGGATAAACAATAACACAAACAAAGACATCTTTTTTTACAAAAAAATACAATATTTATTTAAACTTTCATCTGAATATGGTTGTCACATAATAAAACAAGCATGTAACAGAAATATGATCATATGGTTGACATAGCAACATCATCATAAATAATAACAAAATTATGATCATGGTTGACATAGCAACACCATCATAAATAATAACAAAATTATGATTATATGGTTGACATAGCAACATCATCATAAATAATAACAAAATTATGATCATATGGTTGACATAGCAACATCATCATAAATAATAACAAAATTATGATTATATGGTTGACATAGCAACATCATCATAAATAATAACAAAAAATTATGATCATATGGTTGACATTGTAATATAATCTTTAAAAATAACAGAATTATGATAATTATAATATTATGGTTGACATGGTAACATAGCAAAAGAATCATGATGGTAACATAATTTGGTTGGCATGGCAACATAATTTTAGATAAAAACCGAATCATGATAATACAGCTTACATGGTAACATTATTAAAATAATAAAAGAATTATGATAACATGGTTTACATGGTTACATAATTACAAATTATAAAATAATTATGATAATCTTGTTGATATGGTAACATTATTTTAAATAATAAAATTATCTGATAAACTGGTTTATATGGTAACACAATTATAAATAATACAAAAAAATATAACATGATTTATATGTTAAACTGGTTGATATGGTAACATAATTATAAATAATAAAATAATTATGATAAACTGGTTGACATGGTAACACAATGTTAAATAATAAAAGAAGACGATAAGAGGTTTAAAACTGCATTATGTAAGAGCTAAATCTGTCTAATTTAGGAGAGAGGTCATATAGGCTGTGCCTGTTCCTCAATCCTTTTCAGTATCTGAATAAAATATTGTTTAAGAAAAAAAAGAAAAAAAAGAAAAAATCGAAGTCCTAAAAAACGTTATAGGCAAAATAGTGTAATCAACAAATGGACTGCACCTCGTGTACAAAATAAATGATAATATAGGCATCTAATCACGTGACAAGCCCACGATCAACTCTGTAGACTATCGGTTGGACGAGATGTTGAATGGATTAGAACATATATTGTTAAAATCGATAATCGGTACTTTGTTTAATATCGCAGCTATGACACTTAAAGGGGCTATCTCCATTTGAACCAAAAGGAAATGTCCGAATACGTATGAAATTTAAGCGCCAGCATATTGACGAATCTTGTATTTAAGAGTCGTTTCGACGTGAACGTCAAATCTGCTTATCCGGACACGTAACCTTTTAAGATTTCGGGTCAAATGTTTTTGTTGAGTGACATGATAATCGATTTCCGTTCCTTTAGAGGTTCATACAGTGAATGATCACCCATGCGCTGTACTTGATAACGAAAGGTAAATTCAACCTTCACATTATTTTTATAAGATAAAAGTTTGGTTTTATAAAGACATCGCATAATACAGTCCGGGACACCGGTCTCAATTTCCAATTGACGACTTACGGGTTTCAGTTGCTTGTATTGAGTTAGTTGCTCGGTCGTAAGGTAAAGGATTTTAAGGTATTTTAAAACAAAACTAAACAGTTTTATCCTCCAAAATATTATCGGGATTGACACTATCTTGTCTTCAAACATTAATAAATTTGCGAACATTAATAATCTTTTTTCATTAGGTATGCTTAAACTATGGTAGCAAGAACGACTTGGCCCCGAGTTCACAAAACATTCCGATTTACACAATTTTTTTTTGCCTTATTTAACTAAAATATAACCATTTTACAAAACCTTTGTTTTTTAATGTATCAAATACATCAATGAGAAACTATGGGTATATTTTTGTGTTCGTGATCAAAGATATCTTTTATAAACAGTGATTGAAAGTTGAACAAATTCTTAAGCCAAGTCTGAGAATGCTTTGTGAACTCGGGGCCAGCTCTTTTTCTAAGTCTTACATAATGCATCTAAAAAAACATCCAATATAAACATTATATGGGAGGATAAATAAAACCACTTAAAACATTTTTAATTTTAACTTTGTAAATATAAGCTGAGTATACATCCACGTCACAACACAGACAGACGTAAATTCTACAGAGAAATACTGGGAAACGTTTCTACGACGATTCTTATCATCCAAAATTGATACGATTATCAAAAGTAGTGTATATTATGACTGAGCAATTGTTCGATTCTATAAACACTAATACTAATATATAATATTTTAATAATAATCATAAACGACACAAAATTTCCAGGCAATGCCGATATCCACCCCTGTAAGTCAGAGTGACAGGACCACTGTTTAATTAAAACAAACGGCTAAATACAGTTCATTTTCATACCAAATGTTTGTTAAATGGTAGTTTTAGTTCCGCTTGACAGTTAAACCACACTTTTTTTATTAAAGGCGATAACGCTATCAAGATATGACTCGACTTGGTTTAAATTCCAACCTGCGGAAACAACCCAGAAGGACGGAATGGCGGAATAATCTACAAATAATATACAATATTATTAAATAGCTTTGAAAAGAATACGGACAGTATTATTAACGTCTTAAAGATGGTGTCATAATCTGGAAAACTTTCTATATAAATAGGTCAATGTGTTGAGAAGTTATGAAGGTTTCCGTGACACGCTCAATTTTAAGGAAATAACGGCCATTTTAAAAGATGGCCGCCTAAATGGTATTAGCAAAGTGGAAACTTCAAGCACCAGGCTAACTGAAAATCATTGTTGAATTTATTCACCAAATTGGTAATGATAGTTCAAAATCCGAGGTCTGGCACATGGGCTTCTAACACTATAAAGAATGCAGCCGATTCATTGACAAAAGATAGGAATCAAAATGGAGTTTAACTTTCTACTTTCCTTCTCCGAATTGACTAATCAATGGCTCCAATTGCAGTTGGTAATTGAACTCGAATAGACAGGTCACAATTCTATGGAATACAATTACTGCTTATTAGTGCGCGACATTTCGGCTTGGCTTATCATGGATGTATAAAGATGAGAGAATCCTAATAACAAGATCGCTCATTAAAGATACATTATGGAAGATTAGATACCAAGCTGGTAGTCCCCAAACTAGATATCGTAAAGGGAGGGAGTATGCTGACATTTTCAGTCAAATATCTCGACTCTGAACGACGATATTAGCAATTGAATTTTAGTCCTGTCATCGATAATCATTACTGAAATCGGTACGATAAAAAAACCATAGTCTCAATTATCCATTTTTGGATTTAATCACCAATGTGCATTGTACAACAGATCGAATTCCAATCGAGTAAAAATCTGACACATAACATGGCATTGTGAGTGAGTATATTTCATTGTTAATAAATGTCGAATTAATAGTTTTTAAACTATATATGTTGATGTTGGCGTACCATTATTTCCAATAATGCACGGGCAACTTGCCAATCGTACATTATCTATACTAAATGAAATATTTGACTCGCGTGACGTAATTCATTGAAAAGCACGTGCTGGATAGTGTCTGTAATTTAAGTTGTTTAATGGTGTCGAGCTAAATACATTGTGTAATATATTTAAAACATCACTGGGCTCACGCCTCGTACAGTATCAATATATTACTTAATGTCTCACTCTCAACGACCAAACCATATATTATATATAACATTTCACTTCCAGGCCTAAAGAAAGGCCCGCAACAGGCAGATTTAACTCTTGCACGATATATGTTTAATACGCAGTAGGCCTAATTGTATTTAGAATAATAATAATAATAATAATAATAATAATAATGTCCTAAAATCCAACCGAAGCTGCTCTTTTGTAACATTATGGTCAATTAAAAGAAAAACACTAGTTAAAAGTTCACGATCAACAATTAAAAGAAAATGTTTCTAAAAAGATGGTTTTTAAGATTCTGTTTGATGCACACTGCTTGAGTTCTATTGGGAAATCTTTAGAGAACTGTGGAAGGGCGGCTTTGTCAAAAGTCAAGATTTGTGTTAGGATGTCAATTGTCAGTCAATCGACCAGAAGTCGATAAGTTACAAACAGAACTCGAATCGAAGGCTCTGTCGAGTATCTTAATCAATCGACAAGTATTGATTAAAAATATAAATAATCGATATATTGATTTTTATACATAACTTAACATCCATGTTAAATATTAAAAAAACCCAAAAATACAAGACAACATCAAACACTTATAGACTGGACAAACGTTTTAAATGCTGTCATAACAAATATAAATGTCTCTGCTCATTATTTCCCTTCCACAACCTTAACCAAGAAAACCACAAATGAGACCCTGTCCCACTACCCGCCTGGCTCCCCTGCCCCACTACCTGCTTGGCTCCCCTGCCCCACTACCCGTCTGGCTCCCCTGCCCCACTACCCGCCTGACTCCCCTGCCCCACTACCCGCTTGGCTCCCCTGCCCCAATACTCGTCTGGCTCCCCTGCCCCACTATCCGTCTGACTCCCCTGCCCCACTATCCGTCTGGCTCACCTGCCCCACTACCCGCCTGGCTCCCCTGCCCCACTACCCGTTTGGCTCCCCTGTCCCCCTACCCGTCTGGCTCCACTGCGCCACTTCCCGTCTGGCTCCCCTGCCCCACTACCCGCTTGGCTCCAAAATTACGATAACACTGTCTCGACACTCTCAAAAGCACTATCATCGCTTAACGGACATTTGTAACGTACAGTCACAATGGTGCCGTGATTTGTTCGTCGTTTTTTACGACAACAGATGTTAATAAACGCCCGTCGGAACCCGTTGGTCAAAAAACAGTAACATATGGGGTTGACGGTGGAGTTTGATAAAGCCAAGAGCTGCACGAGCGGATACACGTAATTTAATACGTCATTAGCCGACGGCGACTGAATGTTAAAATCTAACCATATATTTACGACATAGTATGGAAGCCAACACACGCCAAATATTATGACTAAAGAAATCAAAGTACGAACAGTTTTCCGTCTTTGTTTTATCACTCTGTCGGTTTGAACCTTGGCCGTCTTTGTTCCGTTCGGGTAGAGCTGTCTGTCGGCGTTCCATAACGTTGTTGAGATGATAGAGTACATGGTAGCCATGCCAGAGAGAGGCGAAACAAACAAAATACCCAGCATCACCAAGCTGTAGATCTGTTTCAGTTGGGGTGTACCCCATTTCTCCTCACACGCCCTCGCTTCAAATATACCCGGCACGCCATAAGTCGTGACGTTATTCACAAAAAGTAATGGCGAAATGGCGCCAAATGATGCGATCCAGATTAGCACGATAATAATGACGACGTTCTGGCGGGAGAACATAAGTTTAGCTTTGAGTGGAATATGAATAGCGAAATAACGATTTATGCTGATAGCTAACATACTAAATACACTTACACTCACCGCCGTTCCTTGTAAAAATGGCGTCACTTTACACATGATCTCCCCATAGATCCAGTCGCGGTATAAATAGTTCCCTAATGTGATTGGAATACAGATGATTAACACGAGTAAGTCACCAATCGTTAGATTCAGAAAGAACACGTTGGTCAAGGTTCGCATGTGACGCTGTCTCACTACGACTAATATGACAAAGCCATTGCCCACGAGTCCCGCCAACATGGCGACGGCGTACACCACCATTAGAACAATGTTAAAGGGTTCTTTGTGTCGGTATAAATTACTACGTAAATCGTCCAACAGAAGGTCGGGGTTAAACGGGTAGTCGCTATATTCGTCGTTATTTGAGGTCGTGTCAGACATGTTCCACAAGAATTTTATTAGGTCTTTGTTCACCTCCATTTTGGCAATGTCGCTGTCTGAAATGAGCGTCGTCTGTTCCTGAAATGGGCGTCGTCAGTTCCCGAAATGAGCGTCGTCAGTTCCTGAAATGAGCGTCGTCAGTTCCTTAAATGAGCGTCGTCAGTTCTTGATATGAACGTCGTGACTTCCTTTCTGAAATGAGCGTCGTCACTCCCTGATGATCTGCATCAAGATTTGATATGATTGGCGTAGCTATAGCAATACGAGTGACGTCACTTCCCTCCTACGAGCTGCAAAACCTTCTGCGTCATTTTCTAGTAAAGGCGGTGTCACTGCCTTATATCGACGATTTGGGCTTAAGGGTGGCCGACGTCACTTCTAACTGAACAGAATGAATAGACTACAGAGATACTAAATTAATCAAAAGACGAACAACTTGAAATTCCCCTTTCTACTTTATATTCGCATTTTCTTCATACGGCGTTTAATAATTTTTTTTATCGCAATCTTGTTCTGCGGTCTTTTATTCTCTTTTCTTTGTCACAAATCCCCAAAGAGACTTGACTAATTAATTTACCTTCAAGAAACCAAGAAACGATTTTAACAAACCACCATCTTAGAAATCGCCACGGAGTAGAATTTTATGTTAGTTCACATTTCCAAGCAAGATAATGAAGTCAGTTTTAAAAAAAAAATCCACAAAGGAAGGAATTTTATGTTTGGATCTGGCAAACTGGCAGGACTGTAACAAATCGTTACTGGTGTCGATACCTAACTCAGTTAGCGATGACGAATCTTACAACACAATTTTCAATAACAACTGCGCACATCTTTGACACAGATAAAACAAGTTTTCCGGATATATAATACTTCTTCGAGACTAATTACAGACATTTTCACTACTGATTGTACTTCATTTGTCGGTAGAACTATAAACCCAGATTTCTGCTCCTCGAATTTTATTCTGTTAAAAAAAAAACAGCTTTTAGTTTATCACTGGTGATTGTACTTCATTTGTCGGTAGAACTATAAACCCAGATTTCTGCTTCTCGCGTTTTATTCTGTTAATAAAAACCCCTCAGCTTTTAGTTTAAATTGTAAATTGAGTTAATATCATACCTCATGATTATTTTTGGTGGAACGCAGTTCTTTTTCTTCATTAGATTGTATTGTTACGGATCCGATACAAATTATTTTCACGAGCGGACGAAACACTCAATTCATTTCCAACATAAAAAAGAGAAAGCAAATCGCTCATCTAATGAACAACAAGTTCATACAAATCCGGTTTTGTCTGTCATCAAAATATCACAATCTTTTTTCTTCTTTTATAAATGTTACACATTCCAATTAGGTGGCAGAAAACCGATAATGGAAATCAAAGTACATGTAACTCCAAATCCTTACAAAAATCACTTTTTATGAACTGTAATTTTCTAATTTAATATAATTTAAACTTGAGTAATTCACAACCCTTTAAAAATCTCATCTCACAACTTCTGTAAATTTCTCATCTAATTTTACTAATATCCGTTTAAGAAAATAAAAAAATCCGCACATAAATGCCTTTTTGTGAACTACAGTAATTTTGTAATTTTATATAATTTAAACTCGAGTAGCACACAACCCATCATCGTCTAATGACTATCTGTGATTTTCGTTTCTCATTTAAAACGCGGGTCGTTTATTCAAAAAGCTTTCAAATCTTTTTTTTTACCATTCGACATTTGTTAATAAGACACCTCTTCTATCGCTATTCCGCTTCTTCAACCAGTTTCTTTTACCATTCGACAAATTGTTAATTTTTAGAAGACACCTTTCTAACCGCCATTCTCCTCCTCTGATTTACATAGATAATTTTAACACCACTGGTCTCTAATTCCGCTTCTACTCTGAAAATAGAAAATCAAACTATATTGAGTTCGTCGCTGAGGAGAAGATGATCAATAGTATATCGTTGTAATGATGTCACTATTCGTCGCGTCCGAACATCTCAAGATATACAGACAGTCAACCATAGCTGACAGTTCTAGCGTGGTTGTCGTGCTATAACTATATTATGATTACAGGCTGGTCCGGAAGCGCGGTTTGACTTGCTACGCCATTTGGCTCGGTAACTTAGCTTTTTATTTTGTAGCCTTGCTCTCCCATCAAAAGGCAAAACGTAGTTACTCATTTTTTTAAAATAAAAATTGAGTTCAGACCAATTTTGTAAGCACTATAAGGGTCTAAATCGGTGCACTTTGAAAGTTCGGTTTATTATTTATTCGACCAAGTCTTCCATCTCTGGAAAAACCTCGTAGATTTTATTCGCAGTGCCCTTTTCATCCCCGTTGGTTTTTGCCGGATCCACCGGTCCCCTCCCCCAACTGTTAAAGTTCTTTCGAACGCGTAATAAAATAAAATTGAACCATATGTTAGTTCCACAATAACCTAGTATGTGACGAGTGGGCGTTAAATTCCGTCGCAAATTCAGGGGCCTGTTGTTTCACGAAATTTTAACAAAGATCAAATCCAAATTTTAGTATTTAGAAATTTGATTGGATAGTATTGGATTGATTTAAGTGCTTAGCCAATCAAAATTGAAGTATCTACTAAAAGTTGGATTTTACCTTCGTGAAACAGTGCCCGGTTCTGTAATATTTTACTTAGCACCAGGATACAGTAAAAGACGCCCCATCGTGGCGATAGAGAGGCAGCTTTTCACCAATGCAACGAGGGTTCAATCCCAGCTGAGGGCAAGAACTTTATCGTTGAAAGTGAGAGGGATATTCGGTCTCCCGTCCGATCAGGCAGGTTTTCCCCCGAGTTCTTCGGTTTCTTCCTGCAGTAATGATCGAAATCATTCGCACGATCTGTGCCAAGGGCCAAATTGGAAAAAGGCCTCAGGCCTAATTTGCTACCCTTGTAAAATGACGCGATTATTATTATTATGCCTGAACTCAGCGTCGGAATACAGTATGGGACGCATGAGGCTCTGTCCCTCATTCAGTTTCATACTTAGAAGCATAATTAGCTACGGGACGGTTTGTTGCAGCTGCTGGCCGATTATAATAGTATTATTTAAAGCCCTTACATTACCAGGAAGCAACAAGTTGGCATGAACTAGGGCATTCGTGATTATATTCTATATGACAACCATCGTATATCAGAAAAATATCTTGCAATTGATCTCCAAGAGTTGCTTTCATCTAGAAGCTTATAATACACCGGAGTTTTTAAAGTAAAAGAAATTAAATTATAAGTTACAAGCTAGAGTGGGTTGAATTAATCTTCAGATGCTAAGGCAATACAATAAAATAAAACCAAGTACAAATGTACGAACAATCCAAACCATTAGACAATACTCGAAGTCCTAAAAATCGGTATAAGAAAAATAGTGTAATAAGGCAAAATATTGAATCAGTAAATGGACTGTTCACCGACTATCTCTATATTCTTTCATATTTTTATGTCTTCCTGGTTCGCTATTTACATGTATATCAGCTGTCTTAAAGGGACTGTCCCGAATTGAACAGAGTCTCAAAGATAAAAGTCTGAGTACGTATGAAATTTAAACGCCAAAATATATAGAAGACTGGTGTATATACTCTGACTCGAAATTTGAGCTCAAAATATTGAGTCGTTTGGACGTGAGCGTTAAAACAGCTTATCCGGACACGTAACCCTTTTTAGATTTCGGGTCAATTGTTTCGTTGGGTGGCCCGATCATCGATTCCCGTTTCTTAAGAGGTCTACACGGTGAATGGTCCATGTGCTGTACTTGATAACAAAAGGTAAATTTCACCGACACATTATTTTTATAAAATAAAACTCAAATCATCGCATAATACAGTTTGGGACACCGGACTCCATTTCAAGATGAAGAGTGTGGGTTTAAGTTGTTTAAAAACGTATCACATATATTGATTTAGTTGCTCGCCCCTAAGATATGGGATCTTAATGGATTTTAACAAAAAATTAAAGAGTTTTATTATCAAAAACATTATCGGGATTGACCCTTTAAAGGGAATCTTAAATGCATTTTGTTCTAGTTATTATCATAAAGACGATAACAATACTTTCTCTCGCTAAAAGTCCATTATGGGCCGCCATCTTGGATTGTCGGCTCTCCCGGAGTTAGCCTGTGGGACACTATCAATATTGTCTATCAGAAACCATCGCCAAACCTTGTTCTACTGAATGAATGAATGAAATGGGGTTTAACGCCCTACGCTTAAGCTCCGTACCCTTGTTCTACTAGAAAAGTGTGACGTGTGTTGGTGTTTTAACACACCCGGGGGGGGGGGGGGGGGTGTAGCCCGGAATTTTGATGTAATAAAATGTCGTATGTGAGATTGCTATTGCCTGCTTTATAAAATGACCCCCCGCCCCCGGTCGTGTGTTTAAACACCAACACCTATCACAAAAGGGCGCGGATACTAATACTAATATTTTATTTCTATAATGTGTCTTTCATTTTAAAATGAATATACTACATATACAAACACTAAACATATTTGGGTGGGGGGGGTGGAGTCGGAGAATAGATCCCCCCTCCCCATTCTATCCATTGAAAATGTTAAAATGTCTTTTGTTATATACGTAGTCTTTAATTACACCATGATGGAAAAGTTAAAGATGATTTATGTAAGAGCTAAATCTGCCCATTGCAGGTCTTCTAGATTTAAAATTACTGTCTGAAATGACCTACATTTTCGTATGTCGATGTTGTTGGAGTTCAATTTTTCAAGAGAGAACCCAGTTAATTAGTTGTGGTATTTAACTGTGCAATGGATTTTATTTAACCGGAGTTAATTTCAAACACACAGGTAAGTTTATAATAACCAAAGTTAAATAGTTTATTTATAATGGAAGAAATCCGTTTATTATTTACCATAGTTCAGACAGTAAATGGGGTTTAAGGTTATACTGTTCTGATAAGGAAGACGGGCATACGCCATACAGTGTGTTATGGGGGGGGGGGGGGGACAACGGCCTGCGCTTATATCGAATTCAAACTTCCAAGGGATCTTTTACGTACACACCTTTGTATACACCGGGACTCAGTTTTTAGTTAAATCCGAACGACCACACAGCTGTTTTTGTCAAGTCCCCCGTCCACTCGGCAAACCCCGGCAGATTCCGGTACCCTACATCTAACCTCGGCTGTAGGACGGTATATGTACCTACGCTTATACAATTGCGATGAAGCACCGGTTTATTATTAGAAAAGAAAGAAGTTCTCACTATTGCATCGTTTGAAGAATGCAAACTTGCCCTGGTCTAATGTAAATCAGATAAACTTGAAAGAAAAAAAAACTTCAGACTGTGATATTTGGTATGCTAAAAATTCTTTAAATCAGGCCCGTAGCCAGGAAGTTTTTTTTTTTGGGGGGGGGGGGGGCAAAGATGTTTTCGGGAGGGCCAACTAGCATGGGCATCTGCATGAATTTTGCGGTAAAGGCCAATTTTCTTGTGATATTGGGGGGGGGGGGGGCAAGACTCAGTATTGGGAGGGCAGTTACCCCCCGTGCCACACCCTGGCTACGGGCCTGCTTTAAATTCGTGGTCACGGGCAGCTCTGTTGGATTATCTAGGAACTTGAAAGTAGTTCCAATGGCGGACTTCGTCACACAACCGAGGCTAGATGTAGGGTACTGGAATCTTCAGAGGTTTGCCAAATGGTCCTCCGTCCTGCACCACATCACGACTATTGTTCTGTGGCCTGTGTTATGCCCCCCCCCCCCTTTGCCCTCGGTACAATTTATTAAACATAGCCTTGTGTAGCCTACACGAAAATTACACTCTGTGAAAGCCATCAATGTTTACTTATCTTTGATTAGCTGCGGATCCTGGAATTACTGTAAACCCCCCATATATTTAACTCCCATACAAAGTCTAATTTACTGTCATACTTGGTACCACGTGCCATCCGATTATTTCAACCTAATCCGGGTTAATTGGTGGCTAATAGTATACCGTGAATCGTGTTCCGATCAGACCCTTTCATTATCTAATATCTAATATACGACAAGGGGGAAGCATGGACCGTGAATCTGTCGATATACGAGTACGACGTTGAGTTATGGGCTGTTTACACTGTCGATATGGTGTCAGTAAATCGTCACGATTTGTCGGATACGGCGATTCAAGAATCGATAGTCTGATATCATCGTACAGTGTAAACATATACATTACATCTACGTCATCAATTCGGTCTGATTTATCCGGTAGAATTAATTAACTGTGTTGAAGAGATTAAAAATCCGACCCGTGCCGAACAAGTTGTGATCATGGGATTGTATCAAATGTCTTGGATCGGATTGACCAGGGGGGGTGGATGGCCGAATGGTTAGCACGTGCGTGCTGTATCATGAAGCCTGTCATTGAGTCAACTGGCCTGGTTTCGAATCCGTGGTTTTACGTGACAAGGAGTAGGGTCGCCTGTCCAACCGCCTGGGTTTTCTCCGGTTTCCTCCCACGCACAAGCGAATTAATGAAATAAAATCAACCATATGTTAGTACCGAAATGACTAAGTTTGTGTCGAATGGACGTTAAACCCCATACCTCTCTCTATATATATATATCTTTCTCTCTCTCTCTCCCTCTCTCTCTCTTTCTCTCTGATTGACCATGTGTATATAGTGTATATAGACCTTACATGCAATCTGTCCCGCCAATTTACCCTAGGTAACTAATCTAGTTAATTTATCAATGGCTGGCAAAACATTAGGTTACAAAAAAAGGTTACTAGTGCTTATTATGAGGGATGGGGTGGGGTGGCTAATGATTGAGGCATGTGTGTTTCAGAACTTAAGCATCAAATTTGATAGTTGGTTAGCCTTTCCAACTTCGTGTTTTTTCTAGAATCATGCACGAAAGTCAATTATTCAAAAAAAAAAGGTGGCCATTGTAAGTGGGATAGGATGGGCAGAGTGACTGGGATACGATTGTGAGTGTGTGTGTGTGCGTGTGTGTGGGTGTGTGTGACATGATTGTGAGTGTGTGCTTGCGTGTGTGTGATGGGATATGATGGCCGGGGTGAGTGGGATGAGATTTCTAGAGGAAGTGAGATGAAATAAAACCAAGTACGAACAATCCAAACCATTACACAAAATTCGAAGTCCTAAAAAAAAAACGGTATAGGCAAAATAGTGTAGTATGGCAAAATAGTGTAAACAGCATATGGACTGTTCACCGTGTACAAAATACACGACAAACAGTGGTAACAGGTGTCCAAAAGAGTAAGTTTACCCTGCTGGCATGCCACACCCGCCATAGCTGCATCCAATCTATTAGACGAAACAGTGCGTAATCGCGTCATTTTACAAGGGTAGCAAATTAGGCCTGAGGCCTTTTTCCAATTTGGCCCTTGGCACAGATCTTGCGAATGATTTCGATCATTACTGCAGGGAGAAAACGAAGAACTCGGGGGAAACCTGCCTGATCGTACGGGATATGATGGCCAGGGTGAGTGGGACATGATGGTCAGTATAATTAACGGCTGATATACAATAACAATTGACCTGTATGAATCGAGGACACCCATTTAGCAGAATAGAATCCAAGACGAGATATAACCACTATCAAGGCAACCACGTCATTATACGGGCGCTATCTTATATGTCTGGTTAATTGAGGTGTAGTCCAGGTCACTACGGGATTCTATTACGAGACAAAGATAAAAGCAATTCAATTATTCAAATGAAGTTCAAGTAGGGGATGGAAAACAAATCAGCATTTATATCGGTTGTTGGAAGAAAGAAATAATGACCCGGATGAACTTCCGCATTAAGTGCTTCGTTCTAATCTAAATTCAGTTTTTATCGCTGACTCACATCCGTCATTCTCTTTGCATGGTTTACTCTAGACAATAAAATCACCCAGGTCGATAACCAGTTTGTGAAATAAAATGGAATGGGGTTTAACGTCCTACTGTAAATAGAATAGTTAGTAATGGAATGAAGTGGGGTTTAACGTCCTACTGTTTTGCTCAGATTGGGAGAGGGAGAGAGAGAAATAATTGGGTTTAACGTCCCACTGTTCTGCTCAGATTAGGCTGATGAAGCCGGGAGTACGCCGGGAAAGTTTGCCCGGGCAGCGGCACTATGCCCTACTCTTATATCGTATTCCAATTGCCAAGGGATATTTTGCGAGCACACCAATGTCATACACGAGTCCTTGGTTTTCGTTTCATCCGTTCTGCACCACTGACAGGGGAAAACCCCACCGGAACGTGCCTCTCAGTGTTTCGTACCATCCGAACGACTAGACAGCTGTCCTTGTCAGATCCTTCGTCCTGTAAAACTGACGAGCGGAAACCAGTTTTTATTAATGAGAGAGAGAGAGAGAAAGAGAGAGAGAGAGAGAGAGAGAGAAATGGGGTTTTGCATCCACTCGATACAAACTAGGTCATTAACATAAAGTTTAATTTTATTTCAATAATTCGTTTGCGCGTAGCGATCTTTAGCAGTGGAGGAACTCGGTGGACCCCGATAAAACCAAAGAAGATTTTGAAAATCATTGATGGGAGCAAATTCTTGTGAACGAGAGCATAAGAATCTTGAGGCTGTTTGTTAATTCCGCCTGTTTTGTGAGAGGGAGATAGAGAGAGAGAGAGGGGGGAGAGAAAGAGAGAGAGAGGGCGGGTATAAGACATCAGAAGATTTGTACCGTATCATATAATAAACGGCTGGGTCTGAGGGCACAGTGATTCCCCCCTCCACCCGCCCTCCGCCATTGCCTAATCCGCGCTTGTTGAGAACACATTCAATTAATCCAGTACCTAGACTCCGTAGATCTAGGCTATGTTCGATAAGCCCCTTGGACACTACCACCCCTACACTGATTTAGGACATGTTCGATTGCCCCCCCCCCCCCGCATTTAGGACACGTATGGTTGGTCCAGCATCTAGTCTTCCCAAACTTCTACATGTTTGATCGTTAACATAACTAGTTAAGGGAGAGGGGTTTTACATAGGCTAAGCCTGTTCCCCAATCCCATTCAGAAAACTTGAATAAAATATTGTTTAAAAAAAACAAAAAACATAACTAGTTAATTTCATTTTAAATTTTGACTGACGGTGTCGACGGCTGAACACGAAGATGGTTTGACACTGGCTTGAGCTATAAAATATAGACATATAGACGAGGTAGACACACTTCAAATTAACAAACCACGCTCATATAAAAAAATTCAATAAAATCGACAATTTCAGTCTGAGTCAGTTACTAAAAAGCCACATTTAGGAGATAAACACCTCCTGTTTCGCATTTAGAGGGGTGTTATTGTCCAATAGACATGTCCTGAGATCATTAGGACCCAAGACGCGTTAGCGTCGCGGGTTCTAATGTAAAATCTCAGGACATGTCTATTGGACAATAACACCCCTCTAAATGCGAAACAGGAGGTGTTTATCGACATTGTAACATGCTATTTTTTAAAATTTTAAACGAACTTATTTTATTGTGTAAACTTCAAAATTCGTCTCACTGCAAATCGGTTTTAGTGACGTAAAAACCATTTTGACGTAATGAAAACGTCGTGACGTAACAGGATAACAGGCTCCTCTCATTAGATTTGGCTCGCTTATTGCTTGGTTGCTATAGTAGCAGTATAAGTATAGACACACACAAGGAAAACTGGAATTCTCACTTCATTTTTTTAAAAGTACTTTTAGAAATAAGATTTATGTTTTTGTTATAGTTTTGGGTTTATTTTATTGTTTGTAGGTGTTACCTGACAAGGGGGTTGATGTTTCAAGTTCATCTTCGGACATATCTCCGAATATTATATCTTATTTACCGAGATCAAAATTGATTATCGCCATTGTGGTTTTCTCCATTAAAGTAGTACGCATGATATTAATACACAGTGATTTTTCTAATTTAGAGGGGTGTTATTGTCCAATAGATGGTGCCTGATTGACCAATCAAAACGCACGATTGACCCTTAAGCATGTTACAATTCCCATTAATAACGGTCTAACCATTTTAAAGTTCTGGATTAGCCGAGTGAAAAGAAATGACTGAAAAGTCAAAGAATGATTTTGATATTTTCGGCTTATAACTTCCTCTTATAGTTTCGTTTCTATTTAATAATAATAATAATAATAATAATAATAATAATGTATATTTGTAATGCGCTTAATAATCCATCAATATAAGCATGCTCAAAGCGCAACATATTCATGAGTCTCTCACTATTAAAAACACACATAAACAATTTGTTTCTATCTGGATCAGCGTTTCTCAACCTGGGGTGAATTTACCGCCAAGGGGGGAATGGCTTGCGTCCAGGGGGTGAATGACCACACTCCCAGTGTAACTTCAAAAATGGTCATATGTGACAATCACCAGGAGCAAATTTCGCACTGAACTGGAAACAACTATTTTCATTAAAATATAAATTTGGTGTTCATTGAATCTTCACTTCGATCTGTATTCATTCCATATTCAATATTGTTTTGTTAATGTGGTCAGGGGGTGCAGGCCCGTGCAAGGATCCGTGGTTCATGTCGGATGGCTTCTATAGAAAAGCGCCATTTTCAAGTTCCTCTGAAACGCCTGGAAGAGGACCTGAAATGGCTGGAAAACACGTTGCAGGCTCCAATTTCTAAAAATTTCCTGGGGGAGACCCGCCCCAAACCGTGCTCGGTTGACGACGGTCAGTAACCTCCTCAAAACTCGGGGGTAAATGGGTCGGTTGGGAATTAATTTAGGGGTGAACGGTGAGAAAGGTTGAGAAACTCTGATCTGGATAATAGAGTTTAAAAAAACGAGTTTTTAGTTGTAACTTAAAGATTGTGAAAGTCTGAGATTCTTAATGTTTACTGGTAACTGATTCCAAAGGCAAGGTGCAGCAGCACTGAAACTTTTATCACCAAATTGTTTTAGTTTTGTTTTGGGAACAGCAAGTATATTTTTGCCATGCTGTCAATATCTTTTAAACACACTTCTTTAGCGAGACAAAATCCACCAGCCGCACACCGATTCGTGTCCTCCAGGCGATCTAGATTCATCATACTGTTACATCTGAAGGTCATGAGTTTGTCTGGAGGTGGTCCAGTAGATTGGTGCAAGATGCTGCTGGATGTTTTCGTCTTAATACCCCGAGTCACCAGCACCTACACTGAAATATCTCATTGTTACAATCTACACTGGGGGAGGGGGGGCACGTGCGTGCTGTATCATAAAGCCTGTCATTGAGTCAACTGGCGTGGTTTCGAATCCTCGGTTGTACATGACAAGGAGAAGGGTCGCCTGTCTAACCTCATGGGTTTTCTCAGGGTACTCTGGTAACCCCCCCTTCCAACACACTGCTAAAGACCACAACGCGCAAGCGAATTATTGAAATAAAATTAAACCATATGTAAGTCCCGAAATGACCTAGTTTGTGTTGAGTGGACGTTAAACCCCATTTCTCTCTCTACAATCTACACAATGTTATATTTAAGACTACTGGCGCCAAGAGACAAATCGGCCAACTTGTCGATGTTTTGTTTCTTCCATGTCGGTGGTGCCTAGGTGATTTTATAAATATGAGCCTTGCGAGGCCTAGTTAAGCCCATTAATATTCTTGGAAATGGAGATCGAAAAGTCGATGATCGAACATCAACTCAACTCCTGCCCAATCTCGTCGCAATCCACAGTTCGAAACATCCGTATTGTGTATAGACTAATAGTAAGTGCAGGGGGACTGCACCACATATGATTTACACAAAAGACAAACATAACGACAATACACCATTCTCAAAAAACAACAAACAAACAATTCAAAAAGAGCGAATAGATCCGAGGGCCAGCCGTAAGCGTCCACTGCGCTGTACAGTCCCGGGCCTGTGGTGACACAGACTTCACTCATATTCGTTCCGCTTTAGAATCATCGGTATAATAAGTCGATAAACATATACAGAGTTATACAGCTAAAACAAGCATAACGGTCAGAACGTTTACCCACGTCCCCACACCTCCGTTATCTACGTACTAGACACGCCCTGTTATCTACGTACCAACACCCCCGGTATCTACGTACCAACACCCCCGATATCTACGTACCAACACCCCCGGTATCTACGTACCAGCATACGTGTTATCTACGTACCAACACCCCCGGTATCTACGTACCAGCATACGTGTTTTCTACGTACCAACACCCCCGGTATCTACGTACCAGCATACGTGTTATCTACGTACCAACACCCCGGTATCTACGTACCAGCATACGTGTTATCTACGTACCAACACCCCCGGTATCTACGTACCAGCATACGTGTTATCTACGTACCAACACCCCCGGTATCTACGTACCCCAAATTCCCTGTTATCTACATACCAGCTACCCTGTTATCTACGTCCCCCCGTTATCTACCTACCCACATCCATACTATTAGGATGACCTTAGTTATCTACGTACAGTGTGCGCCCTGTTATCTAGATACCATGTACGCCCTGTTATCTACGTACCATACACTCCCTGTTATATACGTACAAACACACCAGTGACCTACGTACCAACGCCCTGTTATCTACGTACCCGCGCCCTAGTTATATACGTGACCTACGTACCAACACCCTAGTGACTTACGTACCAACACCCTAGTGACTTACGTACCAACACCCTAGTGACTTACGTACCAACACCCTAGTGACTTACGTACCAACACCCTAGTGACTTACGTACCAACACCCTAGTGACTTACGTACCAACACCCTAGTGACCTACGTACTCAGACACTAGTAACCTACGTACCAACACCCTAGTGACCTACGTACCAACACCCTAGTGACCTACGTACAATCACCCCAGTAACTTACGTACCAACACCCTAGTCACCTACGTACCAACACCCTAGTGACTTACGTACCATCACCCTAGTGACCTACGTACCAACACCCTAGTGACCTACGTACCAACACCCTAGTGACCTACGTACCATCACCCTAGTGACCTACGTACCAACACCCTAGTGACCTACGTACCAACACCCTAGTGACCCACGTACCCGCGCCCTAGTGACCTACGTACCAACACCCTAGTTACCCACGTGCCGGCGCCCTAGTGACCTACCTACCAACACCCTAGTGACCTACGTACCAACAACCTAGCGACCTACGTACCAACACCCTAGTGACATACGTAACAACACCCTAGTGACATACGTACCAACACCCTAGTGACCTACGTACCCAGGCCCTAGTTACCAACGTACCAACACCCTAGTGACCCACGTACCATCACCCTAGTAACCCACGTACCCTGCACGCCCTAGTGCCTACGTACCAACACCCTAGTGACCCACGTACCATCACCCTAGTAATCCACGTACCCGCGCCCTAGTGACCTACGTACCAACACCCTAGTGACCAACACCCTAGTGACCTACGTACCCTGCACGCCCTAGTGCCTACGTACCAACACCCTAGTGACCTACGTAACAACACCCTAGTGACCCACGTACCCGCGCCCTATTTTACTTACATATATAATAATGGCGTTTATGTCAAGATTTCAATACGCTTTATCATCAAGCCTCATTTCTTTCCAATACCGAGAAAAATCCTTTCAAAGATGTGATAGCGTAAATAATTACCTCTTCTATAAGGGATAAAAAAGCATTCACATCTCTTTTTTTTTAAATATAAAAGTTTTCGTCTCTAGCCCGGAGTTTTTACATTGAATGGTACTTAATTAGATATATAATGATGGCTCAGACTTTATACGAAACTCTGAATCAATGGAATGGAATTATTCCCCCATGGCCATTCCAAGAACCAAAGAAACAATACCCAACAACATCTAGTTATGATGTTCTTCGCTAATTGGAATCAAAACAAGGAAAAAAATGAAACCCCCTTGTTCTAGCTTGTGGAAATTTACGGCACATTAAAATGAAATCTGTATTATTGTTGTGGTCTTCTGTTCTAACGACGGTTTAGACCAGCAGAGCAGTAGGACGTTAAACCCCATTTTATTTCCTTTTCCTAACGACGAAGAATCATTCACAGTAGGACGTTAAACCTAATTTCATTTCGTAGTCCTAACGACAAAGAAGGCACGGCGACACTTTCACAGTAGGACGTTAAACCTCATTTCATTTCCTAGTCCTAACCACGAAGAAGGCACGGCGACTCAGTCACAGTAGGACGTTAAACCCCATTTCATTTCGTAGTCCTAACTACGAAGAAAGCACTGCGACTCAGTCACAGTAGGACGTTAAACCCCATTTCATTTCCTAGTCCTAACGACAAAGAAGGCACGGCGACACTTTCACAGTAGGACGTTAAACCTCATTTCATTTCCTAGTCCTAACCACGAAGAAGGCACGGCGACTCAGTCACAGTAAGACGTTAAACCTCATTTCATTTCCTAGTCCTAACCACGAAGAAGGCACGGCGACTCAGTCACAGTAGGACGTTAAACCTCATTTGAGCATGGTCAAAGCAAACGCCAAGATTCTGCCATGTCACCAGGAAAGCCGAGAGAACGTTGTGGGTCGCGAAGGACACGAGCCAAGCGTGGTGACAGCTCTATGAACGTAGTACATGCGCAGTACACACGCTGCGAAAATTGTAACCTTTGCGACTGCGCCTTCATGGCGTCGTCACCACAACCCTCGGTTATCGGTCGCGACCCAACGTTCTGAGTCCTTACGGCGTTGTCATGGCGATGTTACGATGATTTCACCACGGTTTCACGATTGCACCACGACCTTGTGGGGCTACCACTGCGCCTATTGCGATGTTATAAGGTCTTCTTAAAACGACTATGACGCGGTTACCAAGCCTGCATTCCTCGCCTCTGACGACCATGCGTTTCATGTAGTACTTGCCTTGAAAACGTGCGATTCAAAGGTCATATTGAAATTTCGAAAAAATCTAACCAGCTTATAAAGTCGTGGTGTTCACGTGGTGGAAACGCACGCGCAGTCGAGATACACGTAGAAGACATGTGGTAAGAATGAGCGTGGTAAGGGTGCCGCGGATTCACCGATTATCGCCGTTTTCAAGCAAATAACATCTCAATAGAAACACCATAAGCGCGGAGCGATCGTGACGAGCTCGCCGTAAGAACACAGTATAATCGCACGGGTCGCTGTAAGAACGCGACTTTTTAAAGTTTTTAATTTTGGGACATTTTCGCCGTGTCTCCCGACAATTATACAATGCAAGCCACGAAGCGACTCCCAATGCGTACCTAGATAATGTTAGCTACGACGCAGATCGCCAGACATTCAAATTACATATTACATTATTTGAGATAAAACCATCAAATTCCAGATAAATGTCTTGCGTAATATGATCTTAATAAACCGCTAATTTCTATAATTTGCCGGGGTTTTATTAAAGTATAAGAAATTAAATTATAAGTAATAAGGTTGTGTGGGTTGAATTATTCTTCAAGTGAATCTGAGATGATAGAGAGTATAACATCTCGATATTCTTTACTATTTTTATGTCTTCCTGCTTTGTTAATTATGTCAGCTGTCTTGAAGGGATTAGTATAATAGTACATGTACTTTATGGATATAAAAATATATCTGATGTAAGCCCGTAATAAACGATCTGGTTATGTGTCAAAGAGAGTTTTAAATGCATTTTTGACAGATAAAAACCGCTCACAATACTTTCTCTCGTCAAAGTCAAAAGACATAAATATTACACCATCCAATAGGAAATGAAACGGGGTTTGGCGTCCTACCGTTCTGCTCCTACTGGGCTAATTAAGATGGGCATACGTCATAAGTCGTGTCCGTAGCCAGTTTATAAAATTTGGGGGGGGGGGGGGGGCTACGGGTTTGTTTTTGGAGGGGCTGAGGATGTGGTCAGCTTAGAACACTCCTAAGAAATCATTATTATACAGAGTTGTACTATGAGGGACACTTTGCCATGGAAGCGGCTCTATGGCCTATTCTTTTATATAATTCCAACAGCCGAGGGTCTGTTACGTGCACGCCAATGTGTACACGGGTCTTTTGTTTTTCGTCCCATCTGTTCTGCACCACTGACAAGGGGAGACCTAGCCGGGAAATCCCGATGATATTTCTCGGCCAACATCAAATAGGCCACCATATTATCTACAAGGTATAATGAAGAGTAGAACGCATGGTTTGGGTGCGGTCGGAGAGCATGGTATAACGTCTAACAATTCGTGTGTCGCAAGCTAGTTGAAATATGTCATTAGGGTCCCAAAATCAATTTGGTTAGCACCGCGTGACCGCTGCACTCTTTCCATCAGACTATATCTTATGTAATAATTAATTGCATTTGTTTTCGGAGTACAAACCGTTCCAGATATAGATAAAGAGCGGATATTAACCTAATGAGACCCCCCCCCATATGGAGAGAGAGAGAGGGGGAGAGAGAGGGGAGAGAGAGAACTAGGTAATCTTTGACTAACACATGGTTCAATTTTTTTTCAATAATTCGCTTGCGCGAAGGGATCTTTATCAGTGGGAGAAAACCGGAGGACTCGGAGAAAACGCACGAGGTTGAACAGGGGACCCTGTTCCTCGTTACGTTGACTCAATGACAGACAATATTATAAACTTTCACACGCTAACCACAATCCAATAAGGAAGCCGATTGTAAATTAAAGTGTGTAGGTCTCTTTTTGTTTAATTTGTGAAAAAAATATTGTAATTTGTAATCGAATTTGTTCGATGAAATACGCGAACAGTTCAAATTGAACGACAGTCGTTTCCACGTGTAGTTCATTCTACACGTTTTTAAAATTATAATTGTGCTGTTTGTGAATCGGCCTTTACTAATTACTTCCACATCGTGTTGTAGGATTCAGCCTTTACTAATTACTTCCACATCGTGTTGTAGCATGATTTCATTTGTTTATTACAAAATGGCACCCAAAACCACGACTCCATTCGGCAAACCTCGACAGATTCCGGTACCCTCCGTAACCTACATCTAGACTCGGATGTATGATAGTAATTGATATGTACCTACGACCATACATTTGCGATGCGGCTTGTGGACTACCGATTTACTTTAACAGGAAAACGTTCCGCTTTTACAAAAAAGTCCCAAAATGGCAGCCATTGGGGCTAGTCTCGGTCACCCAAAGCCCCCGGATGATAGAGGCTACATGAAGGCAGCCATTGTTTATCCGGGTCCTTTAAAGTAGTTCCAAAATGGCAGAATTCGTCATACATCCGAGTCTAGATGTAGGGTACCGGAATCTGTCGAGATTTGCCGAGTGACAACGACTCATGTACTGATTATAAATTGTTGATGGGGTATTAAATATTGGATATTAGGATCCTATAGTTTCACGACAAGATAGCAATATTAATATTGATTGAAATGGGTCGATATTCAATAATAATTCGTGTTTTTAATTTCGAATATTGTGGAAAATATCGAGTTAGAGACTGGGATCCTTTAAGTAAGGAATGTTTGTCTCTGTCTGATCCATCTTAATTGTATATAACCAACCTTCTTAAAGGGACAATCCCGATTTGAACTGAGTCTCAAACATAAAAGTATGAGAACGTAGGAAATTTAGAGGAGTGGTGTATTTACTTTGTCTCAAAATTTCAGCTCAAAATATTGAGTTGTTTGGACGTGAACGTCGAAAGTGCTTATCCGGACACGTAACCCTTTTAAGATTTCGGGACAATTTTGGGTTGGGTGAGCAGATAATTAACTCCCGTTCCTTTAGATGTCTATACATTGCAGGACACGTGGGCTGTGCTTGATAACGAAGATACATTTCCCCTACACATTATTTTTATAAACTAAAAGGCTTGTTTTATCTATACACCGCATAATACAGCCTGGGACACCGGTCCCCATCTCCAGATGAAGACTGACGGGTTTAAGTTGTTTGAAAGCGTATCACATGTTGAGTTAGTTGCTCGGCCCTAACGTAGAAGATTTTAAGGGATTTTCACACAAAATTAAACAGTTTTATTACCCAAAATATTATCGGGATTAGCCCTTTAAATAGTTCCTCGTTAATTAACACGTAAAAAGACGAAGGATGACGGGAATTTAAGATATGGCTAAAAATAGAATACTAATAGCTTTAAATTACACACCAAGGGAGAGGGGTTTTACATAGGCTAAGCCTGTTCCCCAATCCCATTCAGAAAACTTGAATAAAATATTGTTTTAAAAAAAAAAAAATTACACACCAGTTAAATACAGATGCTATTATTCCTACAGTGATGACGCAAGAACATTGTCTAATAGATAAGCTATTTATGGCCATGTTTTTAATTACTTCGCCTATCACCTATGTCAGGGTCGGATCTAGAGGGAGTGTAGGGTAGTGCTGGGTATTGCGACTACAGTCACGATACGATACGTATCGCGATGCATGTGCCACGATATGATTCGCATCGCGATTCATAACTAGGTCATATATTTATCAATAAAACATCTTGAAATTAAATTTAAAATAATATGTGATTGTGTTTTTTATTGAAGTCACTTACCTTGGGACTTAGTAAAACCAGGAAATAAAAAATTGAGGACTATTTTGTAATGTAAACTCTGTTTGAATAACATAAAATTTAAAAAATAAAACTTCACAGAGCAATAAAGTTATTATTGTCTTTTTGTGGAACTGTAATTTTTTTTAAGGTTGAACTGTCCGTCTTCTTATTAAACTGAGCAGACGACCTTTATTTGACAGTCGCCACTCTATGGTGTCTTGTGCTGAGATTGGTTGCATTACCACAATATATTAGAATAGGCCTAGTTTTACGTTTTCTACAAACAATTGTCGTTGTGTCACCTTTTAAAAACCCAAAGTTTTCCCAAACTTTAGATTTATATTTCATTGGAGGATTTGTTAATACGACTGTAGTTTCCGCCATTTTGATTTTTACAAGAGCTACTATCTATTATATTTACGTTATAAATTTATAAAATTCTAGAGTAAAAAGTTGTTTTATGTATTTAAATATGTATGTTTTATTAACTAAGCCTTACAGCAAACATTAAAATTCGGAAACAAAACGAGAAGACGTTAAAATGTTGTTAATCTTAACCTACGCAATTAACGGTAATTACGCATGTGCACTATTTATGGTAACACACCACGTGTCGAGACTACGTCTACTGGACTTCGTTTGCAAAGTGTCATTGTTTCAAATAAAGTTTAGGGTATATTTTAAAGTTTATAAAGTTTATAAAGTTCATAAAGTTCATCATAGGCTATATTTCAGAACACGAAAAAAAGAATCGTGAAAAATCGATTCGGCATCCCGCGATTTAAAGGGACAATAACACTCTTGCTGGCTTGACAGATCCAGAAAAAAAAAATAGCCTTATTCTAACTACAAGATGTTTAAGTGTTCTATCTGTTGTGTAAATTATCCATTACAACAAATCTTACTTGTCCAGAGGGTTCGAAAATATGTTCACATCCAAGTTGCATTTGAAAGTGCTTACGTAAGCCTTTTCAAACCATGTTACGGCATGTAGTTGAATTTTTCCAATTTTTAAAATTAAGTGTGTTAAGATGAAATTTGTATCATTTTTTAATTGAAATATTGTAAAATAGTACAAATTGTTGACCAGAATGAAGATTGGTACATATTATTCAGTTACAACAAGAGTGGTATTGGGGCTTTAATACAGGTATCGTGACTCGGTGAATCGCGATGCACCAATTCAACGAAATATCGAGCCAGCACTAGGACAGGGGGTACATTCCACCACCAGAAAATAAGGCACACCGGGAAATGCCCCCTCCCCCGCCGTCACAAAAAATTGCACTTTTTTGAATTATAAAATGATAAACTTGATTATGATCAATATCAGTAAATTGGGCATTATATTGGCACCCCACGACTCTGCTTCACTCCCACTTTTAAAATCCTAAATACCGCCGTGATCTCTGAACATATTAATTAACAAACTGCTCGTTATTCGCTGGTTGAATAACAATGTGGACTGTTTTCGTCTAAAAGTTGTTTCACTGTAGTTTATACTACTGGGGGATACTTGACATCCATCATTCTAGTCATGGCTAGGTTTATATCTGAATCCCGAATAAAAAGTTGAATAACGAATAACGAATAACGAGGTAGCTTAAATAACAATCTTGTTTATTTACCGACTATACGTCATTTAATGAGTTTTCTACCGCCAGGGAATACTTTGCAAACTATTATTCTATTGTTATCTAGTGGTGGTTTTAAATTAAATCTTGAAATATTCTCATTAAAATTCATATCTGAATTACTCATAACGGAAAAAGAATATAGTCGCTTTAATTAGCCGGGGATTTGATGGCTGAATGATAAGTACGTGCGCGCTGTATCATAAAGACTGTCATTGAGTCAACTGGTGTGGTTTCGATTCACCGGTTGTACGTGACAAGGAGTAGGGTCGCCTGTCCAACCTCGTTGGTTTTCTCCGGGGCCGCTGCCCCCTCCCCCCTTGCTAAAGACTCCTACGCGCAATGAATTGTTCAAATAAAATTGAACCCTATGTTAGTCCCGAAATGACCTAGTTTATGTCAGGTAAACTTTGACCCGATCTCTCTCTCTCTCTCTCTCTCTCTCTCTCTGTCTGTCTCTATCCCTATCCCTCTCTCGTTCTCTCTCTATTCCGATTTGGAGGAGCTTCATTAGGTAATCTCTTTCTGTCCCTGTCTCTCTCTCTCCCTCTCTCCACCCCCTCTCTCTGCCGTGTTTTAATAATAACATATTTGTAATTTAATCTTATTTAAATCACAATGTGTTTTATATATCCCCGTCTTCCATTAGCCCAGGTTAGGTGCAGAAACGTAGGACGTTAAACCCCATTTCATTCATTCATTCGTTTTATATATCCGAGTTATTTGAATATAGGTAGAACAGGTGCGAGTTGATAACAGATTAATTACAAACCTGATCGATATCTACATATTACCTACCTGATGTACACCTGATGTAGATCTATTATTAATATCCCTGTCAACAATCTATTCAAGTACAGCAAATTAATGCGACATTAGTGAAAGGCGGGTGATATTAATATTTATAGATGCATTCAACAACCCAGTTGTTTAAAAAAAATAGGTCAATTGTATGAACAAGTAAAGCGGAAGTAAAAGATGTCATTCCCATCTGGCGTCATTAACAGCTGAGGGGTTTTAAATATGAATAAAATAAAACCAAGTACGAACAAGTCAAACCTTTAGACAAAATTCGAAATCCTTAAAAGACAGTATAGGCAAAATAGTGTAATCTGGCGAAATAGTGTAATCAGCATAATATGGACTATTCACGACAAACAGTGGTAATAGGTGTCCGGAATAGTAAGCTTACCCTGCCTGTTGCCCAATCCCATTCAAAGATCCTGAATAAAATATGGTTAATCCCCCCCCCCCCCAAGTTGAAAAATATCAAAGGAATCTTCTCAATCTGATTATTTCGTTTCGTTTTTTTATAGTTCAAAATTTCGTTTTTCATGTTTTTACTACACTAGGGTCTGGACGAGTTGTTATATAATAGGCGTTCTTATTGGTGTGAAGAATAAGCCAATAAAACGGACTGTTACGGGAGCTTTAGGCGTGTTTTGAACAGAACTGGGGGTTATCCACTAGTAACACGTACTAATGCTGATTGGTTAATTAAAAGGCTGACGCCATAGGTTCAACCTCTGACATGACATATCGCTACAACCGGTGAGATCTTCATGTAGAATAGGCAATCGAAAGTATAGAAAAACCAAACAAAATATAAACCTGTGTTTTAGTTAGATGGGAATTATCTGGACTAATATTGCTTTACAAACCGGGTTCTTCTAGAAAGTGAGCAAGCGATTTTTTCACCAAAGCCCCATTAGTTCCCTATATTTACCCGCAAAATGAAATGAAATGGGGTTATAATAATAATAACAATAATCGCGTCATTTTACAAGGGTAGCAAATTAGGCCTGAGGCCTTTTTCCAATTTGGCCCTTGGCACAGATCGTGCGAATAATTTCGATCTTTACTGCAGGAAGAAACCGAAGAACTCGGGGGAAACCTGCCTGATGGGACGGGAGACAGAATATCCCTCTCACTTACAACGATAAAGTTCTTGCCCTGAGCTGCGATAGAACCCTCGTTGCATTGGTGAGAAGCCGCCTCTCTATCGTCACGGCTATTCGACCAGCTTAACGTCTCCTATTTTTCTGCTCCAGTCGGGCTAACGAAATTGGGCATGCACCATGCAATGTGCTATGAGGGAGGTTTGGCCCCAACTGCCAAGGGTACCTGTTTATCGTCCTATCCTAAATACTATAAATTATCGCCAATTGCCAGGCCCTCTATCCTACACCACGACAACGGGGGGGGGGGGCACGCCGGAAGATCCCGGTGAACATTGTTGGCCAACAACGCGATCGATCAAGGCGAGCGAGTCAACGTCTTAGCCTATTCACTGAACCACCATGGAGCCCGAAACTGTAACGCCATCTGAATAAGATCAGCCTCTTGACTACAATCAGTGTTAAGTAGAAGTAGGCCTACCGGAAAGTCTAAATTCCTTTTATCACACTACACAAACTTGAAGAGTTAAAATCTCTTTCCACACGACCGGGTTCTATCGGACTTAGAGAGCACTGAAATACCAGGAAGTAACTACAGCACCCAGACGTCGTCAATGACCCAATCAGAGAAAATGAAAGACCTTTAGAGTTATTCCCCAATCATGTACTTGACAACGTCGTTACCAGGGGTGATTGATGACGTCTGGCATTTCTACAGCAGACGCTTCGCTTCCTCTATAGACTTTAATTGCGCCAATCAGTTCCATCATTTGTATTCGATATTCAAGGAATTCGTCGATGTACGTCAGGCAGAAGTACTTATAGGTTGAGTTGTGATGGAAGGGCGCATGCGCAACTTGCAATATGTTCCCCGAGTTCACTTAACTTAGGTCTGAGATCAATGCTTATCAACTAAGGGCCTGGGGTCGGTTGCTCAAAACAAACTTATTTTAACGATCCGTTAAACTCTAACGGACCTCTATCATGTTAACATGTTGTTTGTTAAATTTACTACAGAAAACACTATAGAATACTTTATTTTTTCCTTTCAAAATATTAGCATAAATCTGTAGGAAAAATGTGGACCACCGAATGTTTGGGGCCTTTATTTCCAGCAACTATCTTTCTCTCCGTTAAAGTTAACGGATCGTTAAAAGATAACGGAGCTTTGAGCAACCGGCCCCTGGTCTCGAATCCTCGCTGAAGTAAAGCTATGATGAACTCGCTCTGATCAGGCCCGAGGCTAGTGGGGGGGGGGGGGCGTTCCTGTCGGAATTTTTCTGTCTGCGTCTGAAAAAAATCGCTGGTTAGCTATGCTCGCATTTTCGCCGGGAGAGAGTTTTAGTACGACATATAATATCCTCTCAAATTCGGCCGAGAGATAGTTAATGTCGGCTGGAAACTGTTAATTTTCCGCCACGTTCGCCACCAGCATGTCAAGGAGCCTAAATTCACCCTCACAGCTTATAATTTTCGTGCTCTCCCCTCCTCCTGCTTACGACAATCGGCGATGACCTTCGTTCATTGATTTTTTGTTGTCGGAAATTTATCTTCCGCGTCCCCCTATGTCGGCTAAATTTTGGTTTCTGGCTTCGGGCCTGGCTCTGATACCACCCCAATTAAATCCTTGAGATATTTAACCGCGTAAAAAAGATACAGAAATAAATAATCCTCTAATGCGGTTGGGGTGGGGTGGGGTTCCTTAAGGAAACCCACAACTGAAGACCCCTGCCCTGCAAGCGTATTATTAAAAAAAAATTATACCATGTATTAGTCCCGAAATGACCTAGTTCGTACCGATTGAACGTTAAATAATCGGACGCTTCTGCACATGAAATCAGACCGCTGCCCTTTACTCAACTGGAACCAATGTTTTGCGAATCCCCTAGTCTGTGCCAACCTCGTGGGTTTTCTCCGGGTCCTCCGGTTTCCTCCCATTGCTAAAGACCTCTACGTGCAAGCTAATTATTGACAACAAAATAAACCAAATATCAGTCCCGAAATGACCTAGTTTGTGTCGAGTGGACGTTGACCCTCCCTCTCCCTCTCCGTATCCCCCTCTCTCTATCTCTCTCCCCCTTTCTTTACCCTTCTCTCTCTCTCTCTCTCTTGGACGGTTTGACAAGTACTGATGAGAGATTGTTTAATAGAATATGACCAGGAATCATCTGTCAGTTTGTTTATATCAAGATGACAACGATAATGATTGATGATGCCTGGTTATCTGGTTAGTGGAAGATGTGTTGACGTGAACGACAAGACATAAATCATTCTCTACATCACCGTGTACGTATAGCCGGATTTATAGCTCTTAGACTTACCATTAACCGGCTTTCTTAATTCCATTCTCTCTCTCTCTCTGTCTCTCTCTCTCTCTCTCCCTCTCTCTCCGGTTTCCTCCCACTGCTAAAGACCCCTACGCGCAAGTGCATTATTGAAATACAATTAAAACCATATGTTAGTCCCGAAATGACCTAGTTTGTGTCGAGTTGGCGTTAAACCCCATTACTCTCTCCCCCTCCCTCTCTGTCTCTATCTTTCTCTCTTTCTGTCTCTATCTCTCTCTCTCTCTCTCTCTCTCTCTTTGTCTCTGGCTTACCATTAACCGGCTTTCTTAATCCCATTCTCCCCCTCTCTCTCGTCCCCCCCCCTCTCTCTCTCTTTCTGTCTTAACCTCCTTTCTTAATCCCAATCTCTCTCTCTCTCCCTCTATCTCTCTCGCTATCTCTCTCTCTCGCTCTCTCTCTCTCTCGCGCGCTCTCTCTCTCGCTCACTCTCTCTGCCCCTCTCCCCCTCTCACGTTCACTCTAGTTTCAAACTAGGTAATTTCGGGACTAACACAACATTGGTGTAAACGGTAAGGGGAGACAAGTATTTGGGAGATTGACCCTGTGTTTGTCCTATTGTCTTGTTTTAAGAGGTTTGGCGTGGACACCCTGATAATATCAGCTCCCGGAAGGAATGGAATGAATTGGGGTTTAACGTCCTACTGTTCTGCTCCGACTGTGCGGTCGGAGACGGGTATACGCCATACAGTGAGTTATTATGGAAATTTTTACCGGACAGCGGCGCAACGGCGTATTCCTATATCAAATTCGTTTAAGCCAGGATTCCACGTGAACGTACTGCGTAATGCGGTATGCGTAGTACGTAATGCGTATTTAACACTTTGCACTAAATGGTAGGGGTTGATTCCATGTACACATAATGCGTAAAGCGTGATACGCAGCGCGTAGTACGTGTTTCTCGGGACACTCACAATACGCAATACGCGTGTATACGGAGACCGGAATGGACATGGACATGCGCACTGCTTGGGATGGCAATATATTCGGTTCTCGACCACATATAATACGCCACTCACGCACACATGGAAACTGACAATACGCGTTACGCAAGACGCAACACGCATCACGTAACACACATTCCGCACGCATTCCGCACGCACTGCGTACACATGAAATCCCGGCCTTACTCGCACGCCAATGTGTACAGTTTGCTTCAATTTGCGACCATGATAGGGACATGAAATTATTGAATTCAGTAAATCGAAGTTTGTAAAACGAAGGTTCATAAAGATATCTTAAATAATAATTATGAATAATGCTCCTGAAACAAGCTCGAGACACGCTCGAACAGAGACAAATTCAGTATCCTTTCCGCCGTTCCCGGTAACTACATTCGGCGCGTGATCATCCCCGTACCTAATTTATTGCATGCCACACACGGTAATTATCCTCTTTTATTATCATGGCTGTTTAAAAAACAAAGTAGGGAGGGTTGGCAGTTGGAATTCGATATAAGAGTAGGCCGTAGCGCCGCTGCCCGTTAAAAATTACCCTCATAGCACACTGTATGGCGTATGTCCGTCTTCAATTAGCCCAGGTTAGGTGCTTAAGCGTAGGACGTTAAACCCCATTTCATTCATTCATTAACGTCCACTCGACACAAATTTCGGGACTTACGAACCCCGAGATTGGAAAAAAAGAAGAAAAAAAGTAGGACGTTAAACCCTATTTGATTTATATCAGTTGTTTACTCAAACAAAACCAAAATAAAACGAAGTGGGGGTTTAACGTCCTACTCTTCTGTCACGTTTAATTTGGAAAATTACTTTTTTTCAATGTTTGAAATAAAATGCTGAAATGAACAGAGTCTCAAAAATAAAAGTCCGAGTGCATATAAAATTGAAAGGCCAAGATATAGAGGAATGGTCTCAAAATTCAACTTAAAATATTGAGTCGTTTGGACGTGAACGTCATAACTGCTTATTAGGACGCATAACCTTTTTTGAGATTTTGGGTCAATGATTTCGTTGGGTGACCCGATAATCAATTCCCGTTCCTTTAGAGGTCCATACAGTGAATGACCCATGTGCTGTACTTGATAACGAAAGGTAAATTTCACCTATACACATTATTTTTATAAAATAAAAGTCTAGTTTTATCCAGACACCGCATAATACAGCTTTGGACGCCGGTCTCCATTTCCGATGAAGACTGACGGGTTCATGTTGTTTGAAAACGTATCACATATAATGAGTTAGTTTCTTGGCCCTAAGGTCGAGAATTTTAAGGGATTTTAACACAAAATTGAGCACTTTTATTCTCCGAAATTTTATCGGGATTGGCCCTTTAACGTCCTAGGTTTCTGCGCCGATTAGGCTTATAAAAACGGGCATGCGCCATACAGTGTTCTATAGGGGAAATTATGCCGGGACAGTGGCGCTATGACCTCCCCATATATCGAATTCCAACTGCCAATGGATCTTTTGCGTTACCCCAATGTGTACGCTGGGCCTCCGGTTTTCGTGCCATCCGAAGAACTATAAGTTGTCCCCTTGTTAGACCCCCTGTCTTGCACCTCCGTCTTCATTAGCCCAGTTCGGAGCAAAAACGTAGGACGTTAAACCCCATTTAATTTCATTTCTGTCATGTACCACTGACAGGACAAGGGGCGAGAGGAGGGGGGGGGGGGTGTGCAGGTGCAGGTGCACGCCGGAAAGTCCAGATTCATTTTATGGACAAACACCGGAGTCGTAAACAGGACCTCCAGGTTAGCGAGTCTTCACCTTAAATTGGGGATCACGGTGACTAAGTGGATAAGGCGCTGGTTCGCTAGCCTAGAGGTTGGGTGTTCGATCCCTGCATTGGCCGAGAAAGTTCATCTCGATTTTCCGACGTGATTTCTCCTTGTCAGTGATGCAGAAGGGAGGGCCTGACAAGGACAGCTGCCTAGTCGTTCGGATGGGACGAAAAACCGAGGTCCCGTGTACACATTGGAGTGCACGTAAAAGATCCCTTGGCCGTTGGAATTCGATATAAGAATAGGCCGTAGCGCCGCTGCCCGGGTCAAATTTCCCTCATAGCACACTGTATGGCGTATGCCCGTCTTCAATTAGCTAAGGTTAAGTGCATAACAGTAGGACGTTAAAGCCCATTCCATTCATTCATCTTAAATTAAAAACTTATAAATACCTACCTCATATAAAACCTTTTTCCCGTTTGCTTTATCTGTAAATAAACCTCTCTCGATTCAGATAGCCTAATATCGTTGTCGGATTTAAGGGTTGATTAGCATCTTTTAGGTATAGTCTTCTATCAATCAGAAATCACTAATCTTATATGTAAATAAATCTCTACACACTTTTCTGTTACATTGTTTTATATAAAATATTATTATCTGTGTTTTTCACCGTGCCTCCTAACACACAAACATTACTTCAAGTCTTACTTTCACTTTCCTGTTGTTTTATGCAATAATAATATCTCTGGGATTCACGATGAACACAAGAACATTATTTCAAATATTACTTAATTTTGTTTAGATATCTTTGATAAATAAGTCTCTTCACACTTGAGTTTTAAATAAAAAAAATATTATCTGTGTTTTCACCTCGGCTACTAAAACACGCGAAGGACAGTTGATTAGCTCAAATCTTACTCAATCTTGGCTATTTAAACACGAGCAGGACAGATGAGAAGCTCGGAATAGTTGACGTAGTTCAAGAAATTCCATCGGCATATCAATCAAGAATTCTTTAAGAAAACCTTCCTAATATAAGTCTGTCACTGATAGGATAGCACCAAATTAAGTCACCAATCAGGTTAATTGATTTTATTTTTGCGTTGCATGTATCGGGTGGATAGACCAGTAAGATTGCGTCTTTACAGTCACGTGGTTTGTTGATCGATATCTCGCGCTGGTAGCAGACGACAGGGTGACTGTCAAATACAGAAGTCGTATAAATAGGAGTTTGTAATTGTTTAGTCTCCGTTTTCATGTCTGTAAAAACAGAGTCATAATAAGATGGTCTGTCGGGGGGATGGAGACTCAATTAACTTGTCATCAACACAACCTTGTTTCTCTTCTCATAAGAATTGGAGAGAGAGAGGGGGAGAGAGAGAGGGAGAGAGAGAGAGAGGGAGAGAGAGGGAGAGAGAGAGAGAGATTATCAACTTGTCATCAACACAACTTGTTTTCTCGTCTCATAAGAATTGGAGAGAGAGAGTGTGTGTGTGTGAGAGAGAGAGTCAGAGAGAGGGAGAGAGGGGGAGGGAGAGTGTGTGTCTCTGTGAGAGAGTGTATGTGTGAGAGAGAGAGTGTGAGAGAGAGGGAGAGAGAGAGAGAGATAAGGGGTTAAACGTCCGCTCAACACAAACTAGGTCATTTCGGGACGAACATATGGTTTAATATTATTTCAATAATTCTCTAGAGATAGAGATAGAGAGAGGAAGAGAGAGAGGGAGAGAGAGAGAGAGATAAGGGGTTAAACGTCCACTCAACACAAACTAGGTCATTTCGGGACGAACATATGGTTTGATATTATTTCAATAATTCGCTTGCGCCTAGGGGTCTTTAGAAGTGGGTGGAATCTAGAGGAGCCGGAGAAAACCCACGAGGTTAGACAGGCGACCCTTCTCCTTGTTCACCTCTTCTCACAAACTTGTCTACAAAAGCTCGTCTCCATATTGGCTTTAGAAAATAAAGAGAATAGAGGCCTAGCCGTACCGGGTGACGGGTATATATTCCTAGCCGCATTGGCTACACTTATTGTTCATTGTTCATTATTGGTACTTGGCAAATGAAAACGTATAGTCGTTAGGATGAGACAAAAATCAGAGGTTCCGCGTACACATTGACAGTGGAGATTCGATATAACAGTAGGCCACAGCGCCGCAGGTCCTGTACGGCACACTGTATGGTGCATGTCCGTCCTCTTTAGCCCGTGGCTAAGTGGATAAGGCGCTGGTTCGCTAGCCTGGAGGTCGGGTGTTCGATCCCTGCAATGGCCGAGAAAGTTCATCTCGATTTTCCGGCGTGATTTCCCCTTGTCAGTGATGCAGAAGGAGGGCCTGACAAGGACAGCTGCCTAGTCGTTCGGATGGGACGAAAAACCGAGGTCTCGTGTACACATTGGAGTGCACGTAAAAGATCCCTTGACAGTTGGAATTCGATATAAGAGTAGGCCGTAGTGCCACTGCCCGGGCAAAATTTACCCTCATAGCACACTGTATGGCATATACCCGTCTTCAGTTAGCCCAGGTACGGTGCTTAAGCGTAGGACGTTAAACCCCATTTCATTCATTCATTCCTCTTTAGCCCAGTCAGAGCAGAAAACCCCAGTCGGAGCAGAAAAGTAGGACGATAAACCCATTTCATTTCATTTTGAAAAGCAATGATAAAATGTACGGTCTACACTTTTTTCGAATTACAACTGCCAAGTGTTCTTCTACAGTGAGTCAACTGGCGTGGTTTCGATTCCCTTATTGTACGTGACAAAGAGTATGGTCGCCTGTTCAACCTCGTGGATTTTCTCTATGTCCCCCGGTTTCCTCCCAATGCTAAAAACCGCTACGCACAAGCGAATTATTGAAATAAAACTAAAGCTTATGTTATTCTCGAAATGTTTTACGTGCACGCCGACGTGGTAAAGCGACTATGAGGTCAGGACTATGCGATCATTCCGGTATGGATCCATAGCCCATTCAATGAAAACGACGATAAAGCCTCTGGGAACCATGGTTACCTTGTGAGCAAGATGCTGGTTCGCTAATCTGGAGGTTGCGGGTTCAATCCCGATGTTCGCCGAGAAAGTTCTTCGGCATTTTCCGATGTGCTTCAGCTTTGTCAAGGGTGCAGGATGGAGGGGTTTTGCAAAGGACAGATGTCTAGTCGTTCGGATAGGACGAGAAACCAATGTCTCGTGTACACATTGGTAAGAGTAAACACGTCTTCATTAGCCCAGTCGGAGAAGAACAGTAGAACGCACGTTAAATCCCAACCCATTTCCTTTTCTTTGTCTATTTTTTGGCTGAAAACTGTCACGAAAACATTAAATGAAGTCGTATAATAAAACCAATGTCCCGTGTACACATTGGTAAGAGGTGTGCTTCAGCTTTGTCAAGGGTGCAGGACGGAGGGGTTTTGCAAAGGACAACTGTCTAGTTGTTCGGATAGGACGGGAAACCAATGACCCGTGTACACATTGGTAAGAAGAAACACGTCTTCATTAGCCCAGTCGGAGAAGAAGAGTAGAACGCACGTTAAATCCCAACCCATTTCACTTTCTTTGTCTTTTTTTTGGCTGAAAACTGTGACGAAAGCTAGAAGCATTAAATGAAGTCGTATAATAGAATAGGATAATCTTACAAGTCAGCCTGGTGTCCGTTATAAATTATCGGATGATTATTTCTAACCAAGAAGGATGGATCTAGTGTGTATCTATTAGTAAGTGCAGGAGGACTGCACTACACACAAAACAAAAATATACAAGATAAACCTGCGTTTTAATGGTGAAAAATGTTGGCAACTTACAGCACCCAAAAATATCAGATTTGTGAAAAATAAAAAAAAAATAAAAAAAAAATAAATAAAATAAAATTAAAACCCACAAATTTGACAAAATAGCAAATTAAGTGAGTGGATCCGGGGGCCAGTCGTAAGCGTCCACTGTGCTGTACAGTCCCGGGCCTGTTGTGGTACAGGCTTCACTAAAAATGATTCACAAAAAAGGCGTTACAGAAATAATGCGACCAATCTTGACAGTGACCGTCTCTTCAAACAATTTTAACAAAAAGGGCGATAATCCGGATAGAATCTCGGGAACGAAAAACTAAAAAGTGTAGTGAGCAAACATAAACAACACCATAATAATTCCAGAGAGGGAGCGAGAGAGAGAGAGAGAGAGAGAGAGTCATCGCGCAAAATGAATTAAAAATGAAGGACGAACTAATGAAAGAAAGAAGAGAACCAGAAGGGCGACAAAGTTACATTCTAATAAACCAGGTTGTTTATTACGGGCTCACGGGCTCACATATGATGTATTGTTATAACCATAAAGTACATGTACTATTAAACTAATGCATGAAGACTGCCTTTAAGACAGCTGACATAATTAACAAAGCAGGAAAACATAAAAATATAAAAGAATATCGAGATGTTATACTCTCTATCATCTCACATTCCCTTAGGATGTAGGAGAAACTTGAAGAATAATTCAACCCACACAAGCTTATTACTTATAATTTAATTTCTTTTACTTTAATAAAACACCGGCAAATTATAGAAATTATCAGTTTATTGAGATCATATTACCCTTTCTTCTAGTTTTTCATCTTATATATGCAAGACATTTTTCTCGAATTTGATGGCTTTCAGATAATGTAATGTAATTTCTGTTATTTTAAAAATATAAAGATTAAAAACCCACAGCAAATTATAGGATTGCATGTTGATGAAAGTAGTTCGTCGAGATCATATTACCCATTTTTCGTGTAATGATTTTTAATGATACCTGTATATAAGATAATTTTAATGCCTTTCCCGTCGTATAATTATGTCGCTTATAATCTAAATCTAATTAAGGAATTTAAACGTCTACGGTCATTTCTGGTGTGCCGTCGTCAATAATATGTCATCGACCCGTTCTGTGTATATATATTATATAGGGTTTAACACTGGCTTCCACCTACGATGATTCAGATAATACCCCGTCTCTTTGTACCTCGGTCTTGGGGTTGGGATGGCATAGTGTTCTAGAGTGACGCGCTTCGACCTCTAGCTTGCCGGTCATCTCTGGCCTGCGGCTGTGGTTTCGAGCCCTTGTGTGAGCGTATGTGGCATGGAGATAGGGTCGCCTTCTCAACCTCGTGGGTTTCCTCCGGACACTCCGGTTTCCTCCCACTGCTAAAGACACCTACGCGCAAGCGAATTATTGAAATAAAATTAAACCATATGTTAGTCCCGTGGGGGCCTAGTTGTGTTGAGTGGACGTTAAACCCCATCTCTCTCTCTCTCTCTCTCTCTCTCTCTTGCACCTCGGTCTGATATAGAGGGTCGTGATACCCAACTAGCTTTTGGGAACTTGATGGCTTTGCGCATGGTCCAGCCCATGTAATATCTGAGAAAAAAATTGGAATATAATTTGTCGTATCTGGATGGAGGCTCCCCCTGAATTCGTTAGCGCAGTCGGAGTAGAAAAGTCGGACGTTAAACCAAATTTTATTATCCCAGTCCATTTAAAGTCTGGTATATTATCCCGTCGCATTGTATCACGATAATATTTGGGTGAGCGATTATTTTCTCACCTTATATTTACAGGGCCTGTCAAGGGACACCGTATAGTCGTTAGGATAGGAAGAAACGCTGTTCCAATTTCTCTGGGCTTATAAATTAACATATATCCCCGGTTTTAAGTGCCAGAAATGAAAGAGAGAGAGATTTATATCAAACAAGGTCATTTTGGGACTAACATATTGTTCATCTTTTTATTTCATTAATTCGCTAGCGCAAAGGGGTCTTCGGCCGTGGGAGGAAACTGGAGAAAACCCACGAAGTTTGACAGCGACCCTACTCCTTTCCACGTACAACCGGGTAGCCGAAACCACGCCAGTTGACTAAATGACATACCTAATGATACAACGCACATGCGCTAACCATTTGCCGCCCCCACCAACTTCCCCCTGCGAAAACTGAAGGCAACGATGTTGGACATGACGTGGAACCAGAATTCGCCCAACTCTACCATACGGACAAATATCTACAACCTATAAGTAGTATACTAGTAGTCTTGGTCACCCAGAACCTTGCCATAGATGAGAACCACCTAGTCTAGATGATAGAGACTAGTATATTCGAAGTTGGGGATCTGTAATCTGTTCCAATATCTCCGGGCTTAACATATTTGGTAAATTCAATATATCTTCGTGTTATGATTGCTATTAATAATGTTATTATAAATATCGTCGCGAGTTTAATAAGGATGCGTAATATCCCCTGAAGCAGATGCCAACTAAAATAGGGTGAAAATAGCAATTTGTAAATGTCATAATGTATTTAAGTGTGGATTATAGACGGACGGGTTGACTTGTTAGGGTGTAAAACTAAACCTGTACCCTCCTACAATGTTGTCAGGTGGATGGACGAGTTGACCTGTCCATGTTTATAACTAAAGACAAAACCGTCCTACAACGTGGTCAAGTATTCATGTTTCAAAAGCCTGAGGGGGGAGGGTGGATGGCCGAATGGTTAGCACGTGCGTGCTGTATCATAAAGCCTGTCATTGAGTCAACTGGTTTCGAATCCCCGGTTGTACGTGACAAGTGTAACAAAGTGATATCATTTATAATTTAGGTGCCATGAACTCTGCTAGTTTTGACAACAGATGATTTTGACTTTCACCTCATATTAAACTATTGTCCAGTCACGATCTTTTGTTAATTTTGATAAAGTTCTATGAAAAATATCTTATTTAAGATTGGTAAAATGTGTTCAAACCATTCAATATCATTTATCTCAAGTAAAAAACAATTTGACAAAATCCTACGTTAATTTTTTTTCTATATATGTACCTTTTCTATTTTATGAAATATTTGCTATTCTTTTCTTCAAATTATATTTTGATTGTATAAATTTCTTTTTTTTGTAATGTTAAGAAATGACGTTGATATTGTGTATTACATTATCATTTAATTATTTGAAGCCATTGTCCCACATGTGAGAATGGTGTTACTAATTAATATTAGTTTGTTATTTACTTAGTAAATATGTTATTTACTTAGTAAATATGTTATTTACTTAGTAAATATGTTATTTATTTAGTAAATAACTCGTGGGAAGGGTAGGAAATGTAACAAAGTGATATCATTTATAATTTAGGTGCATTGAACTCTGCTAGTTTTGACAATAGATGATTTTGACTTTCACCTCATAGTAAACTGTTGTCCAGTCACGATCTTATTAAATCTAATTAATTCAATATGTCCATTACAAGCTATACATGATCTGTGTACAAGATCCACACGGCTTCAAATGTTTATGCACATGCCGTGACGAGATAAAAGAAACAATTGCAGATATGACCATGTGTTCAACGGGTATATATTGAGGAGTTCTCTGACAGTTAGAAAGCGAAGAGCCGGGTGAGAAGAAAGGCTCGGTCGGGTGTATGGACTCACCGGAGTCCAGCCGCTGCCTTGGCAGAGGGGCAGAATAGTAAACGTATTATGTAGATGTGTTCCTGTAGAAGACTAGTAGATTTTATATTGTGTAGATGTGTTCGTGTCGTAGCCTAGTTCTTATAGTTTAAGTACCTGTATTACGGTATTATGTAGATGTGCTCTTGGTGTAAATAACTCATTTATCTACAAAACTCTTATCTGTTTTCACTACGTAGGGTCGCCTGTCCAACCTAGTTGGTTTCCTTCGGGTCCTACGGTTTCCTCCCACTGCTAAAGACCCCTACGCGCATGTAAATTATTGAAATACAATTAAAACCATATGTTAGTCCCGAAATGACCTAGTTCGTGTCGAGTTGGCGTTCAACCCTATTACTCTCTCTTTCACCACCCTACAGAAAACCATAGAAAAGCCAGAATTCGGACCATGACGTCATGACAGACTTCTTGAAATTGTCACGTTTTATCATAAAATCAAAAAAACGGCGATCGATGAGCAATTGTCCAAAGAAAAGGCAAGTTTCATGTAGATCGTAGGCAAATTGACGGAGGAAGCTTCAAAATAGCTTTTAAAGAGCGTCGCATCATCGTTCTGAATGTTAAAGGAGCTAGATCTCTAGCATTTGGGCCTTAGAAATTTACAAAAGTGGGTCGCAACGCATATAATACTGCAATATGAATGTATATAAACTGATTTAAATTCAATGGTTTCCGTTTTTACTCCAATTTCAAATCAGTTATGTTCGACAAATTAAGCCAGCAATCGCAATCAGGTGCACATTTCTAGCGTCTAGTTATCCCAGTCTGCATTACTCAGTTTGGTTTGGTGCAATATGTCTAGCCTCGTCCCTCGAGTCTCTCAATACAACTGGGGCTGAAGCGCATTATGGTACACGAACGAATGTTAAAAAAAAATGTTATCTTAAATATCGGATATTAGAAGCTCATCTTTTCCCGGTAAGTTTACATCATCAATGTTGATTTAAATTGACCAATAATTTGTGTTTTCGATGTCGAAGATTTTGGAGGATTTTGAGTTACGGACTTCATTCCTTCATTCATTTAAGAAATACACATGATGTCATTCAATGGAATAAAATACGGGTTTTTTACTGTGCGATGTTTTTATCCAGTAAAGATACAAAATAAATTATGACGGAACAAGAACTTAGGCAATGATAAAAAAAGAGAGAAATGTCACTAATTAACTTGAAGGTCATCTAATTTAATACTAATAATAACATTGTATATTTATAAGGCGCACATCCCATTTGTTTATGCCCATGGCGCAATTATCAGTTGACCACGTATACATACATGTATATTGGAAGACGTTTATATGATGGAGCAGATAGGTATAAATAATAGTAACTCGTAAACAATGTATCTACGAGGTAATAGTAAATAATTCGTTAACAATGTATCTACGACGGATACCCACAATTCCGTGCATCGTATGCCAAGACCGTTTCATTTGATAACCCCTCGAATCAACAAGAACACAGGTTATATAACAATTCTTCAAGATCCCAGTTCAGTCAAGACAAGTAAAACGACATTTTGAACTATAAAATTAAACCCAAAACGAAATAAGATCCGTGTTTTAATCAAATTGGAACAGATACTGAACATGGTGAATATTGCAAGTTCATACGGACCTACAGTAATTTCAATCAGTAGATCATCTGAAAATAAAACAAAAGTTTTTATGCATTACACGAACTTTGATCTTTCAGTCTAAAATCAACAATTTACCAAATTTAGACCTCTATTAATTAGACCAATTCTCTTGTTTCCCACACGACTCCATTAACATACTCCTGGTGTTCCACATCTGACCAGTTTAAAGGGACAATAACACTCTTGCTGGCTTGACAGGTCTAGATAAAAAAAATAGCCTTATTCTAACTAAAAGATGTTTAAGTGTTCTACCTGTTGTGTAAATTATCCATTACAACCTATCTTACTTGACAGAGGGTTCGAAAATATTGTTGACCAGAATAAAGATTGGAACATATTATTCAGTTACAACAAAAGTGGTATTGGGGCTTTAAGCTGGCCGGAATGTTAATTTCTGGTGTTCCACATCGGACCAGTAGAAGCTGGCCGAAATGTTAATTTCTACAATTATAGAAATCAGTCTTGTTAGTGGCGGCAATCGAATTATAGTCGGTCCGGTCATTTTAATAATCCGACGTGTCCCAGAGCAAGTTTCTAAATTACAGACGCGACAATTAATTGTGTTTTTGGTCTGGGTTGATCGGATAATTCCCCGGATGATGAGATGACTCGATGAGAAAGATATAAATTCATTAATCAGAATTGGTCGTCGCCTGGTCGTTGAATGAAATCAGTTCTCAATCAAATTAAACGAGGGTGTCCTAGAAGTAGGTTATAGCGAGAAATAATTCGTTATTCTAATTTCAATTACTATTACATCCTTCGGCAAGGGGTAGGGTCACCTGTCCAACCTTATTAGGGGTTCCACGGTTTCTTCTCACTGCTAAAGATGACTACGCACAAGATAATTCTTGGAATAGAGTTTTAAATGCATTAGTTTAATAGTACATGTACTTTATGGATATAAAAATATATCTGATGTAAGCCCGTTATAAACGACCTGGTTACACACCGCAATACCCCCCCCCCTTAACCAACGACCCCCCTCTCTCTCTCATCTCTCTCCCCCTCTCTCCCCTCTCTCCTCTCTCTCCCCCTCTCTCCCCTCTCTCCTCTCTCCCCTCTCTCTCCTCTCTCCCTCTCACCCCTCTCTCTATCTCTCCCTTTCTCTCTTTCCAGTTAAACTATACACCTCCCCCCTCAACACACGCACTGATTAAGGCCCCTACGCGCCATACTTCCCTCTCCCCTCCCTCTCTCCCTCTCTTTCCTTTTAAAATATACCCCCCCCCCAACACACACACACACTGCTAAAGGCCCCTACACGCCATGAGATTATTGAAATTTTAAATTAAATTGGGCTACATATTAAACCTGGTTTGTGTCGAGTCAACGTTGCCCCTCCCTCTCTCGCCCTCTTTTTTTCTCTATCTCTCTCTTTCTTTCTCTCTTTTTCTTTCTCTATCTCTCTCTCTCTCTTGGTAAACTAGACCCCCCCCCCTCAACACACACGCGTCATGTGATTATTGAAATTTGAAAATAAATTGGGCTAGGCTAACATATTAAAAATGGTTTGTGTCGAGTGAACGTTGCCCCCCCCCCCTCTCCCGAAATTACCTAGTTTGTGTCGAGTGGACGTTAAGTTCCCATCTCTCTTTCTCCTCTCTCTCTCTCTCTCTCTCTCTCTCTCTCTCTGAATCCGTTTCAGGTTCAAAGAAAATAAAAGAAGGTTGCAGCTTTGGTTATTGTTTGTCGTCCTTCTGGTTCTCTTCTTTCTTTCATCAGTTCGTCCTTCCTTTTTAATTCATTGTGCGCGATGAGAGAGAGAGAGAGAGAGAGAGAGAGAGAGAGAGAGAGTGAAAGGGGAGAGAGAAATGGGGTTTAACGTCCACTCGATACAAACTATGTCATTTTGGGACTAACGTATGGTTTTCTATTTTTATTTCAATAATTTGCTTGTGCGTAGGGGTCTTTAGCAGTGGGAGGAAACCGGAGGGCCCGTAGAAAACCCACGAGGGTGGCACAGACTAGGTGATTCGCAAAACAATGGTTCAAGTGAAGGTTTGGACAGTGGACGGGACGAATGGGCGTTTACGGTCGTCCTTCTGGATCCATTCACTTGATTTGGCATCTGATATCATCTGTGTCGTCTTCATTAGCCCAGTTTAGGGGCAGCACAGTAGGACGTTTAACCCAATTTCATTTTATACCTGTTGTTTATTTCTTGCACTGTCTGTGTTAAGTTGGTCTTGTCCGCAGGTTTGTCTTGTCAATGTGTTTAAATGTAGCTTGCGGTACTCCTCATGCGCTTACTAGTTTTATTTAAAATGAGTTCCTATTCAAATAGTCGATCTGGCCCCAAGTTCACGAAGCATTCTCAGACTTAAGTTGAGAATTTACTCAACTTTCAATCACTGTTTATGGAAATATATTTGATCCAGAAACACAAAACTTTGCACATAGTATCTTTTTGGTGTATTTGATACATTAAAACGACAAGTGTTTTATAAAGGGCTTTATTTTAGTTAAAATAGGGCCAACAATGTTGAGTAAACATTAGTCTGAGAATGCTTTGTGAACTCGGGGCCTGATCACAGATAGCGTATGCAGTAGAAGATGCAATAATGATGTATTCATACGCCATTCATATGCCATTGAAGTGGCATTTCAACAAGTCCTTTGGCTGACAAGTGCTTTCGACATACGACTCTGTACGGCCGTAATACCAATGAAGTACACCAGTCAACGCGTTTACCAAGTACGACAGTGGCACATTTCATAGGCGACAGAGAGGCCGCTTCTCACCAATGCAACGAGGGTTCAATCCCAGCTCAGGGCAAAACTTTATCGTTGTAAGTGAGAGGGGTATTCGGTCTCACGTCCGACCAGGCAGGTTTCCCCCGAGTTTTTCGGTTTCTTCCTGCAGTAATGATCGAAATCATTCGAACGATCTGTGCCAAGGGCCAAATTGGAAAAAGGCCTCAGGCCTAATTTGCTACCCTTGTGAAATGACGCGATTATTATTATTATTATTATTATTATTATATCTTGAGAAAGTAAGTTAGTTTTAGCCTTAAGTAACGTTACACAATATTTGTTAATGAGCATCTCGTCAGTCAAGTGGTTGCTATAGGAACCGAACATCACAGTTAATGATCTCTCTCAGGGCCAACAAGATATTTGTCCAGGGGGCGACTCTCCATATCGGAACCATGTCCGTGTTGTCAATATTATTTTGTAAACTAAAGTCTGGATTATCGCGCCATTTAAGTAGACTTTCGCTGTGCAAAATACACATGCGTCGTATTGCCTGTTTCATTATGGTGAGAGGCGTATATACCGATTTTTTTTGGGATGTTTATCCAAAATGCGACCGACTGATGCACATACCGTACCCCCAGTGCGAGTGGCGCAACCTGGAGCCGAGCACCACAGGTTCGAGTTTTCTAGGGGCCATGTTGGTGCGGCTGTTCCAAATCTAGGGTGCCATCCAAAATCCCCCCCCCACATAATAGTGAATGTCAACAATACTGGCTATAACATTAAGCGTCCCAGTAGAAAAAAAAGGGATCACGGTGGCTAAGTGGATAAGGCGCTGGTTCGCTATCCTGGAGGTCGAGTGTTCGATCCCTGTATAGGCCGAGAAAGTTCATCTCGATTTTCCGGCGTGATTTCCCCTTGTCAGTGATGCAGATGGAGGGCCTGACAAGGACAGCTGCCTAGTCGTTCGGATGGGACGAAAAACCGAAGTCCCGTGTACACATTGGAGTGCACGTAAAAGATCCCTTGGCAGTTGGAATTCGATATACGAGTAGGCCGTAGCGCCGCTGCCCGGGTAAAAAGTTCCCTCATAGCACACTGTATGGCGTATGCCCGTCTTCAATTAGCCCAGGTTAGGTGATTAAGCGTAGGACGTTAAACCCCATTTCATTAATTCATTCAGAACAAAGATAGTATTGTATAATTATATAGAAAGCTGAGAAAATTTTGAAAAATTGAGTCAATAACTTGTCATTTGCGGTCACTGCATGGATAAAAAAAATCTTGTGGACGAGAAAACCAGAAATGTGAGTCAATCATGGAACAGAATCTCGAGATCTGCCCCTATCTGAGACCGACTGCGGTGAGTAGTTTTTTAAGGCCGACTATTGTTTTGCCATTGGGGGGGGGGGGGGTGGCATTTCATAGAACAACATAACCACAACAACAAGATAAGAGTGACAAACATCTTTTCAAAGATGACAAGCAGACATGGTTGTTTTATACCAGGCCCGTAGCCAGGGGGTGGCACGGGGGGCAACTGCCCTCCCAATATTGAGTCTTGCCATCCCAATATCACAAGAAAATTGGCCTTTATCGCAAAATTCATGCAGATGCCCATGCTAGTTGGCCCTCCCGAAATCATCTTTGCCCTCCCCCCCCCCCCCAGACTACGGGCCTGTTTATACTATAGTTTTGTGTGGCGTATGTAATTTAGGCTCCCGGATGAACACAAATACATAATAGTAAGTGCAGGAGGACAGCACTACACACAAAACAAAAATCTACAAGATAAACCTGCGGACAAGACAGAAAATAGACATAGCAAAAAATAATAAACAATTATCAAATCAAGTGAATGGATCTGTGGATCTATTCTGGCATTGTTACCTCATTACTTCATTAAGTCGGCAACGCATACTTTTAAGACCAACTGCAGTGACTGCACTTATTTTGAGACAGGCCCGTAGCCAGGGGGTGGCACGGGGGGGGGGGGCAACTGCCCTCCCGATACTGAGTCTTGCCCCCCCCCCCCAATATCACAAGAAAATTGGCCTTTTCCGCAAAATTCATGCAGATGCCCTCCCGAAAACATCTTTGCCCCCCCCCCCCCAAAAACCCAACTTCCTGGCTACGGTCCTGTTTTGAGACCGACTATTTTTCTCCCTGGGGGAAATTTTATTCTTAGACCAACATACTCACAACACAATAAGAGTAAAACACAATATTTTTTCAAACATAATAGGTTGACAAGATTATTTTATACTAAAGTTTGCGTGAGTAGCGTCGTGACGTATGCAGTGAGCACTTATGTTGATACCGTCTTCTCTTATTTTTCGACCGACTTTTTTTCTGGGGAGGAGTACCCCCCCCCCCCCCATCAATTGACTCCCCCGATTATGGTGATATCGACTATCAATACACAACGGTCGGAATAAAGGGGAAATCAGCCCCGTCACGATTATATCTATTTCACAAGGGCAAGAGCTATTTGTTAAGGCTCAGGCGCGGATCCAGGGGGAGACTGGTGTATCCGCTTTTTAATTGATGATATAAACTGATTTTTGTATTGTCTCTGCCCTGGGAATGCGACGAATGCTCTGGGGACTACACTAAACCACTAACACATGCGGCACTCTAATGATTATCATTTATTACAATGTATGCCCCCCCCCCTCGAAAAAAATCCTGGATCCGGGCCTGAGGCCATCTTAATTTTTGTCCAGGTAGCAGAGATGTAAATGGGGTTAATTAGCGAGGTGTGCATTAGAGCCAGGTCCAAGGATAAGGGTTGGGATTAGCGCTAGCTCTGTTTACATACTTATCACTCACACAAATATCCGTCAACATGTAACTCCCATTCTTAAGAGCTTACATTGGCTTCCAATTCGTGCTAGAATAAATTTCAAATTATTAACTTTTGTTTTCAAAGCAATCCACAATCTCGGTCCGGTTTTTTTTCAAGATCTGTTCTCCTTTACCAACCATCCCGTGCTTTAAGATCAGCCGATCAACTACAGTTGGCAGTGCCATCAAAATCAAGAACCAAATATGGAGATCGTGCTTTTGTGCGATGTGGTGTAGTTTTGTGGAACAGGCTTCCCGTAGACATCAAAAGATCCGCAACCTTGAACATTTTTAAATCACAGTTAAAGACATCAATCTTCAAGCAAATATATGACTAGCGCTCTTGAGCAGTTTACTGGAAAGAATTGCGCTCTACAAATTCATATTTTATTATTATTATTATTATCTCGTGACCTTTGACCAAGTTTGAAGTTGTCCCTATGAAATATATCTAACTAGATGTAAACAGAGCGAGCGCTAACCCTAACCCTAACCCGAGACCTAGCCCTAACTCTTTAGATAGGGGTCACAGTTCAGCCTTCTAAACAGGGTAAGGGTTGGTCTTAGTATACCACAAAATACTCATTAATATAAAGCGGCCATTGTAGACTCCGGAAATATCCGACCCCCATCCCCCAACCGGCCTATAATTAGTATTTCCCAATTAATTCCCGGAACGTTCAATGAAATTTTACACAAGTAATTTATTACGTGGTTACCTGGTTTCTGCTTTTTTTATGCTAAGCACATTTAAATGAAGACTCCCCCTTCCGCAAATTAAGATGGCCTTAACAAATAGCTCTCCCCCGTTTACTGGTCTTCCAAATATATAACATATAGGGGAAATAACTCCATTGTACATAAATGATCAGACCTATAATTCTCGCCTATCGACTCTGATGTTAGACATTAAACCCGTCACGCAGGATATAACATTTAATATGTGACTCATCGTCATATAGAATCAAAACAAAGGGTTTGTCTCCATTGCTGAGTCGTGACAATCGACATCAAGATTTTTTTTTTGTGGCTTGTGTGTATTTCGTCTTAAATCTAATGTTATTCTACAATTGTACCATTTCTTGTCAGGTTTAACGTTCGCTGCCACTAAGTAGGTATCACAGACTAGGTGTGTGTGAATGTGTGTGTGTGTGAGAGAGAGCGAAAGAGAGAGAGAAATGGGGTTTAACGTCCAGTCGACACAAACTATGTTATTTCGGGACTAACATATGTCCTGGGGGTCTTTAGCAGTGGGAAGAAATCGGAGGATCTGGAGGAACCGACGAGGGTGGCACAGACTAGGTCATTCGCAAAACAATGGTTCCAGCTGAGAAAAGGACAGTGGTCTGATTTCATGTACAGAAGCTTTCGATTACCCCACCCCCATCTATTTAAAGTTGTTTTTGCGGTCTGTAGCCGTGCCACATGAAATGTGTGGTAACCTTGTAACCGGAAGTGGTCGAAATTTTGGCTACTCTGATATATTATCAATGTTATCATAATCGGTAATTTTCATTAAAATCGGGTAACAATTCCGGTTTTTAGCTGTAAGTCGATTTTGAAATTCTTGCTTGCCACAGGTGGCAAATAGCCATTGCCATATCAAATTGATTTTCTACTTGCAGGCCAATATTCACACAGGTATACATTGTCCCTTGCCACTAATGCCAGACCCTCTATATCTACTGACAATGGGGGGGACCCGATGAGTTTGCTTGGCCATTACCGAGATGGAACAGTTGACCTTCAAGTTAGCAAAGCGAAGTCTAAGGACTGGACGGACGACTGTGGCTCCGACACATAGTTAGTTATGTTTATATGATCATATAATATAATAATAGACAATTTATGGATGAGATTAACTATGTTTATTAACTGTAACGTTTCAATGAGGATACTCCCGACCGTAGACAGCGGTTAGAAATTAGACAGTTGTCATTAATTAGCTAAATTAGGAATTTAGTGAACGCGATATATAATTAATATCACACAGTTTTATGGATAACATTGACTAGGTTTATTAACTGCAACGTTTCAATGGGGATACTCTCCACCGTTATCAAGCAATGATACAATGTTTAGTATGTATAGACAGTGGTTAGAAATTATACAGTTGTCCATTAATTACCAGGTGTTGGTTGCTCAAAGCTCTGTTATCTTTAACGATCCGTTAACTTTAACGGAGGGAAAGATTGTTGCTGGAAATAAAGGCCCCGAACATTCTGTGGTGCAAATTTATACTACAGATTTATGCTAATATAAAAAAAGAGTATTTTATAGTGTTTTCTACAGTAAATTTAAAGGAAAGTTATCAAACAACACGTTAACAAGATATATGTCCGTTAGAGTTTAACGGATCGTTAAAATAACTTAGTTTTTAGCAACCGACCCCTGGTGTTTAGTATTAGTATCTTTAAAAGGAATTTAGTGAACGCGATATATAATAACACACAGCTTTATGGATAACATTCACTAGGTTTATTAACTGCATTCTGGCATTGATGCAAAACGGGCATTATATATAATAACACAAAGCTTTATGAATAGCATTCACTAGGTTTATTAACTCTCGACCGTTATCAAGCAATATGTGGAACAAACTATTACTATGTAGTATACTAATTTTTCACCAGATGGACCTGTCAGGGCAGAGAGCTACTCCCAAAGTAGATAGTTCTACGTGTACAGAATGGGGACAAAATCTCCACATTTCCATTCAATAAGGATTTGATTGACAGATTAATGAATGAATGAATGAAATGGGGTTTAACGTCCCACTGTTATGCACTTAACCTGAGCTAATTGAAGACGGGCTTTCTCCATACAGTGTACTATGAGGGAAATTTTGCCCGGTCAGCGGCGCTACGGCCTACTCTTATATCGAATTCCAACTGCCAAGGGATCTTTTACGTGCACTCCAATGTGTTCACGGGAACTCGGTTTTTCGTCCCATCCGAACGACCAGGCAGCTGTCCTTGTCAGACCCTCCTTCTGCATCACTGACAAGGAGAAATCACGTCGGAAAATCGAGATGAACTTTCTCGGCCAATGCAGGGATCGACCACTCGACCTCCAGGCTAGCGAACCAGCGCCTTATCCACTTAGCCACCGTAATCCCCCGATCGACAGATTAAATGTAGTTATATTTATGTATGTATTATAATATAAATAGTGTTCATAATATTTCTTTTGTTTTATTTCTTTATCTGTTAAAATTTTGGCTTTGCCTATTTCCCAAGCCCTAAAATTAAATAAAAGCTTTTTATAAAAAAATAATAAAGATTTAACTGTTAACACAAAACAAATGAATACATCAAATTTAATATGATCATCGAGCCATTTGAAATATAGTGATTAAATAATAAACGAGCATCCACTAGCTATAAAATACATGATTTAATTTTAAAGCGTACAGTCTAAAGCCCGACGCACACGATTTCGCCATTACTCTGAATAACACCTTGTGCAACCTGGCGTAGGCCAATGAACACCTTGTGCAGGCCAACGAGCGCCTTGTGAGATCAAGGTAGCACAAGATGTGTATCGGTAGTTGGGTGATGTAAGAGTACCGCGGGATTCAAAGGGTTATCTTATCGTTTTAGGTTCAACAGGCATTACTCAAGGGCTAAAATCGGTTTCTTCCTGCAGCAATGATCGAAATCATTCGCACGATCTGTGCCAAGGGCCAAATTGGAAAAAGGCCTCAGGCCTAATTTCCAACCCTTGTAAAATGACGCGATTATTATTATTATTATTATTAAATCGGTCTATTGCAGGTCTTTCTGTAAAAATTATTAATTAAATATTTATGAACATGACCAAACATAATAAACGCCCGATGGCATCAGATGGCCCCGATTTGAATAGATTAGAGCGGTTAGGCCATGTAATGATTTAATTTCAAAATGGAGAAGCGAGGCTAAGTTTCGAATAACCAGTACCGTGGTTACGATAATAAAGGTCGATGCACACATCTTGTGAAGTCATTTGAATGAAATGTTTAATATATTCATTTTGCTTCATCAAATTTAGAACTAGGCTACTACAGCAAGAACGTACATTTCTTTGTCTAAATCTTACATGAAGTGAGAGAGAGAGAGAGAGAGAGAGAGAGAGAGAGAGAGAGAGAGGGAGAGAAATGGGGTTTAACGTCCACTTAACACAACATATGGTTTAATTTTATTTCAATAATTCGCTTGCGCGTAGGGGTCTTTAGCAGTGGGAGGAAACCGGAGTGCCCAGAGGAAACCCACGAGGTTGAGAAGGCGCCCCAATCTTCATGCAACATACGCTCACACTAGGGCTCGAAACCACGACCACAAGCCAGAGGTGACCGACCAGCTAGAGGTCGAAGCGCGGCACTCTAGACCACTAGGACATCTCCCCTTACATGAAGTATCTTTAAGATAACGTGAATTAGGTCACGTCACAGGTTGATATCATCGTTGCATTATAGTATATGTGTTACGCTGAGTCACTGTGGAGTCGGTCACCTCTAGCAGGGTCCCGGGATTCACTTGGCTTAGGAGGTAAGACGCTGTCCAGTCGTTCGGATGGGACGAAAAACCGAGGTGCCGTGTACATATTGGCGTGCGCGTAAAAGATCCCTTGGCAGTTTGAATTCGATATACGAGTAGACCGTAACGCCGCTTCCCGGGCAAAATTTCCCCCACAGCCCGTCTTCATTAGCCCAGTTTACGAAGGAAACAGTAGAACTTTAAACCCCATTTCATATCATTTCATTTCCATTCGGGTAGTGCACCAAAGCATTCGTGTGAACCAGGCTTAATGAAGACTATATATTTACTGGATATTAGTATTCTATTCGTCCGTTAATAATAGTTAATCAAAAATATGAATTAATACGCTTATTCATATTAAAATCTAAATTACAATTCTATCTATAACATTCTGTGTTTGATTCAAGCATGGCTGCTAATTTATTGACGTATTTAAAACCATGCATATATATATTATTTTTTTACACGTAGATATACGAATGGGTTTTAGTGAATATTCTGTGATTTTGTAAAGTTCGCCCTTTTTGGCATATTTGAAATTAAATTCAGAGAATAAATATACCAATTATGATAACAGTAATATTTTGTGGCGCTTTTCTATCTTTTCATTTCGATATGATTTCGGTATGATTTGTTGTCCCCGGCCTTTCGAAGAGATTATAAGGTGGCTATTGTAATTTATATCACCCAATAATACATTCTACAGTAGATATCGCTTGTATGATAGATTACACAATCTACTGAGATATATCGCTTGTATGATAGATTTCATAATACACGTAAAATAGATATCGCTTTACATCAATTTGATTGGTCAGTTGAAAAGGAACTACTTTTTTTTATTTTCAAAGAACAGCTCAATTTTTAAAATTAAAGTAATCAGGCTCAGAAATAGTAAAATCTATAGCAAAAAATTATATTTATTTATTTTTGCATGTAGAAAGGAGTTGGTGATAAACAAAATCTCCTACTCGCCTTTTTTGATATAAAAAAATCAACACTTGTCGATAAAGCCCCGTTTTGTTCTACTCTGTCGCCTTGTTTTGATATATTTTGATATCATAAAAAAGAATTGTAGCTGATTCTCTACTGGTTCTTCGGCCTGTCTTTGTTAGATGGGTGAAACTTGGTGTGTAGTAGCATTATATCACTACTTGGACTAAGTTCCATTATGAGCATTTTCTGTTAGGTTTAGTCGGATGATTAACAGTGGGATTACTGGATTCGAAAGGAATCTATACTGGCATCTACCAACCACTGGTAATAATAATAATAATAGTAATCGCGTCATTTTACAAGGGTAGCAAATTAGGCCTGAGGCCTTTTTCCAATTTGACCCTTGGCACAGATCGTGCGAATGATTTCGATCATTACTGCAGGAAGAAACCGAAGAACGCGAGGGAAACCTGCCTGATCGGACGGAAGACCAAATATCCCTCTCACTTACAACTATGTATCAGAGTAGATAAATCTTCAACTCACTATCATCCACTGTCTTCGACATTGAGAATACGAATTATTTGTCAACATTGATGTTGAGATGGGTTTCTGATATCCTATATTTAAGACATAATAAACACTTGTACACTTGTACACGAATCGTGTACCATAAGGCATTTTACCGCCATACGTAACAAGGGTCTCGAAGTACGATGCTAGACATAGTCCCCAAGTCATGTCGAACGGTCACGACATATTCTTATCTAGAGAGCATGCGCAATAAATACTACCGGTGTGTGGCGATGGAAACTGGAAAACCCAGACGCTTTCCATTGCCATTCGATTGAGACTTCAGACGTATTTGGCCGAGCATAACTGATTTATATACATTCATATTATATTATTATATGTGTATTAGGCCCCCAAATATTAGCGATTCACCTCCTTTAATGTTGTGATTGGGCAACATCAACACCCTTCTGTTGGCTTGTGAGTGTGGACCTTTAAGTTGACTTGTTACAAACGATTTGCTCATTATGTTTTAAACCATTACGAAATACACGATTCAATGGAGAAGCTAATCGTCTTTTATGATCAAATTTAATATTCAAAAATAGTTTCTACAAGAATGACTTTTATGTCCTTTTACTATCATAAAACTTATTTCAAAACATCGTTTAAATTAGTTTTTTGCTGGTCTGCGCTTGAATATTCGCTAATACGTACATGTATCGATCCGACAGGCTAAGCCGTGACGTATAACTAACATATCAATTTCTATGGTGCCACGTGGCACCGTTTGATTGGTAAACCCGTTCTTGTTTTAGGAATATATAAAGTTGCCTATCTGTAAGCGATATAATTCTGTGTTTGTAAGTTTTATTCTGATCGACGCGAAGATGAAGTTATTGGCTGTATATTTTCTGTGTTTCGCATCAGGTGAGAACAAACACATATTCCTAGGGCTATGTTCCCACTTTCGATCTCTTTCTTGACGGCGACTTTTTATCGTCTACGAATCATTGGCCAGTGTAGTGTATGTAGCGCTCGATAATTACGCCACGTGACTAAAGATTCATTTAGCCGTTCTACTAACCACTGGGTAGATCGTTTATTTTGTTTCAAGCGAGCAAAGTATCGCAAATAGTTGCGATTTCCCGGTTGTACGTGACATTGATTAGAGTCGCATGTCCAACCTCGTGGGTTTTCTCCGGGTCCCCCGGTTTCTCCCACTGCCAAAGACCCCTACGCGCAAGAGAACTATTGAAATAAAATTGAACCATATGTTAGTACCGAAATGACCTAGTTGTGTTAAGTGGACGTTAAACCCCATCTCTTTCCCTCTCTCTCATCGACGGAAAGAATAAATATGTATAATTCTTGGTTATTGTTTTGTGATAGTATCATCCATATTGTTGAAAAAAGATGGCTTGTTGAAAATCCCAAATATTTCTTATTTTTCGGAGCCGTAGTGTCTCAGAGGTTGGGCCCTCTAGCCTGTAGGTTCCTTGTTCGATCTGAGTGTTGGCCGAAAAGTTGATCTGCCCGTAGTAGCACGCATGGCCTGTTGTGAGCCAGGCTTTTGACAAAAAACCGCAGCGCGTACACATCTTTTCTTTGGAACCCTAAAAGAGATGAAAATGGGTCTAAAAGCACGTATTAAGGTAAAAAGAATGTATATAAAGTGTTTTCTATTCAATTTTTAAAAGGAATTATTGTAATTTCATAACAATTATGTCCTTTGAAATACACGAACAGTCTAAATTGAACTCGGGTCATTTACACCTGCCCAGACCTTTCTTTAAAATTACTATAGTTTGTTGTTAGTGAATCAATCGTTTTTAAATTATTAGGTTGTCGTTAGTGAATCAATCGTTTTTAATTATTCCCGCCGTGTCTTCTGGAATATATGTTTTGTATTCGTTACAAATGACAATCGAAAGTGTAATATAAATCGCTAACATTTGAGACCTAGAAATTGTCAAAAATGGGTCGCAACGCATATAATACTGTAATATGAATGTATATAAACTGATTTACATTCAATGGTTTCCGTTTTTCCCTAATTTGAAATCAGTTAAGTTCGGCGAAATAAGCAATGCAGTCTCAATCTAGTGCAAATTTCTTTAGCGTCTGGTTATTCCAGTCAACATACGCCGTATGGTATGGTGCAATATGTCTAGCCTCGCTCCCAAAGTCTCTTATTTAAACTGGGGCTGAAGCGCATTATGGTACGAGACTGGTGTACCAATGTCAAATTTTTTTATTTTATCTAAAATATCGGATATCAGAAGCTCATCTTTTCCCGGTAAGTTTACAACATCAATGTTGATTTAAAATTGCCAATAATTCGTGTTTTCGATGTTAAAGAGTTTGGAGGATTTTGAGTTACGGATTTAGGTCCTTTAATACAGTACACGACGTCGTGCTTGATTTCAAAATGTTTATTGTTTCACGATAGGATAACAACATCAATAATGATTAAAATGGAAAATTATTGAGTTCTACATCGTGTTTTAATTTAGAACTGAGATGAATGATAACGTCCGTTGATTAAATCTTCTAGTCCAGGAATGAATGACAGATTAAGACTATCAGTTTGACACCCCCATACAAGCAAAAATCTATTGGTCAGATCGGAGATAGAAATGGATTTAACGTCCCCCAAAATAGGTCATTTCGAGACTAACATAGTGTTTAATTTATTTCAATAATTCGCATATGCGTAGGGGTCTTGGGTAGTGGGAGGAAACCGGAGAACCCGGAGAACCCGGAGAAAACCCACGAGGCTGGACATGCGACCCTACTCCTTGTCACGTACAACCGTGGATTCGAAACTACGCCAGTTTAATTAATTACAGGCTTTTTGATACATCGCGCACGTGTTAACCATTCATTGATCCGACCCCCCCCCCCTGGTCAGATCGGACACTACTGCTGGGACATTGCACCTTATAGTACACACCATGGGACTACAAATTAGGCCATACGAACGTTACATAGCTGGAATAAATATTATTTCACAAATCTAATCAAATTTACGGGGCTTCCCCTAAGTCAGGCCAATCCCAATATCTCATCATGGGGCTCCTAATATGGACATGGCTAAAACGTAAAACGAAACAAAGATCGATACCAAAAATTAAATGTTTATTACTTTTATTTCCTATTTTAACTCATCTCAAATTTATTTCAGTGGCGGTAGTCTTGACTGGTGAGTTTTAATATTTTTATATTTCATTTATTCTTTTAGAAAATTGTTCGTTACCTTGTCGTAGGCGGAGCTTAGAGCGACTCCATGGTGACGTCATAGTGACACGGCGTCACACCTACGTAACATATACGTCGGATAATCGATACATAGCGCCACCCTATCGCCACACCTGCGTCACCGCAAGTAGTTTTGGCCGTGGGTTGCCGCGAAAGCCTAAGCAAACCTATTGGAGTGCACGTAAAAGATCCCTTGGCAGTTGGAATTCGATATAAGTGTAGGCCGTAGCGCCGCTGCCCGGGCAAAATTTCCCTCATAGCACACTGTATGGCGTATGCCCGTCTTCAATTGGCCCAGGTTAGGTGCTTAAGCGTAGGACGTTAAACCCCATTTCATTCATTCTAAGCAAACCTGACGCAACTAAGGCGGTAGCTGATGAGTCATGTCTAACAACGCGGCGTCAGTCAAAGACGCGGTTTTTGGGCCACATTCATGACACATATCGCCGGACAGCACGAGTTACCAATACCACCCACTACAGCCACGTGATGCTGTCTTATTGTTGTGACACAAACTAACATAATACTTAAATTATCTAACAAAGATTGAGTTCATTCGTGGAATACTTGCAAACAATGTCCCACTATTCTAGTTACCTCCCCTGATCACCCAATACATTAACTGATCAATCCAGTTCTGTAAAATAATGGTTCAATTAAAAATAAAATAAAAACCAAGTACGAACAATCCAAACCGTAAGACGAAATTCGAAGTCCTAAAAAACGTTATAGGCAAAATGGTGTATTCAAGCAAATAGTGTAATCAGCAAATCAAGGATGACAGAAGATGGGATAAAAGTAAAAATATTTTAATAACATGTTTGGCTGTGAAATAAATTATTTATACAATGTTTAGGCATACATAAAATAAAAACCAAGTACGAACAATCCAAACCATAAAACAGAATTCGAAGTCCTAAAAACGTTATAGGCAAAATAGTGTATTCAAACAAAATAGTGTATTCAGCAAATGGACTGCTCCCCGTATACAAAAATACACGACAAACAGTGGTAACAGGTGTCCGGAAGAGTACGCTAACCCTGCCTGGCGTCACACCCGCCATACCATTTATCACTGATCGTAGAAATAGATGTGATATTGTTACGACTCTATGGGGCTTCTGTCCACATGGCCCACTCTGTCGTAACCCGAAGGGGTGTTACAGGTTAACCAGGGTCAAATATTAATGACAAAGCATGATAACAGTTCATCCCCATCTTTATTAGCGTGCACAACCATGTGCTACCAAAATATAAGAGACTGGATAAACTCGTCTACAAGGGAGGTTACTCCAATAATAAGCTTAGGTCATCAGACCAATATATTATACCGCCTTAGTATTTAAAGGAGAACGAACCAGAATAATAAATGTAAACCATAACTAAACTATGCAAGGCGTGTCGACTTGACATCGCTACAATATGACGCTCTTTTGTTTTTATTCTCTACAGATGCAGGTTCACCTGTTTTTACCGAAACCATCTACAGACCGTCTGTGAGCTGTGTCCTTAGAGATGGGCAACCAATAGTAACCGTTAGAGCCAATGGGGACAATGCTGTGCGATATTCACTTGTAACTGCACAAGGCTACGCGGATAAGTTTGAAATACACCCCCGATGTAAGTATCAGGTGTTTTTTTTCTGACAAAAATCCGAATTTAGAATTATCAACCATTGCGGTTATAATTCGGAGGTATAATCAATTCCGTTTATTTCGTCCACCGTTTAAAATAAATATCCGCAAATCGATCGTGTATCTGGATTAAAATGGCGACCAAGAACAGAGCATATCAATTTAAATTGCATCTAATGAAATCACCGAGGAGCAGGTATAGTTACGATCTCTGTAGTGCACTTTTTACATGCCACATTTCCACAGCAAGTTTGACACTAAAACTTTCTACCTGCAGCGGACTGGGGTTATGTGAATGTGATTGGGGAACAGGCTTAGCCTATACACCCCCCCTAAAGGGTTGAATGAATGAATGGATGAATGAAATGGGGTTTAACGTCCTACTGTTATGCACTTAACCTGAGCTAATTGAAGACGGGCATACGCCATACAGTGTGCTATGAGAGAAATTTTGCCTGGGCAGCGGCGCTACGGCCTACTCTTATATCGAATTCCAACTGCCAAGGGATCTTTTACGTGCACTCTAATGTGTATACGGGACCTCGGTTTTTCGTCCCATCCGAACGACCATGCAGCTGTCCTTGTCAGGCCCTCCTTCTGCGTCACTGACAAGAGGAAATCGAGATGAACTTTCTCGGGCAATGCAGGGATCGAACACCCGACCTCCAGGCTAGCGAACCAGCGCCTTATCCACTTAGCCACCGTGATCTCCCTAAAGGGTTGGTGTAGGGATAGCAGTGACATTACGAAAGAACACAGTCACAATATATTCTAGTCAAGTGATCCTCAATGTTGGACAAACTATTAAGTGACCTAAAAAAAAAACACGAGGCTTGACCGGTGACCCTAATCCCTGTCACGTACACTTGACTAAGACCTAAATAATTTTAACTGGTCTTTCGTTGGTTTACATGTAGACAACAAGGGTGGACTGAGAAAATAAAATGAAATGGGGATTAACAATCCAACTGTTCTGCCCAGGCTGATGTTATCATTCCGTTTCCTCCAACTGCTAAAGACCCCTACGCGCAAGAGAATTAATGAAATAAAGTTTAACCATATGTTAGTGTCCAAGACCCCTACGCGCAAGCGAATTAATGAAATAAAGTTTAACCATATGTAAGTCTCGAAATAACCTAGTTTGTGTCGAGTGTACGTTAAATCTAATTTTCTCTCTCTCTATCTCTGGTGTTATCATATCATGTTTTGATTCTCTATGTTTCAGCGGGAACCATATCTTCGCTCGGCAAACGTAACTACTGTTCCAACATCAATGCTAATTTTGGTCTGAAGGCCGTAGCTACTGATAAAACAACAAAACAGACATCAAAAGTTGATGTAAAGGTCAATCTCCAGCCACTCCCGCAGAAAACCAATTTACCAAAGCACACCGCCAAGTAAAAAACTACTTTAAACTGGAGTAGAATCATTTGTATCTCTGCAATAATGGAAGAAATGTCTGTTTAAAAAACAATCAGTTTTCTATATTTGTATGTCATTTTTACTTATCCACCCTGCAGGACAATCCCTGCAACTACCCACAAGGACTCGCCCCCAACTATTTTGCAGGAGTCGTCTACCCACTACCCTTAATGGCCTCTTCACAACTGTCCATTAGGACAACTATCCATCGACACAGCTTTCCATCCCCAACTACCCATAAGATTCGTCCCTAACTATTCTGCAGCAGTCGTCTACTAACTATCCATCAATACAGCTATCCATATCCCCAATTACCCATAAGAACTCGTCCCCAACTGCAGGAGTCGTCCACTTACTATCCATCAAGACAGCTATCCAACCCCAATTACCCATAAGGACTCGTCACAAACTATTCTTCAGAAGTCGTCCACTAACTACCCTGAATGACCCCCGTTCACAACTGTCCATCTGAACAACTGTCCAGGGGTCCCTAAGAAGTCACTACAGCGGTCCAATTATTTCACATTGTCTAGGAGAGTCTACCCAGACCCCCCCCCCTCCCCGTCTTGGCTTTCGCGCCTTCACATTAACTTTTCAATATGCCCTAATGACAAAAATCAGCCAAGATTAACTGCTAGACGGAATAATGCCATGTGCAGGGACACCAACCCTCCAAATTCTACAGTGTTTTCTGTAGTAAATTTTAACGGAAAGTTAACAAATAACAGTCACCAAGATATGTCCGTTAAAGTTAACGGATCGTTAAAAGATAACAGAGCTTTGAGCAACCGGCCCCAGGTCAACAGTGCAGTAAATTGGGCCTAGTCGCTGACAGGTGGAATTCGCCTAAAAGTAGGCAAACACCCGTCTTCAATGCGCATAGGAAATAAACGAAGACACGCGCCATACGTAGCAAATATCTATAATTAGTAACAGTTTCGTGAATAATATGAATATTATTATAATATAAACGGTTCCCAATTCGTTGTAATATTCCCGTTAAAGTTGCCTTTGTGCCAGTAGACATCGGATCAGGAGCCAACTGTTATAAAATTCATGGAGGTCTTATCTTAGGAGATACGGGTACGGATGTACTCGGTGGATAGGGAGGGGGGGGTACAAGATCCCTTGACAGTTGGAATTCGATATTGCCGATGTTCGGGCAAAATGCCCCTATAGCACACTGTACGGCGTATGCCCGTCTTCCATTAGCCCAATTTGGAGCAGAACAGTAGGACCTAAGAAAAACTCTTCATTTCCAATGAGCACTCTGGAATGGAAAGGCGTCAAACGAGAAAACCCGAGAATGTCGGATGACCAAGCATGCGTCTGCTTAATATGATGCACGTCACTATTTAGGTGCATAATAGTAGGACGTTAAACCCCATTTCATTCATTTCATTACGTCACTATTAATAACGAACTTAAAATTCGATAAAAAGAATTCCGACGACAAAACTGTTTTCTGTATACAAATGAAATGTGGTTCGACAGCCAACTCTTCTGTACCGACTGGGCTAATGAAGCGGACATACACCATGCAGTGTGCTATATTTATAATCCGAATGTCACGTGTTGTTATTATATGTGCCCGGTGTATCACTCCATCCTCACAGACTATACATTGCCCCTTGCATCGCTCACCCATCCTATATTTTGAAAAGAAGCCATGGGTCGATCCAGAAGTTACAGGGGAGGTAACTCGTAGCAACTTAAAAAAAACTATCCCGATTTGAATAGAGTCTCAAAAATAAAAGTTTGGGCGTGAACGTCAAGAATGCTAATCCGGACACGTAACCCTTGTAATATATCGGTTCAATTTTTTTCGTTGGTTAGCTGAAAGTCTATTGCCGTTTCTTTCGGGGTTTATATAGTGATTCACCCATGTACTGTACTTGTGGAAAAGGCGCTGGTTCGCTAGCCTGGAGGTCGGTGTTTGATCCCTGCATTGGCCGAGAAAGTACATCTCGATTTTCCGACGTGATTTCCCCTTGTCAGTGATGCAGAAGGAGGGCCTGACAAGGACAGCTGTCTAGTCGTTCGGATGGGACGAAAAGCCGAGGTCCCGTGTACACATTGGAGTGCACGTAAAAGATCCCTTGGCAGTTGGAATTCGATATAAGAGTAGGCCGTAGCGCCGCTGCCCGGGCAAAATTTCCCGCATAGCACACTGTATGGCGTATGCCCGTCTTCAATTAGCTCAGGTTAAGTGCATAACAGTAGGACGTTAAACCCCATTTCATTCATTCATGTACTGTACTTGATAACGAAAGGTAAATTTCACCTACACATTATCTTTATAAAATAAATGTCTGGGTTAGTCCAGACACCACTTATTGCAACTTGGGTCACCGGTCTCCATTTCCAGGTGACAATTGACGGTTTTAACTTGCATGACAGCGTATTACAAATATTGAGCCAGTTGGCCGGCCCTTAGGTACGGAATTTTAAGGGTGTTTAACACAAACTTAAACAGTTTTATTCTCTACAATATCATTGGGATTGACCCTTTAATGGGAAATGGCGTCGATCAGTCCCTATTTACCTGTATTCTTGGTATCAATAATCTTATATATGAGTATGTGGATAGAAATTGCAACATCTTTTGTAACACTATCTTACAAACAACAGACTATCAGCATATTGTATATAAGACCTTTATTGAGTTCATGAAATAAGACATACATTGGAAGAAGCCCTAATTCAAGTCTGCTTTAGTCTCAGTGAACTCCTGCTTATAAAGCCTTCAACAATGAGCTGAGATGATAACCATATATGATATTGTTTATTATTAAATTATGGTGTTTGTAATTACCCTGAATATTTCTCTGAAAGTCCCTGCCGGGTCAAGGTAATAAACAACACATTCTCTTTGAAGTTATATCTAGTGTTCATATGTAGCTTATTAATATTAATTGAATAATTAGAAGTTTATCAAAATCGTGTCTTCATAGGAGTTATCAAGAGTTTATACGTCAACATTACTTAACTTCATTTCATAGGAGTTTTCAAGAGTTTATACGTCAACATTACTTAACTTCACTTCATAGGAGTTATCAAAAGTTTATACGTCAACATCACTTAACTTCACTTTGTCATACCTTTCCCTTGCGGAATCTGTCTGCTATCTGACGAATTCTCACCAGTATGGTAGATTAGTAGCTTGCATGGTACACAATAACTCTCCTTGTAATTGAGCTAGAATGTCCAAACTTGATGTAGGTGTTTATTAAGTCAATACCTTGATGGAGTTCGACGATGAGCATTATCTGCTTTGGGTAAGCATAGATAAGCAATTTGATTGAGTGATGCTTTGGGACACGATATAACGTCTAATTAAGTGGGAATGAGAACGCTTGGGACAAAGTTTCATTACGTCAATTTTGTGATTAGGCTAAGGAGCAATAAACATTTTCATTGGTCAAGACTCTGCTTCTCGTTGAGGTAGAATGTTTAAACTTTACAAGAAAACGTTTGATTATATCTGATAGAGAGTGATTAAACTTGGTGTATAGTTGATAATTAATACGTGTCATCAATTTATATTTGGATTTCGGCGGGGGACATCAGCCTCAAGGATGTCATTATATTGTATTAAACAATATATCTGGCAAGTTAGTAGATTCACATGTTTGTACTTAAAACTATCATATTTGTGAGGATTCGCCAGATAACAGACAGATTCTGCAAGGGAAAAAATGTGGCTATTTCTATCAGTAGATTGTTTCTATTTATCCGGCTATACTATATAAAATGTAAAAACGAACTGTTGCATTGTTATTCCTGGAAAGACCAGAAGAAGGAATTACACAACGTGGAATGATCCAGAGACGATCACAGGGCTACTAAGGACTGTTCTAAAATATGTAGCAGAGAAGAGACAGTATGCGTTACACATGTAACCAGCGACTACATACCTTTATACACTGTAACAAAAATATCCGTGAAAATAAAACATTTTAATCCTAAATTTCACGGAAATATTCAGTTTAATACCGAATATTCCATAGATATACATAAAACACTTAATTTGAAGAAATAATTCACACTTTTTACACAATTACTTCCAAAAAAGCCATCGATTAACACAAAAAAGTGTTAAACTGCGGAATTCGGCTACATAAAAAATGGCTATTTTTTTTTTACAGTGTATGGTACTAAATTGTTTCTTGTTGATCAAAGGAGAGAAACATGATTGATAAGTGATCAGTCAATATAATCGATACATTGTTCATTCATTACCTAGATACAGATTGAAAAACAGTGTTAATTTCCAATTATAATGATTGGTTACAATACAAACAGTTATTTTGCTTTTAAACCACTTCACGATTGATGTTATTAGTAAGTAGAGAGACTTCATTAAAATCAATGCCGTGACACCAGTCTGATTGGTCGACGGTTGGTATATAATGAGACATATACGTGGACGCCAGACATTAAAAAATAAATCCGTATTCAATGTCGTGACACCAGTCTGATTGGTCGTCGGTTGGTATATTATGAGACATATACGTGGACGCCAGGCAATGAAAATCAAATCCGTATTCAATGAAATCGGTCTTTACAACCTAGATCTTCAGTTTGACTAGCCCAACTTGAAATATTTGGTTTCAATCTTTAAATTATTCAGAACAATGAAAGATAATCTTTAAGTGGCATTTAGCGATCGGAAACACATTAACAGAACACAGTTTTTATGGGGTACAATCACTAGTTTATTCTAACAGCACGACGTTTCGACAAGTATCCTCTTATCGTTATCAAGCACAATGGAAGAGGTGATGATTTTGTTTTTAATATGCCTTGCAGCAATTTGTGATGGAGTTTCTTCTGTTCAGTTGGCATCTTACACACAAACCAGTGTCACTTTTATAGTAAAGGTTTGTTTGGACGATTCATTATCGACTCGAACCACCAGTGATAGAATACAGTGTGGTTTATTGTGTAGTGGACATTCTGATTGTAGACGATTTTTATACTGTCCAGTCTCCATGGTGTGCACCCTTTATTCTGATGGTACAGATTGCCCTACGACGGAACAAGATGCATCAACAAGCTGTTTTTGCTACATGAAGGTTAGTATACACACGTGCCGGAAGTGACTTCACGAGTTCTATTCTTTTCGGGAGATTCTAATTGGATGCCGGTTGGGGAGGTTCGAGTGTTTCCAGAGTCCAAAATGACTGATTTGGCGATTTATATAATTGAGACTTTTGGGAATTACTATACTCTCCCAAATCCTAACTAACCCCTTTTAGAAGACTGAATTTGGATCTAATTTACCCTTACCCCTCCTAAAAAGGGTAGGGTTAGGGTTCGGGTTAGTATTCCCGAAAATACTCATTTATATAAAGCGGCCATTTTGGACTCCGGAAATTACTGAACCTCCACAACCGGCCTACAATTCATCTTGCAGGAAGCCATAGCTGACAGGGATACCGTATTTCCTCTAATAAGCGTCGGGTCTCCAATAAGCGCCGGGCCTCTAATAAGCGCCGGGGGGTCAATGGTAGTTGAGAATATATGAATGAATGAATGAAATGGGGTTTAACGTCCTACGCTTAAGCACCGTACCTGGGCCAATTGAAGACGGACATACGCCATACAGTGTGCTATGAGGGAAATTTTTGCCCGGGCAGCGGCGCTACGGCCTACTCTTATATCGAATTCCAACTGCCAAGGGATCTTTTACGTGCACTCCAATTTGTACACGGGACCTCGGTTTTTCGTCCCATCCGAACGACTAGGCAGCTGTCCTTGTCAGGCCCTCCTTCTGCATCACCGACAAGGGGAAATCACGCCGGAAAAAGTTGAGAATATAAGCGCCGGGTCTCTAATAGACATTAGATTGCTTTTGATCAAATACCGTAATTCAAAAGATTCTCCGGCCCAATGCCCATGGTAAATGACGGCTTTACCCTAAATTCAATTTGCTTTTAAAGAAATAAGCGCCAGGCCTCCAAAGAGCGCCGGGCCTCTTATAAGCGCCGGGGGTCAAGGGGTGCTGAAAAAATAAGCGCCCGGGCGCTTATTAGAGGAAATACGGTATATTCCATAGCGTCGATTTCCTAAATTCAGGTCCAAGTCTACCTCTTTTAAAAGCCATCTGTTACCCAATAGTATCGGCTTCTGATATTTAGTCCCGGGTTTATCTTAGCTGTGCTAGATGTGACGGACATTGGCGACGACAAAATCCGCCCATAAAGAGAACTATGGGCCTATAAATGTAATCTTAATCGGCCTAGTGGGCTTGTCTACGATATCACCGATATACCATCTAATGGTTTAGATGCAGCTATGGCAGCGAATATTTTATTGTCACAAAGTCGGCTTCATTAGGCATGTCAGAGCAGAGCAGAGCAGAGCAGTTGAACATTTTGACTGTGTTAATCAAGGACTTAATAGGGACTACGGATTTTTTTCACATTATAGTAATTAAACTAATTTGCTAGTTGTCCCCCCTTTGTGATTCCCGCTTGTGATTTCGATGCATGCTTTCTAAATTTTGTCAGTAACATCTTGACCACCTGAAGAAGGGGACTACATGTCTCCGAAATATCGTGAAATAAACTAAATAGTCAATCTACATTAGGTGTTATTTCTTTGATTTTGGATTTTAATATTGATTGACACGGCTACTATTCTTTTTAGATTTTATATGAATTTGGTTTACCGAAATGACCCAGATTATCTTGTTGGATAGATTCCCAATATGTCTTTCATTTTGAAAGTGAAATTTAAGTATTGTTTACAGAAAGAATAACTTTAATTTTGGTATCATATTACCATTATTTATTTATAGTTTCCCTGGAGTCAATCGATGATGTTAGTTCACATGTCTTAAATACAGCCATTGCTGTTAGTTTTAAAAACAACAACTTCCTAATACTAACAATGAGATAACTCTCGTGTTGTTACATATAACATTTCTTATTGTTTCCTTGTAGACTGTTGGTTATGACGGATCAACCTACACGTGCCCATTTGGTTTCTATGGAAACAGATGTCAACAAGTCGTGTCAGGTAATTTGTGTTCTGAACTGAAATTTAAGTTTTATTAAATGGTTTTACTTTTACTATGATTAAAACACAGATACTATTTCGTTTCGTTTTTTATAGTTCAAAATTTTTGATTTATTTGCCTGTTCTATACTACGATCTGGAAGAGTTGTTATATTACCGATGGTTTGGTTGATGCAGTGAAGGATTAGCCAATGAAGCGGTCTGCGTACTGCTAATGATGAGTGGTCTGTACAATATTCGTACTGATAATAGACAGTCTATCGGACCAGCGTAGTGATAGTAGACAATCTGTCAGGTCTGGATGTTGAGTGTAGGCGAAGGGTTTCTGAAATAAAAACAAATATCCTTAGTGAGTTTCTATCCGCTCTGCGTGCTGCTCATTTATCCGGACGGTTGGATGGCCGAGTGTATGATAAAGCCTGTCATTGAGTCAACTTGCGTGGCCTAATTTGTAGTCCCATGGTGTGTACTATAAGGTGCAATGTCCCAGAAGTAGTGTCCGATCTGACCAGGGGCGGGGGGGGGGGTCGGATCAATGAATGGTTAACACGTGCTGTATCATAAAGCCTGTAATTGATTGAACTGGCGTAGTTTCGAATCCACGGTTGTACGTTACAGGGAGTAGGGTCGCCTGCCCACCCTCATGGATTTTCTCCAGGTCCTCCCACTGCTAAATACCTCTACTCTAAATCGAATTATTGAAATAAAGTTTAAAAAAACATATGTTAGTCCCGAAATGACCTTGTTTGTGTCGAGTGGAAGTTAAACGCCATTTATCCCTCTTTCTGATTTATCCGTTCGGGTAAATAGACAGATTTAATGATTAATGTATCATTTTCTTTTTCTGTTTAAGATTGTGCAGACGGTATTTCCAGAGGTGTGTTTACAAATACAGACGGTAAGGACAAATTGACCTACATCCAACCAGCTACGTCACTAGCACCATTTGAAGTTTACTGTAAAACCCAAGACCCCGCCGGTTCCGTCATAATCTTAAACCGCAACGTCGACTGCAGTTCGGAATCGTTCAACCGGTCACTGGTCGATTACGAAGATGGTTTCGGAATAGTTCGAGAAAACAGTTGGATCGGGTTCAACGGTCTGCTTGCTGTGCTGAATGGTAGCCCTGACGACAAGTTTGCTTTGCGGGTCGAGATATCGTACAACGGAGGAGAGTGTATGGCGGAGTATGAAGCGTTTAATATCGGCACCAAAGACACTGGATACAAGTTGATAATGGAATCTTATACTCCCGACACCGGCTCCAATCCATGTGGCGACTCTCTTATGGACGATCTTGCGGTGGTCGGCTATTCCTTCACCACGTATGATGTTGATTATACAGGTACCAATCTATGTGGCCAGAGGATCGGTGCTGGGTGGTGGTTCGCAAGTCACCCAAATTGTGCCCGTAGTTACCTGACTGGCTCTATGGACGGCACAGCTTCTGGTGGACTGTGGGCAGATGATCTAGAAGGATATATCCTCAAGCGTATTGTTGTATCGGTACGGAAAATGGTATAGTATTGTGTACACGGTGAACCGTCCATATGCTGAGTACACTATTTTGCCTGATTATACTATTTTGACTATACCTTTTTTTTAAGGACTTCGAATTTTACCAATGGTTTGTATTGTTCGTACTTGGTTTTATTATATTTATAGTAGCCAGCCGCAATTTTTGGTGTCTGGTCTCTAAACCCAACGCCACCATTTTGTATGATTTATATTGTTATCGCCTTGACATGTTTTCATGTTGCAACTGTAATCATTAATCTGATTAAAATACATGTTTCGTTTCGCTTTTTATACTTTCGATGGCCTACACTTCATGAATATCTGACAAGTTGTTCAACTAGCGGCCTTTGACCCTAAGATGTCAGTTATTTCATTAAACAAATTCTAATCAGCATTGATGTTTCTAGTGGGTTACCCACAGTTCCGAGCACTTCACATCAAAAGCTCGCCGTAACAGACCGTTTCATTGGCTAATCCCTTACATCATTCATAACAAGTCAATGATAACAACTCTTCCAGATCCTAGTGTAGTCAGAAAATTGATTAACCAATCAGAATTGATATCTTTAATGGATTACCCACAGTTCGGTGCACTTCACGTCTAAAGCTCGCCGTAAAAGATCGTTTCATTGGCTAATCCCTCACATCCTTCAGAACACGTTAATGATAACAACTCTTCCAGATCCTTGTGTAGTTAAGACCGACAAAACGAAATTTTGAACTATACAAAACGGAACGAAATAGGATGTGTGTTTTGATCCGATTGCTGTAATCCTGTGACCCCATGTAGATATGTTGCCTGTGATGTTTTATCAAAATTAGATATGTCCAAGCAGCCTTACCTGATTAGTTTGTAATTGAGAACAGATCGGTCGCATTTTTTTTTGGTTTTTTTTGTTACGTCTTTTGTGTAAATCAGTTTGATGAAGCCTGTACCAAGACAGGCCCGGAACTGTACAGCACAGTGGACGCTTACGGCTGGCCCCCGGATCCATTCACTTGATTTGATGATTGTTTAGTTCTTGCAATGTTTATGTTCTGTCTTGTCCGCAGGTTTATCTTGTAGATTTTTTTGTTTTGTTTGTTTTGCGTGTAGTGCAGTCCTCCTGCATTTACTACATAGACGGTTATATGCTTAGTAATTGAGTGGGGGGTGGTTAGCGTGTGCGCACTGCATCATAGGGTCTGTTAACTTTCGTGGTTTCGTTTTCTCGGTTTTACGTGACAAGGAGTAGGTACGTTTGTCCAACCTCGTGTGTTTTCTCCCTATTCTCCGGTTTTCCCCCACTACTAAAGACCCCCAATCGCTAGCAAACTATTGATATACATTCATATTACATTATTATATGCGTTGCGACCCATTTGTGTCAATTTCTAGGTCGCAAGTTTTAGAGATTTAGATCTTTTAAATGTATAGTTTGTTGTGAAATGAATGCTTGAATATAATGAAATGAAAATGTAAAATGAAATTTAATGAATTCTTGACACCTGAGGTTTTTCGTAAATAATAGGAGACCTTTTCGAATATAATATTTTCTACTTTTTGTGTGTTTTTTCTATAAAAAAAACAAACTATGGAGAACCGTATTCACAAATAAACTATTCAATAATTTATTTCTGTTTGAATACGTTTAGCGACCATGAAATATATAAACCCTCAGTACGAGCAGTGCGATCATTGACCACGAGCAGAGCAAGATGTAATCGTAATCTTGGACTTGATTGTGACACGTCATATAAAAAATCAACATACTTAGATCAGAGAGTCTTCGACTTTTCCCGATATTGTCGACCCGATGAAATGACAATCACCAAAGGCATTAAATTATGCCAAACCGAACATGCAATTTGGTTCAAAACACTTCGAAATTAAACTGGCATTAATAGTTTTTTCATTATTGATAAAAATAAACCCAAAGTGGAGACTTAAGATAAAATCAATAATAAAGATAATACAAAAACACTAGAAACGTTCGATTTTTCTACTTTGTATACTATGCTCCAACATGCAGATCTTAAAAATAATTGGGATTGGTTTGTAGATAAAGCATTTAATGGAGCTTTCGGAAAAGGCAGACACTTGATGGCCATTTACTCTCAAGATGCTAGATGGATCATAAAACGTCGCAATGCTGACACTGTAAGTTTTGATAAAGAAAAATGTCAAAAATTAATACAATTTCTCATTGACAATTCCATATTTGAGTTTGGGAATCAGATAATACAGCAAACTATTGGTTTACCAATGGGAACTGACCCCGCCCCATTTATGGCAAATGCACATTTACATAAATATGAATTCTACTTTCAGGGCCATAAAAGAAAAACAGATTACAAAGTAGCTAAAAGTCTGAACTACACCTTCCGTTACATTGATGACATAACACCTATCAATTATAATGGAAATTTCAATAAATATAAAAGTGAAATAGATTCCCCTGAACTAATATTAAATAAAGAATATTCCGGCACCCAAAATGCACCTGTTCTTGACCTGGACATCAATATCATTAACAATAAATTTAATGTTTGTATTTTCGACAAAACGGACAAATTCGGTTTTGAAGTAGTAAAATATCCGTTAATTTATAGTAACATACCAGATACCACGTTAAATAATGTTTTCTATTCACAAGCATTACGATTTTTGACCATATGTAAAAAAAAAAGAACTATTTCTTTCCCGAACAAAATCTGTTTTTTTTTTAATGCACTGCCAAAGGCGGTACACAATTACGCATATTTAAAGAAATTACGAAACTTCCGTTTCTTCAACATACCAAGTTTAACATTTCTTATAAGTATATAACCGAGTACACATTGAATAATGATCCAATTTAATTTAAGTTTAAAATTTATATAGTTACGAAATCCTGTCTGGATTATCGCCCTTATTGTTATTATTTTATTACTTTATATATACACTTACATTGTATGCTTTCTTCTACATTCCTGTTTTGCATTGCTTATATAGGGTATTTAGTATTATGTTTTGTGCAATTATATAACTTAAAAATTCCGATTGGTTTATTAAACTTATAGTTTTTAGCATTATTTCATCTTGATTATCGCCATTTTTGTTACGATATTCTAGAAGCCTCTAACTTTGACGCCATTGATAACAGGACGACGTATTTACGTCACACCATTCAGTAAGCAGATGGCTACCTTCTGAGGCAGTCCACATTTCCATTGCTTCTTTGTATTCGGTTTTGTTTGTTCGTTTTCTTGTGACGGGTGTAATATGTTCCCTCAATACATTCACTATACATCTATTTAATTGAATATTTATACAATTCTTTAATGTTTTAGACTACCTTTTTTTATACATTTCACCGATGTGGTTGCTTGTATTGGAATTTTTACTACAGTATGCTTGCATTCGTATTTCTTGTAGCATATGGCAGACCATGACTCATGCGGATATCACATAATGTTTTTTATACGCCCACATTTTCATGTGGACGTATTATGTCGTCGCCCCTGTCCGTCCGTCCGTCCGTCTGTCCGTCCACAATTGTTTGTGGACCCTCTACAGGTCACAATTCTTGTCCGATTTTAACGAAACTTGAAATATAGCTTTATCCCCAAAAGATCTCGACTGCTTTTGATATTGGCATGTTTCGGATCGTAACTTCATGGATTATGGCCCCTGATTGTACGAAAAATCACGTTTTTAGCTTGTGGACCCTATAGAGGTCACAATTTTGAGCCGATTTAAATGAAACTTGACGTGCATGTTTATAACCCAAAGATCTTGGTTCCTTTTGATATTTGCGCCTATCAGAACGCAATTTCCTGAATTATGGCCCCTGATTGTCCGAAAAATCACCTATTTTAGCTTGTGGTCCCTCTGGAGGTGACAATTATTATCCGATTTAAAAAACCGTTCGATTATGTAACCGTTACATCCTAAGGAAGGTTGAGTTCGAATTTCGGGGAAATCGGACCAAAATTGCCATACAAAATGGCCGCCGTTTGTACGCGAATACTGTTTAAAAATAGTATATCAAGGTTGTGGACCCAGTAGAGATCACAATTTTAATTCGATTTTGATGAAACTTGAAATGCATGGGTACAACCCAAAGATCTTGGTTCCTTTCGATATTTGCGAATATCGAATTGTAACTTCCTGAATTATGGCCCCTGATTATACGCAAAATCGCCTTTGTTTAGCTTGTGGTCCCTCTGGAGGTCACAATTATTATCTGATTTGAAAAAACGTTTAATCATATCACCGTTACACCCTAAAGAAAGTTGAGTTCGAATTTCTGGTAAATCGGATCAGAATAGCCATACAAAATGGCCGCCGTTTGTACGCGAATACTGTTAAAAAATGGTATATCAAGGTTGTGGACCCTGTAGAGATCACAATTTTAATTCGATTTTGATGAAACTTGAAATGCATGGTTAGAACCCAACGATCTTGATTCCTTTCGATTTTTGCGCATATCGAATCGTAACTTCCTGAATTATGGCCCCTGTTTATACGCAAAATCACCTTTGTTTAGCTTGTGGTCCCTTAGGAGGTCACAATTATTATCCGATTTGAAAAAACGTTTAATCATATCACCGTTACACCCTAAGGAAAGTTGAGTTCGAATTTCGGGAAAAAGCGGACAAATATTGCCAAACAAAATGGCCGCCGTTTGTACGCGAATACTGTTAAAAAATGGTATATCAAGGTTGTGGACCCTGTAGAGGTCACAATTTTAATTCGATTTTGATGAAACTTAAAATGCATGGTTATAACCCAAAGATCTTGGTTCCTTTCGATATTTGCGCATATCGGATCGTAACTTCCTGAATTATGGCCCCTGATTGTTCCGAAAAATCCCCTATGGTCCCTCTGGAGGTCACGATTAATATCCAATTTAAAAAAACGTTTGACTCTTATCACCATTACACCCTACGGAAGGTTGAGTTCGAATTTCTAGAAAATCAGACCATAATTGCCAGACAAAATGGCCGCTGTTTGTACGCGAATACTGTAAAAATATGGCATATTAAAGTTGTGGACCCTGTAGAGGTCACAATTTTAATTCGATTTTGATAAAACTTAAAATGCATGGTTAGAACCCAAAGATCTTGATTCCTTTCGATTTTTGCGCATATCGAATCGTAACTTCCTGAATTATGGCCTTTGATTGTAGAAAAAATCACTTTCGGTATTGCTTATGTCCTCTATCCATCTATTGAAAATGTGGGCGTATCCTGCCTGGCAGTGCCAGCTTACTATCTTTCTTCTTCGGGTTGATCATTTTCAATTTTGAGTGAAGTCTGTGTTACTTCAGGCCCCCGATCCATTAACTCTTTTGAATTGTTTGTTTGTTTGTTGTTTCTGAGTATGATGTCTTGTCATTATATATTTGTCTTTAGTGTAAACATATGTGGCGCAGTCCCCCTGCACTTACTATGAGATGTTTAATGACACGCCATCTTCAATCAGACTGCATTGCGCAAAACATATGGTGAATTTAAAGAAAGTTGAACCCACGAGGAACACTGAAATAAAGTGAAATGAGGTTTAACGTTCAACTGTTCTGCTCTGATCGGGTTAATGGAGATGGGCAAACGCCATACAGTTTTGCTCGGACAGTGACACTAACGTTTACTCTTACATCAAATTCCAACAATATGTACACGGACCTCGGTTTTTCGTCTAATTCGGAACGACTATACGTTTTCCCTTGCTAGTTCCTCTGTCCTGCATGACTGACAAAGGAGAACCACGCCGGAAAAACCCGATAAATTTTCTCGGACAACACGGTTAGCTTGTCGACTTCTAACTCACTGAGCCATTGTGCCTTCCATTTCATTTCGGCATACTGCACTCTTGACGTTACAAAACATTCGTCAACCATATTCCGTTTCGTGAAAGTCTATGATGGGATAGCGAAAACAATTGAACAATTAATATCGGAATCACGTTGTGGAATGGGATGGAACATCGTGACCGGTGTTGCATTATTTCTTTTGTTCCATCTAGTTCTTCCATTTTAATTATAATGGGTTATCTGTGTTTCAAAATGTATTTTTATAAATCAATAATTTTCTAACAAATTAATTGTTTACATATAGATTCATGAAAATCAATAAAAACGATCCAAGTAGCCTACATGTATATATAATCAATTCTTAACTTTTAGGTAACATTGCAGTTTATCGATCCTAAAAATTCGAACCATAAAATATTAACTGGCTACACAACAAATATCCAAGAGGGTTGGATGGCCCAATTATAAAGCCTGTCATTGAATCAACTGGCGTGGTTTCCAATCCCCCGTTGTACGTGGCAAGGAGTGGGGTCGCCTGTCCAACCTAGAAAAGTCAACGCTGATTGATTCATTTAGGAGATAAAAACCTCCTGTTTCGCATTTAGAGGGTTGTTATTGTCCAATTACATGTCCTGAGATCATTAGGACCCAAGACGCGTTAGCGATACAGGAGGTGTTTATCGACATTGTAACATGCTATTTTTTAAAATTTTAAACGAACTTTTTTTATCGGGTAAACTTTAAAAATTCGCCTGACAAATTGGTTTTGTTTGACGTAAAAACCATTTTTACGTAATGAAAACGTCGTAACGTAACAAGATAACAGGCTGTTCTCATTAGATTTGGCTCGCTTATTGCTTGGTTGCTATAGTAGCCGTCTGAGTATAGACACACACAAGGAAAACTGGAATTCTCACTTCATCTTTTTTAAAGTACTTTTTAAAATAAGATTTATGTTTTTGTAATAGTTTTTTGTATATTTTATTGTTTGTTGCTGTTACCTGACAAGGGGGATGGCGTGTCAAAGTCATCTTCGGACATATCTCCGAATATTTCATCTAATTTACCGAGATCAAAATTGATTATCTCCATTTTGGTACGCATAATATTAATACGCAGTGATTTTTGTTTAATTTAGAGGGATGTTATTGTCCAATAGATGGTGCCTAATCGACCAATCAAAACGCAAGATTCACTCTTACCAGAAAACGCATTTGCGGTGGTTATATTTTCAAAACGTTCCCCAGTAGGGTGAGGCCCCCATAACCCGCGACGATTGATTGATTGTTCGGAATTCGGGTCAGCCAGGTAGACTTTATGTAACACGGCGATATCATTTATGATTTAGGTGCATAGAACTTAATGAACTAGTTTCAACAATACTTTAATTTGACGTTCACCTTTATATAAACTGCTGTCGAGGCACGAACTATTAAACATCTAATGTATTCAATATGTTCTGTGTACAAGATCCAAACGACTTCACGGGTTTATGCACATTCCGTGACGAGATATAAAAGAGACAATTGCAGATATGACCATGTGTGCAGAGGGTATATATTCAGGAGTTCCCTGACAGTTAGGAAGCGAAGAGCCAGGGGGAAAGAAAGGCTTGGACGAGTGTATGGACTCATCTGAGTCCAGCCGCTGCCTTGGCAGAGGGGCAGAATAGTAAATGTTGTATTATGTAGAAGACTAGTTCCCGTAGTCGTAATAGTTCCGGTATTATGTTTTGCTGTTGTATTCATGTTAAATGTATGTAACCGAAGCTGTTTTAGATACCTGAGGTAATTAAATCCCCTTATCTGTTATCACTACGATAGTGTTACATATATTGGACAGGATAACGCGTTTGCGGAAGTTAAATTTTCTACCAACGGTCACATCTCCGTGGACTGTTAACAGTTGATTGGAATTGGGATCAACCACCTTAAATAGGCTACATTAGACCACTCTGAAGTTGCATTGTTCACCGGCTGAAATAGTAGGTAAACGTGTTTGCAGCCGTGAAGTATTCACAAATTATATTTTTTGGGGGGGGGGGGGGGGCATACAGGAAAAGCTATGTTTCTTCGCCTCTCGAGGAAGACCGGCACCGCTGTTTGTAAACCCGAATTGTCATCGAGCTCGTACGCCTGTGTGAAAACCATAGTATTTCTTTTACATGACCTTATACTAAACGAAATGGTGTTTTATTTCGTAGCTTTCTAAACCAGCCAGCATAGAGTAAATAGTTTATATATTTAATATGTACAATACAAAACAGTGCAATACCACAGATAGGGGGTGTGTGTGTGTGTGTGTTGTTGCGCCGGTACCGGTAATGGTAACATGGCAACGAGTTGTGCATGGTAGAATTATTCAAGTCCCCCTGTTCTTCATGATTTTTATTTTAAAAGCAGTTCAAAGATTGCACTTTACGATTGATGGTTTTTAAAGAGTGCATAAAACCGAGATTATATACAAATACCCACGCGTGCATTCTCGATCTGGTTTCATCTAAATTAAATTATGAATCCGAGACGTTTATCCGAAGGATGGATCGTTACTAAGGCTGCCACTACAACAATGTGGAAAAAGTTACAGCCAGTTTAAAAGGCGAGAATAAACATTAATGTCAATAATGACATTAGAGACCTCTCAATTATAGTCCCGATATGACGAAGTTTGTGTCGAGTGGACGTTAAACCCCATTTCTCTCTCTCTCTGAATTATTAATCAATGAAGATCCCGTAACCATGGAATATAGTTGTCTCCCTTTCATGTATGTTCAATCAACACTGTCCGGGTCATTCAAGAATCTATAGTACGCTGTCGAGCTGACTTCTCGGGTTCAATTTCAGTCTGTCAGGGACAAGGGGCGGACGCAAATCTCAGATTTCCTTCATACTTGTCTTCATAAGTCAGAATGGTGCATATCAGTAGGACGTTAAACTCATGTTCATATAAAACAAAATACACTTCAGTCTATTGATGAGGCGGAGGAGGGGGGGGGGTAGTTAACGCGTGCGCGTGGTTTCACAAGGTCTGCCATTGATTCAAGTGGCGTGATTTCGATTACCCCGCTTTAACGTAACAAGGAGTAGGGTCGCCTATCCAGCCTCGCGGATTTTGCCCGAGTTACTCCGATTCCTCCCAACTTGAACCATATGTTAGCCCCGAAATGATCTATTTGTGTCGAGTCGACTTTAAACTCTCTCTCTCCTCCTCTCTTTCTCCCTCTCTCTTTCATCTTCGTCTATTTAACTATTTTTGATTAAGAATCATTAAAATATTAATGGTTTTACAATCGCGGCCCAGTTTCCATAATTGAATGCCTTACTCACTTGATGGGCCTGTTCAATGTTTAGCGGTAACTGAAAAAAATTCTTGGGTAAAAATATATTGGTGTAAAAATGTCTCAATTAATTCTGAAGGGACGAAATTTATTTTTTTCTTGTATCAAAAACACTAAACATACCATTTACTGTATTTACCATTCCTAGTCTTGAAACCTAAAACATAACAGAAATTATGGAGTATTTAAAACCGAATTCCGATTCGGCTGATTTGACCTAGGATTTAAAGGCGATTTCGCATCCTTTTGTAATACTCTATCAAACATAAAACATGGGCTAATCCGTGCCTTCGATAACTTTAATGAACGGAAAGTAGTTTATTTTTAGTAACCCATTTAGCGAAGGAATCTGATTGGATCACGGTTGGGGCCTATACCAAATCAAGTGTTGAGTGAAGGGCTTGATAAGCTGTATGTAGTTAAGGCGAGATCAAGCCTTCTATTGAAGATGCCCGAGAGGGTTATGCGAAGGATGGATCGTTACCAAGGTTGCCACTACAACAATGTGGAAAAAATTACAGCCAGTTTAAAAGGCGAGAATTAACATTAATGTCAATAATGACATTGGAGACATCTCTAAACAATTATAGTCCCGATATGACCAAGTTTGAGTCGAGTGGACGTTAAACCCCATTTCTCTCTCTCTGAATTATTAATCAATGAAGATCCCGTAACACTGGAATATAGTTGTCTCCCTTTCATGTATGCTCAATCAACACTGTCCGGGTTTTTCAAGAATCTATAGTACGCTGTTTGTTTGACTTCTCGGGTTCGATTTCAATGTGTCGGGACAAGGGGCGGACGAAAACCTCAGATTTCCTTCATACTTGTCTTCATAAGTCAGAATGGTGCAGATTAGGAGGACATTAAACCCATTTTCATATAAAATAAAAAAACGCTGGAGTCTACTGAGAGGGGGGGGGGCGTTATATCCCAATTCGTTCATTGATTCAAGGGGCGTGATTTCGATTATCCCGCTTATACGTAACAAGGAGTAGGGTCGCCTATCTAACCTCGCGGATTTTGCCCGGGTTACTCCTATTCCTCCCAACTTGAACCATATGTTAGCCCCAAAATGACCTGGTTGTGTCGAGTCGACTTTAAACTCTCTCTCCCTCTCTCTTTCTCTCTCTCTCTCTCTCTCTCACCTTTAACTATTTTTGATTAAGAATCATTAAAATATTAATGGTTTTACCATCGCGGTCCAGTTTCCATAATTGAATGCCCTACTCACTTGATGGGCCTGTTCAGTGTTTAGCGGTAACTGAAAAAAAAATTCTTTGGTAAAAATATATTGGTGTAAAAATGTCTCAATTAATTTTGAAGGGACGAAATTTTATTTTTTTCTTGTATCAAAACACTAAACATGTCATTTAGTGTATTTACCTTTTCTAGTCTTGAAACTTAAAACAGAACAGAAATTATGGAGTATTTAAAACCGAATTCCGATTCGGCTGACTTGACCTAGGATTTAAAGGCGATTTCACATCCTTTTGTAATATTCTATCAAACATAAAACAGAACAACTATTCAAGCTGAATGAATGAAATGTGATTTGATGGCATGCTAGTTCCACCCGGGCTATATGGTGCCAAACATATAATGATTTATGACCAGACAATAATGTTATTAAGAACCAATAAATCCTATATGTATACGAATAGTTTTATACAGAAGGTTCGAAAGATGGTGACTGGGGAACCTCGGCTACCGTAACGTCATCTGAGCTCATATCCATTCGCCTACAACCTGCTGCTTCTATTTTTTACGGCTGAGCCCCAGGCCATTCTTCAGGCTTTTGAGTTTATTCAGTCATCATCTAATTTAAAACATGTTATATTTACGGTACTGATTCTCTGTCCTCTTTACAAGCAATAAATAATAAACAGCTGGAATACCCATTAGCTGACATTTGTCGAGTTGTGTAGGAAGGCTCCCCTTTGCTGGCTTCCAAGTCAAACTGATATAAACAAAAAGGGAATGATCAAGCAGATTTGACTAACATAATGATTTTAAATCATCCATTACTTCTTGTATATATGGCTGCTGCCAACGGTCTTCGGATCTTGCAGGCACAAATAAACCTCGTCATATTAAAGGGCTAATCCCGATATTTGTTTTGGGAATAAAACTGCTAAATTTTGTGTTAAAATGACTTAAAATATTCGAGTCAAGGGCCGAGCAACAACTTTAGTATTTATGATACGTTTTCAAACGACTTAAATCCGCCAGTCTTCATCTGGAATTTGAGACCGGTGCCTCAAGGTGCATTTTGTGGTATCTGGATAAAACCAAACATATTTGTTTATAAAAATAATGTGTAGTTGAAATTTGCCTTTCTTTATCAAGTACGACACATGGGTTATTCACTGCATAACCCTCTCAAGTAACCGTTATCGGTTATAAGGTCACCTAACGAAACAATACACCCGAAATCTTAAAAGGGTTACGCGTCCGGATAAGCAGTTTTGGCGTCCAAACGACTCAATATTTTGAGTTGAAATTTTGAGACAAGCTAAATACACCATTCCCTTTTATTTTGGCGTTTTATTTTCGTATATTCTCAAACTTTTTTTGAGCCTCTGTTTAATTCGGGATACGAGCATAAGATAAAATTGTTCATTGAACCACCCTTTGGTCTAAAACAAAAGAAATATTCACAAACATTTCTGAAGGATGCATTAACATTGCATCACTAAATGAATGGATTAGTGAATTAAAGAAAACAGGGTACCCAAGTTGTAAAATTGGAATTCGTAGGAGACTGGCCCATTACCTACAAAACCATTAGGAGGGATGAGGTTTTGTGTCGCTGTCGCATTGGTCACACATTTTTAACGCACATTTGCACCTTGAAGCGATAGCCGCAACCAGAATGTGAACAGTGCCATGTTCCTTAGACAGTTAAAGCACATTTTTATTAAGTGCAAGTATCTCAAAGATATTAGATCCAAATACTTTCGTTACTACAGAGTTTATTTGCCCAAGTGCATCTATATAGTAAGGCGTAAAGTTTTCTCAAAAATGTTAATTTGTATCTACTTGTTTTGTCATGTTTTAGTCCCTAAATGACATAGTTTGTGTTGAGTGGACGTTAAACCCATTTCTCTCTCTCTTTTCTATTTTAAATATTAATATACATAAGCTGTGTTATTTAATTTTTATATAATTTTAATTATGATACTTGTTTTTATTGGTGTATATTAATTCATTACTGTGATTTTCTTTTACTTTGTCTTGAATATTTTCACCATATGCTCGGCGCAATATAGCCCGGTTGGAGCTGAAAGGCCATATAACATTTCATTTCATTTATATGAATAGTTAAAAAAAAAGACACGGGATATGGTGACCGATGATTTTACATGAGGAACATGATCACACAGGGTCGCAAAAACCTTATATTTAAATTATATCGGAGTTATCCGGTTCCTTGGGCATTCAACCCCCCAAACCCCCCTCTGGATCCGCCCCTGGGGTACTGCGATGAATGTTTGAGATTAGTTTAGTGAGGGAGTGCAAAAACTCTAACCCATGACACCAACCCCGCCATCGCTCTCCCCTGTTCTAGACATGTTCCGTCAATGACGTTTTACAATCTTTTATTTATTGCGCTGCCCGAACCGAGGCGTCTAGAAACGTTTTGAAGTAACTGACATCTAACTATAATTAGAATTATACAAGATGTCTGATCACTCCGGATTTCTGTGACATCCGACACGATTTTCATGTCCCAAATTTATTTCCCTTTTACTTCAGCCAAAACAAAATCTCATAAGTCCGGATTCTGTCAGTTCCGGATTTCGACAACAATCAGCCGTCCCGTCACTATAATTTCCATTGAATCGATATAGATCATGAAGAAATATTTGGCCCATCGCCTTTAAAGTTAGGTAAGGAAATTGATATTTGATTTAAATACTCATTGTTATTGGTTTATATATGAATGTTTGCTAATTCCACAGATTACCGGTATAATCCGTTAAGATTAGGAATTCTATTGTGTTGTGTTACAGAACAGGAAACAGGCCCACGGAAACAACGAGTATTTATCATACTAAATCAAGCTTTGGAAAAACAATTTTAAGAATATGTACTGAGATTACACTGCTTTAATTGTCAACAATGGGCATTAGAGCGCCAACATCCAGCTAGATTGTCACCTCTAGCTTGCGGCTGTGGTTTCGAGCCCTAGTGTGAGCGTGTGTGACATGGTGATAGGGGGGCCTTCTCAACCTCGTGGGTTTCCTCCGGGCATTCCGGTTTCCTCCTACTGCTAAAGACCCCTACGCGCAGGCGAATTATTGAAATCATTGTGCAATTTGTAGCCTGTTCATTCTATTCTGATTTTTTAAGTAGATCGAGGCATTTGTCATCTAAGATTAAACTACAGGGATACTTGCGAACTAAACTTATTAAAAATGTTTTATGGCCATCATTTTGACTTGCTTGGTAAATATAACATGTTTCTCTTGAATATTATTCTAGACATATTTAATTGACGGGTATACTATCTCCCTCATTATATACGTCTACCACATCTGTTCATCACGTGCATTTTGCATACCGATAGTTCATTGGCCAATCACGCTATTTTTACCAAGATTTCGCCTAACAGTTTGGATGCAGCTATGGCGGGTATAGCGCACCAGGCAGGGCAATCTTACCAGTCCGGACACCCATTAAGAACAGTCCATATTTATGTTCATTACACTATTTTGCCTATACCTCTTTTATTAGGACATCGAATTTTGTCTAATGGTTTGGATTGTTTGTACTATTGATTTTGGGAACTGGGGACATAAATTTATCGGTCACAAAGCCAAGAGTTTTAGCCTGCTTCTTGGGAGATATAGAGCAATCACCGATCTGATTGGAATCCGCTTAAAACAATTAACTGAATTGTATTTTGATGTTATGACAAGAAATTCGGATATGCCATCGTTCAGTTTTAGTCTGTTTCTGGTCACCTATCCTCTAATGTCATTGAGACAAGACTCTAGTCTACTGATAGAATTCTTGGAAGCCAGATAGTTTAAAGTAGTTATATATTTGGGTGTCATCAGCAAAGCCGTGAATTTGTACCCCGTGTCTTTTTATGATTTGACCAATTGGAAGAATGTATAGTAGAGGTCCAAATACAGATCCTTGTGGAACACCTATCCTTACAGCACGGGTTGAGACACGTACATACCTGTATATCTCAACCTGTAGTGATCTATCTTGAAGATATGAGTTTATCCATGACAGTGTGGTACCACAGATCAGAGCCGAACATTCCTGAACTAAAAAACTTTGACCTATAGTATCAAAAGCAGCATGGAGATCCAAAAATACTAGGCGTACAGCTAGATTTTTATCCAGTGCTAGGTCAATATCGTTTTTAATTTTAAGTAGAGCAGTCTCTGTGATGTGACCTCGTTTGTAAGCAGATCGAAGCGATTCGTGTAAATCATTTTAAATCCATATATGTGGATATATCATTGATTCATTCAAGCTTACTGTATTATTTAAACAAAGAACAAGAGCTTAACATACCAAACAGAATAACAAAACCGATAGTCGTTTTATAACCTCGATAATTACAGTATAGATTGTTTATACGTGGTTCCCGTAGAACGATTCATATAAATAATAATAAAAATCCAACATTGTAGCTACTTATTGATCAAATATCGAAGCCTTTTTAACTGTTCAATCAATTATTGGACGCCTTTAAACGGATCAATCAATTATTGGACGCCTTTTAGCTGATCAATACATTCTTGGATGGCTTTAAAATGATCAATCAATTATTGGACGCCTTTAAACTGATCAATAAATTATTGGACGACTTTCAGCTGATAATAATAATAATAATTTATTGTTTACAGTCAGTCTCGTGTACATTTCAACGGACTTTACAGAAGTAACACATAATATCGGAACAAAACTGAAAACTAAAATTATCGAACGCCTTGAAACTGTTCAATAAATTATTGGATGTCTTTAAATTGGTTAATCAATCGTTGACCAATCCCAATTATTAATTGTCTTTGCGAAATTCTTTGATAATCTTAGGTTCATTTTATTTAGGCCATATCCTTTAAATGTTTATATATGGTACCCTGCATGCCCCGCGCCTCTCCGATACCACCCATTACATAGGCCCACGAGGAGTTGTTGCCAGTGCAATTTTGACTGCACCATGTTAAAAGACAATAAACCATTAGATGATATAAAAGTACCATTATTGTGCAAAATGAACTGGACCCGACGCAGCAGCCAGATTCTCTATACGAATTGTGTTTATTTTACACTTGAAATAGGACGAAATACAATGGAATTTAGGGTCCTACTTTTCTGTACCAACTGGCTTACGACAGAACAAATCTCCAGCTGACCGCAAGGTTAATTACCGTAAAATAATTAAATATACATAATAATAGATCAAAACCAACGACGTTACGAAGACAGTTCTATCAAAACCAACGACGTTACGAAGACAGTTCTATCAAAACCGAATGACGTTACGAAGACAGTTCTATCAAAACCGAATGACGTTACGAAGACAGTTCTATCAAAACCGAATGACGTTACGAAGACAGTTTTATCAAAACCAACGACGTTACGAAGACAGTTCTATCAAAACCGAATGACGTTACGAAGACAGTTCTATCAAAACCGAATGACGTTACGAAGACAGTTCTATCAAAACCGACGACGTTACGAAGACAGTTCTATCAAAACCTACGACGTTACGAAGACCGTTCTATCAAAACCGAATGACGTTACGAAGACAGTTCTGTCAAACCAACAACGTTACGAAGACAGTTCTATCAAAACAGACGACGTTACGAAGACAGTTCTATCAAAACCGACAACGTTACGAAGACGTGCGGATTCGTGTCATTCGATCTGGGTCGTTTTTAAAAGAAGGATATTGTGTATTCTTTCAACGTCGCCTAAATAAACCTGTAATTATTATTCCATTAGTAGGGGGGTGGGGTGGCCTGGCCTAGTAGTCTAGAGTGCCGTGATTCGTCCTCTAGCTGGCCGACCACCACTGGCTTGCGGCTGTGGTTTCGAGCCCTGGTGTGAGCGTATGTGGCATAGAGATAGGGGCGCCTTCTCAACCTTGTGGGTTTCCTCCCACTGCTAAAGACCACTACGCGCACGCGAATTATTTAAATAAAATTAAAAACCATATGTTAGTCCCGAAATAACCTAGTTGTGTTGAGTGGACTTTACCCCCATTTCTCTCTCTCTCTCTCTCTCTCTCTCTCTTCCATTAGTATGTGTTGTAGTTTATTGCTCCACCCAGTTACTAATGCCTCTAAAAGATCGATATTTATTTAGCAAACAAATACACAATACCTGTAAAATTGTCTGTGTTTCTTTTATTGAAGATTATTTGTATTTTTGATATTCTTATTAGCATATATTTTGTTTAACGTTAGTCGAAATAAGTTTTATACACACAGGAAAACAGAAAATGATGGGCGTTAAAAATCAATAACCAATTATTCATAGATTTCTCTCTAGTTTATTAAATAGTCACGTGATACAAGTGATATTAATGTATACATAGATTAGACATCAAGAAATCAAGAAACCAACAGCGGTGTTTAATTCGAGACGAATAAATACAATTATATAGAAGAACCATATTGGGAAATAATTACCGGATATTTGTTCTTAAAAAAAGGTAATTAGCATGCAATCTTTGGATGAAATATATGTATAAGTCTAATAGTTTGATAATTTTAAATACACAAGCTTTTTACCATTATCAAAATTTGAATCACATTTTAATGAATATTTAGTTTGTCAACAGTTAAATAAGGACAAACTTTTACCGAGTATTTTATTGTACCTTTTTATGCTTTTATTTCGATGCAGTACAATAACCTAATTGTATTTGTAATGAAATAGCGGTTTAGGATAGTAGAGAGTGTACAATCGGTAATTCATTGGGTGGTGGTTTAGGATAGGAGGGAAAAGCGGTTTAGGATAGGAGAGAAGAGCGGTTTAGGATAGGATAGAATAGCGGTTTAGGATAGGATAGAATAGCGGTTGAGGATAGGACAGAATAGCAATAGCGGTTTAGGATAGGATAGAATAGCGGTTGAGGATAGGACAGAATAGCGGTTTAAGATGGGACAGAATAGCGGTTTAGGATAGGATAGAATGTACAATCGGTAATTTATTGGGTGGTGGTTTAGGATAGGAGAGAATAGCGGTTTAGGATAGAACAGAATAGCGGTTTAGGATGGAACAGAATATGCAAGAGGAACTCCAATGAATAAGCGTTTAGGATAGTACTTTTAAACATATAACGGTAAATCTCTGTGATCGCTGGGGTATACTATTCTATGCCCAAAATAAAGTGCGATCTGAAAGTGGGATGGCTTAGGATATATACATGGGAATTTGGGGTTATTCGAATAACCTGCCAAGCACACGATACCCGTCAATTAACATCCGTACGTTTGCACACTACATAATATATACTTTTGTATTTCATATTAGATAGATGCATTATGTGAATACCACAGAAGTAATAAACAACATTTTGCTGTACATTTTGTACTGTTAACAGACTAAGAACTAAGGAACATCATTGGGCTTTACACTTTGTACTGTTAGCAAATTGATAACTACCGAAACACCATTGGGCTTTACACTCTGTACGATTAACAGATTGAAAGCTAAGGAACACCATTGGGTTGGGCACTTTATACGGTTCTTAGAGTGAGTACTACGGAAGAACATTGGACTGTACACTTTGTACTGTTAGCAAATTGAGTACTACGGAACACCTCTAGGCTGTACACTGCAAAAGTATTTGTGATATTTTACCAGCTGAGAATATCAGGGGTAAAGGGAGGTAATCAGGCTTTACCTGTATCCTAGAGACCGGGATAATTGTGTAGCGCTTTGAGCATAAACTTAGTTTGTGGATATAGCGCATTATAAATACCCATATTATTATTATTATAATTATTATGTACAGTTGAAACAACAAGGTGCCCGTGTAGATGAAACTAGAGTAAAATTAACAACATGTGGTTAATAGTGGTAATGCTGTTTGTGTATACGGGAGTTTCAGATGGTAATTTTATTGAACACCAATGGGATCTTACAACCGTTCCTGCGAACTACCCCTTATATAAATATGAAACGATATCGACATCATCTAAAACTAGATGTACGTTTATTTGTCAATTGGACGAAACATGTACAGGTTTTAGCCATCAAGGTGATCAGTGTTCCCTGTATAATAGTTATTCTGTCAACAGTATTTCACCATGGAGTGGATCCCCTTCAATCTACATGATCACCGATAAAGGTAAGTAGTCCGAGGAAATTTCTTAATGGTAATGTATAAATACAGTATTCGTAAATACTGTAGTTAAAGGGGACGAAGAAATTGGGTTTAACGTTCTACTATTCTGCCCCGACTCGGATAATGAAAACGTAACTGTATGATTTTGTGTGTGGAGTTGCGTTATGGGAGTTTATAAAACAGGAATCTCTGCCATTTTAAAATCCAATATGGCTCTCAATAAGTATTCCGGGACAACCCCTCGAGGAGTTTAACTGACACACATTCCAGTGTGCTACTAGTAATGGTTTTGTGTGTAGATTTATTTGATAGGGACTTGTGAACACCGAGATGAAACACGGAATCACGTGATTAGTGAACTAGCGCCATCTACACCGAGCACAAGCGGCCTATATTACATAATCATACATAAAATAGAGTGGCTATTGTTACGACAAGGTTGAGCAAAATTTAGAACGAATTCCAAAATTGCTGCCAATCTCCCAAAAACAAGCTTGGAGAGAAGAAGCCGTATTTTCAACGTTTTCAGAACTGAAGGCAGCAATTAACATATGGAAAGGGTTAGGGTTAGGGTTAGGACCATTTTTACGACTTTCCAGTTTTTTTAATTTCTCCGATGGAGGGCTTACATAAAAATATACATATATTTCAATGGTGATCTGCAACAACCGAACACAAGCGTTCGACCATACCAAACTTAGACTGTCTGTCTACAGTTAGCTCCGCTTAAGAACAGACACTAAATTATTTGACCGACATTTTAATTCTCGAAGTATGAAGTAGATGGATCTCTGTGTGCAGAATGTCGTTCAAAAAGCAAATGTCACTCAAGTAAATGACGTCATTCAGGGTATGTCTAAGCGGCGTTTACGTTCAACGAAAGTATATGTCAAATCAAAAGAATGGGTGCGGGGTGGGGTAGGGTGAGATGGGGTTATTATAAATTACACTGTTCAGGACCAATCGAAATAAACTCACAGCAAAGGAGATAATGCACGAAGGGATGAGATATTTGGCGAGTGGAGGCAGACTACCATTAACTTCTTCATTGACTTAAATGTTAATTCTGGCGTCTTTTCTAAGCTCCACCCAGAATCCAAAGAGAGAGGGAGATAGAGTGTGTGCGAGATAGAGAGATGAGAGAGAGAGAGCTATAAATAGACGAACTACAATTGTTGTATAAATATAATTTTAAGTCATGAATAAGGTTGTGTTAATGATTTTCTATCTATATTGTTTTAAATTGTGTACTCATCGTATATTTATTTCTGTACAAGCGCCACTGAGAAACTTTACAAGCTAGATTTTGGCGCTATACAAGTTAAATAAATTATTATTTAATTATTACATGTATTATGTATTTGTATATTCCAGTAAAACAATGTATTGAACAGGGTTACGTCTACTATAGAGAAATAAACCTGTGTATCCGAAAGAGTACTGTGAAAAAAACCTGGGACGCCGGTAAAATAGAATGTATAGGTGAAGGCGGTGACCTGATGATCATATCTACACCGGAAGAATTGAACGTATTCCAACAGCAAGATTTTCATGACGGTAAAGTAATTTGTTCCCGTTAAAGGCGCTATGCCTCATTTACAGTCCAATGACGATATAACTGCCTAATAAGTAATAGGGGGGGGGGGGGCTAGTTGTCTAGAGTGACGCACTTCAACCTCTAGCTGGCCGGCTACCTCTGGCTTGCGGCTGTTGTTTCGAGCCCTGGTGTGAGCGTATGTGGCATGGAGATAGGGGCGCCTTCTCAACCTCGTGGGTTTCCTCCGGGCAATCCGATTTCCTCTCACTGCTAAAGACCCCTACGCGCAAGCGAATTATTGAAATAAAATTAAACCATATGTTAGTTCCAAGCTAGGGACGCCTTCTCCACCTCGTGGGTTTCCTCCGGGCACTCCGGTTTCCTCACACTGCTAAAGACCCCTACGCGCTAGCGAGTTATTGAAATAAAACTAAACGATATGTTAGTCCCGAAATGACCTAGTTGTGTTGAGTGGACGTTAAACCCCATTCCTCTCTCTCTCTCTCTCTCTCTCTCTCTCTCATAAGTAATAGATGGTTGAACCGTATTAATTGGCACACAGTCTTACAAGGTTTATGTGGGGTATTTGGCTGGGAGGGGCAGATCAAAGTGTCCAATATGAATTCCTTGCAAACGACGACCTATGTATATCAGTCCATTTCCGTGTAGTATTTACAAAGTAATGATAAATTGAAATTTCACCGATCTGTGCTGGGGGTTGGGATGACCTAATGGTCTAGAGTTTCGTGCTTCGACCTCTAGCTAGTTGGCCTAGTTGTGTTGAGTGGACGTTTAACCCCATTTCTCTCTCTGTTGGTAGCGGAGAAACCTGGTGGGTCTAGTTTGCATCTGATTTAATCCAACCAGAAGATTATCTAGCGCAATCTGGTTTACTACACTATGATCTGGAATAGTTGTTATCATTGACATGTTCTAGTTGGTGTGAGGGATTAGCCATGAAACTATCTGTTACGGTGAGCTCTTGGCGTGCGACGCACAGACCTGTGGGTACCTCGCTAGAAACAACAGACGCGGATTGGTGAATCAAATGTCTGACAGCACAGGGTCAAAAGCCGCTCGTATTACCCCTGGCACGACCTTCCACTACAACCTGTCAGATCTTCGTGTAGTAGAGGCCATCTAAAGTATAAAATAAAGAGGAGATACAGATCTGTGTTTTTAATCAGACTGCATCTGGGATTCATTCACATCAGTAATGAATGAATGAATAAAAGAATGAATGAATGAAATGGGGTTTAACGTCCTACGCTTAAGCACCTAACCTGGGCTAATTGAAGACGGGCATACGCCATACAGTGTGCTATGAGGGTCATTTTTGCCCGGGCAGCGGCGCTACGGCCTACTCTTATATCGAATTCCAACTGCCAAGGGATCTTTTACGTGCACTCCAATGTGTACACGGGACCTCGGTTGTTCGTCCCATCCGAACGACTAGGCAGCTGTCCTTGTCAGGCCCTCCATCTGCATCACTGACAAGGGGAAATCACGCCGGAAAATCGAGATGAACTTTCTCTGCCTATGCAGGGATCGAACACCGACCTCCAGGCTAGCGAACCAGCGCCTTATCCACTTAGCCACCGTGATCCCCCACACCATAAATACGTTTGGTTGAATAGTGAAGGGAGTTGGGATGGCCTAGTGGTCTAGAGTGCCGCGCTTCAACCTCTAGCTGGCCGGCCACCCCTGGCTTTCGGCTGTGGTTTCGAGCCCTGGGTCCGTATTCAAAGGATATCTCAAGTCTAATATAGTCACTTAACTACTAGCTTTCACTTAAATATACGTAACTTCCTGTAAGTTAAGGGCAACTGGTATTCAATGGCACTGTTAAGTATCAAATTTCCCCTTAAAGTTAAGCTGCCTTAACATTTAAGTGTTTGTCTTAAAGTGGTATTCAAAGGCCAGTTTAAGTGAGAAATACCCACTTAACTTTAAGTGACCTATGGGAGGTACCTTAAAGTTAAGTGAGATTGTAATGCCTTCTTTAACGCTGTAGAAGTTGTCCCGTAGTGGCGATTTTAAAAGTTAAGGGTTTCAGATTGAAACAAAGACAATGTCGCCGAGCGTAGCTGGCCTCAAATTTCCTTTTTCGTCGACAGCTTTAATGTTGCGGTGCCATAATAGAGTAAAGGGTTATTACCAGCGAGATAGTTTAAACTGGATATTTTTTCCGATCATATATCATGTTCGTAAGATTGTCATATAATAAAGTTAAATTCATTTGTGATGACATGGCTTTATAAAATTTTAGAAATTGTTTATACTACCGCTAGAAACAAGGCATGATTTAATTTTTTACAGCTCATTCCCATATAGACATAATCGGTAGTATTTATTCAGGTAAAATATAATGCAACATGCATCTTTCGTACACACAATGTGCCGTCAATCTAAAATGTAGGTAGTTACACAATGTCTATGAATTTCTCAAATAATAGATTTATATTTAAAAAAAACACTGTATGATTTGTCATGTCTAACTTAGAAGATAAATGTCATTGTGTATGGCTAATATGTTGTTTTCTAATATCCATATTTAAATAAAAAAAAGTTAAAGCCCCCAAGCCGCCATACTTGTTGCAAACTTTTGAAACAAAGATGGTGGATATGGAGGCTTATGACCTGGAGAGGTTAGCTGATCTCACTTCCAGTTCGTTTCTAGTCAGTCAGGTGTAGACATCAGGCTTTATTCTTATACAATGCACGCTTCACTGATTGCTCTATTTTCCCCCAACAGTGAGTGACTCACTGACAGCATACCAAATTATTGAAGATTGCAAAATGTTTGATAAGGTAAGCCTGTAAATAATTATATAAACTGTGTCTACTGCAATATTATAGCCGCCTAAGATTTACTCTAAAACAAAAGATACAAAAAATGACTTACCCAGATAGTTTAGATTAGATTTTCACATGTCACCATGGTTTTGTTTGCCGCCCCAAAAATGTAGTTATGTCCCTTGGCCTTGAACTTTTTCGCGAGCAAAATACAATCTTACATGATGACATGTGAAAATCTAAACTATCTGTTTATTGCATAATATTAGCTATAATTACACTGGACATTATAGTGCGATAACATATTTGGTGATTTTCATATATGTGTAAGATATTCACAAGAAGACGTGGCAATAATAATATGGAACTTATATATTATAAGGTCCATGATAATATGAAGAAGACAATAGGTTATTTGTTTTTGTTGAAAATTCCAGGTTGAAGTAAGTCATCTTTTGCATCTTTTGTTTTAGAGTAAAGCTTAGGCGGCTATAATATTGCAGTAGGCACAATTCATATAATTATTTACAGGCTTACCTTATCAAACATTTTGCAATCTTCAATAATTTGGTATAATGTCAGTGAGTCACTCACTGTTGGGGGGAAATAGAGCAATCAGTGAAGCGTGTATAAGAATAGAGTCTGATGTCTACACCTGACTGACTAAAAACGAACTGGAAGTGAGATCAGCTAACCTATCCAGGTCATAAGCCTCCATATCCACCATCTTTGTTTCACAAGTTGGCAACAAGTATGGCGGCTTGGGGGTGTTAACTTTTTTTTATTTAAATATTTCGGTATTTTTGTAAACGGAGTTCAGCTTTAAGGGGGCATAACTTGCTTGCAATGATATAAATTCGTGATTTTTGGCAGTGGAGGGTATTCCATAAATTGAAAATTCATGCTATTTGGCGAATGTCAGTTTTCCATAATTTAAGTGTGGAGTTAAGTTTTTACACAGCCAAGCATATGTAAAATAGAGCCTTTGAATACCGATTTAAGGTTAGACACTTGGTTAAGTTGAAAAAGTAAGTATTTTTACTTAACTTTTAGAAAACCTTTGAATACGGACCCTGTTGTGAGCGTATGTGACATGGAGGTAGGGCGCCTTCTCAACCTCGTGGGTTTCCTCTGGGCACTTCGGTTTTCTCCCACTGCCAAAGACCCCTACGTGCAAGCGAATTATTGAAATAAAATTAAACCATATGTTAGTCCAGAAATTACCTAGTTGTGTTGAGTGGACGTTAAACCCCATCTCTCTCTCTCTCTTGAATAGTGACGACGAAAGAAACATTCGTGAATAGTCAAGATAAGTTCACACTTGTTAAAGAGTCCGGTATCTATAGGGATAATAGATAGACAGACATACAGGTGTAAACCAGAGAGAGAGAGAGATAGAGAGACCGGAAACAACATTGCCCTGTCCAAATCACCCTGTCCAACATTGCCCTGTCCAAGTCATAAAGCCGGCCAATGAGTCAACTGGCGTGGTTTCGAATCCCCGGATGTGCGTGGCAAGGAGAAGGGTCGCCTGCCCAACCTCGTGTGTTTTCTCCGGGTCCTCCGGGTTCTTTCCATAGCTAAAGACTCCTACGCGCATGTTAGTCCCGAAATGACCTAGTTTGCGTTCAGTGGTCGTTAAACCCTATCTGTTTCTCAGTCTCTCTCTCCCTCTCTCCCCCTCTCTCTCTCTCCCTCTCTCTCTCTCACATCCTCTGGCATAGAAGTAACCATAGACAAGCAACGTATTATTCTCTAAGCGACGTATTTAAATCTATTATTTTTCTTTCTTTCTTTAACAGCAGCAATAAGGTGGTTTGTTGGAGCCACTGATAACGTTGGTGGCGTTTGGAAATGGGTCGACGGTTCGGCAATAGGGGCGTTCGTATGGAAGGAAGGCGAGCCTAATAACACTGGTGGAAACGAACATTGCATGGCTGTTAATAAAATTGCCCCGTCAGTTGTTTACGAGGGCACAGATAAAGGATGTGATTCTGGGGGATTAAACTTTGTTTGTCAATTAAAATTGGTTTAATAAATATGTCACGTCATAAGTAGTGTAGTAAGCGTGTGGTATACCAGAATATATTTTTTGGAACCTTAAAAAAAATACAAAAGAAAATTCATCTGAAGGCACATATTTGGGACCTAGAAATGGACACAATTAGGTCGCAACGCATATAATACTGCAATATGAATGTTTATAAACTGATTTATCACCCAATAACACATTTGTCAGTAAATACCGCTTGTGCAATAACTTACATAATCTACTGTAATATCTCTTTATTTTAAAGAAACCACTTATTTTAAGTAAAGAAAGACTTTAAAAAATAAAATAAAAGCTCGTTTTTTTTTACTTTATCAACTTGTGAAAAACACTCATAGGAGATTCTCTATTTATATCAATCGTTTTTGCTTTTACTGTAATTTCTAATCTGTAATGTTCGGCGAAAAGCCAGAAATCTGGTTTTTCCAGTCTACACCGATAGTATTTTTTGCATATTATGATCTCCAGGTAAGAATATGTCGTCACCATTTGACATGATTTGTGAAAGCAGTAATTGTATTCCATAGAATTGTGACCTGTATATGATTTGTGGAATATAGCTTTTGTCTTGTTACTTGAGTCCTTCGTTGAAATGCATTCTGTCACACGATTCGTGTACCAATGGTAAAATGTTTATTTTGTCTTAAACATTGGATATCAGAAGCCCATCATTTCCCGGTAAGATAACAACATCAATATTGATGTAAATTGACAAAAAATTCTTGTTTTCATTGTCGAAGACTTTGGATGATAGTGAGTTGGAGACTTAGCTCCTTTAATTTAATATGAATGTCTTTACCGTGATTTATATTGAATTATAAAAATGATTGTAATTTCTAATCAATTATGTAAACAAAAAATACGTAACACAAGGTACAATTGTATGGATAAGCTATTACTGATTTTGATACTAAGCGACGTTTCGAGAGTATCCTCGTCGAAACGTCGCTTAATATCAAACTCAGTATCCATAAAATGGTACCTTGTGTTATTATGTTCAATTACTAAATGCCAATCCAAGAAGAAACACGTGGAATGTCCAATTTTAACGGCAGTCGTTGGTATCACTGTTATTATGTCGTTTATAAATTATACATTACTAATTACGTCCGCGTTATCCTGTTGAATATACCTTCTGTTTGTTCACTTTAAATGTCACCCAATCCTTAGAATACACGACTCGTCTAGTGATTTTAAAATGTCTATTTTGTATTGGATTTTGATGTCCATTTATTTTCATGACAAGAAAACAAAATCAACATTGATTGAAATGAACCAATATTGAATTCCAATTCGTGTTGTATCTGTAAATAGTATGGGCAATATTGAGTTAGATGTTTTATTCCTTTAACCCATCAGCATGTACAACAGTTGCCCAGATAGCCCGTAAGTATAGCGGTCCCATTCATTAAATATTTTTTGAAAAGAAAAGGGGCACAAATGGCCCAGCTAATGGTTGACTAACTTTTCTCCGTGGCGTTGCATATGTTGCATACGGACCCGACCACCACATCTCCACCCAGGTTTGTGAGATGGGCGGGTTTAAAGTCCCCTTTCATCTAGAGTGATATCGCAGACAAGTTTACAGTCCGGTATTTTTCCTTATAGTTATAGCGCTCTCACCCACACTAACTAACATTTGAATGACTACATTAATTTGATGACATTTTGGTGCGGTTTCGTTCAGGTATAGGACAGGCCCGTAGCCAGGAAGTTGGGGTTTTTTTGGGGGGGGGTGGGGCAAAGATGTTTCGGGAGGGCCAACTAGCATGGGCATATGCATGAATTTTGCGGTAAAGGCCAATTTTCGTGTGATTTTTTTTGGGTGGGGGGGGGGGGGCAAGACTCAGTATTGGGAGGGCAGTTGCCCCCCGTGCCACCCCCTGGCTATGGGCCTGGTATAGGATAATGTATACCGTTTTGAATTGTACTTGAAACGAAACATGTTTTTTTTCTTTACATAACTTTTATGTCTCTGACAATACATTGTAAAACTTTTATGACGTCCCGGAAGTTACCGGTTGCTATGGATAACCTTCTGGCGTAAACAAAGCAGCTAATTCTCAGTTTTATTTATTGGCATTATTAAAAGACCTATTCCAACCACTTCCTGCTTTTCTCTTTATGTAGTTTCTAGTCGGAATCTGGAAAAAAACTTGATTCAAAATACCACTAGTAAATAAATATTTGCGGAATAGATTAGCCAAAAAGCAAAGCTTCCTCAACGTGTTTAGTTATGATTTTAATTAATTTAGGACTTAATTTTTAAAGTTTCGACATTTCAGGGCAGGGGTGTGTTTAGTAGAAAGTTTTAAAATATTATTTGCGTAGAATAGTTTTACAGATATGTGTGGTGGTGGTGGTGTTTGTGGATGTAGGCGGGGTGGGGTGGGATTAGGTTGTTGCTTTTCTCGGCGTCCGTCGACCCCCCCCCCCGTAAAGACTCCTATGAGTACGCGATTTATTAAAATAAAATAAAATTGAAACATATGTTAGTCCCGATATGACCGAAATCTGATTGTATTTGTGGGTGAATATGTGTTTTATATCTGTAGATGATATATAGCAATGATCGTTTAACAAACCAAACATGTATATTCCCGTTCCACACTATCACACAGTCGTTCATAATTTATCTGTCGGATTTCCGTCTACACGCCCACTATTCTTTGGCATTATTATAGAACAAAAACACATCGTTGAGACATTGTTAGCGACAACACGACTGTTTAAACATGTTACCTCCTGTTCATGATATCATTGTAAAATTTATACGTTTTCGTCCCAGAGGCTACCATTTTGTGAGGTGGTGGTGGGGGTGGGGTGGATGGGCGAATGATTATCTTAAGGTTTGTCATTGATGAGTCAGCTGGCGTGGTGTCGGTTTCCAGGTTGTATTAGACAAGGAGTAGGGTCCCCGGTGCAACCTCGCGGGTTTTCTCCTGGTCTCCCGGTTTCCTACCACTGCTTAAGACCCCTACGCGCAAGCGAATTATAGAAAAGGAATTGAACCATGTGTTTGGCCCGAAATGACATGGTTGGTGCCATGAGGACGAAAAACCAAATCTCCCCTCTCTCTCTATCTCCCCCCCTCTATCTCTTTATCCCTCTCTCTCTTTCGCTGTTATTTGCTGTGGAGATAAAACAACACGCACAGTATCATACACGTATGATCTTATTAACAAAAATGTGTAATTGTAATCGTATCTTTATCGTGTCATGTACATGGCCTCAAAGGGGAAACAACTCTTCTGGCACTAACGTTACGTGGCGTGTATTGCCCTATTGATACTAACAAAATGTAATGGTCTAGAATAGGAGAAAGGGGATCAAATTTGCCATTTTATAGCAGTTTTAGGTAATACTGGTGATATTACAGCGGAGCGATGGGGGTGTAAAATGTCTTTCTGCGGAGCAATGAAATGTATCGGAAGTGAGATTTTCACCCCAGTCAACTTCAAATCCCCGTAGCAAAAAATCTAAACCATGACCCCCCTACAAGTTTATGGTGGGGAGATTGCCAAATGTGGTCCCCATTGTGCCTAAAAGATTGGAACCAACAAAATGTTGAGCAAAAAGCTACAGCCAGTGATGTTACACCCATTTAACATTGGAGTCAAAGGGCAAATAATTACTAGTCTGAGACCTAACGATACGTGGCGTGTATTGACCTATCGGGAAGCAACTCTATTGATACTAACAAAATGTAATGTTCAGCAAGGGCATCCAAGGTACTTTCGTGACATCTGAACGACATATTCCCTACTGTGGCATGTGACGTCTGTTTCCCCCATTGACCATGTAAAAAGTTTATTCCAGACTATCCACATTTTAAATCTATAATAATAATCATTTCAATATTCCATGAGGGAGAAAACGCTAAAATCATAAATTGTAGTCAGACTGTTGTCATTGAAGAGACGACCACTGTCAAGATCGGTCTCATTATTGTTTGTAAATCATTTTTCTTTTTATTTTGAGGGAATCAGGTACAATTACATGCTTACGACTGGCACCAGGATCTATGCACTTGATTTCATATTTGGTTTTTGTTCTGTCTTGTCGACAGGTTCATCTTGTAGATTTTGTTTTGTGATAAGTGCAGTCCTCCTAAGGACAGCTGTGTAGTCGTTCGGGTGGGACGAAAAACTGAGGTCCCGTGTAGTCATTGGCGTGCACGTAAAAGATCCCTTGACAGTGGGAATTCGATATACGCGGAACTCAGACAAAGTCTCACATTTCAAAGTGCAGGCCGGCATTTGAAGAATTGACAACCCAATACGACCTGTTTAATCCAGATAGAAGTCGAATAAATTAATTTGATCTTCATTATCATTCTCAGCTGTGTTACGTGGGCACATGATTTACATTGGACCATTATGTCCCGTCGACTGTATCACAAAACGTTATGTCGCAGTTATATCTAAACACAAAACGTTATGTCGCAGTTATATCTAAACACAAAACGTTATGTCGCAGTTATACCTCAACACGAAACGTTATGTCGCAGTTATACCTCAACACAAAACGTTATGTCGCAGTTATATCTAAACACAAAACGTTATGTCGCAGTTATATCTAAACACAAAACGTTATGTCACAGTTATATCTAAACACACAACGTCATGTCGCAGTTATACCTCAACACAAAACGTTATGTCACAGTTATACCTCAACACAAAACGTTATGTCACAGTTATACCTCAACACAAAACGTTATGTCGCAGTTATATCTAAACACAAAACGTTATGTCACAGTTATATCGAAACACAAAACGTTATGTCGCAGTTATACCCAACACACAACGTTATGTCGCAGTTATACCTCAACACAAAACGTTATGTCACAGTTATACCTCAACACAAAACGTTATGTCACAGTTATATCTAAACACAAAACGTTATGTCGCAGTTATACCCAACACACAACGTTATGTCGCAGTTATACCTCAACACAAAACGTTATGTCACAGTTATATCGAAACACAAAACGTTATGTCGCAGTTATATCGAAACACAAAACGTTATGTCGCAGTTATACCCAACACAAAACGTTATGTCGCAGTTATATTTAAACACAAAACGTTATGGCGCAGTTATATTAAAACACAAAACGTTATGTCGCATCTCTTTCAAATTTTATTTAATTAAATGGACCTTCGTCAACATGGACATGCGACACTAGTTTATCCTAAACGGCTCTTTGAATCATCTTGCGTGGACGGTTTGAAATATCGTCCTGTCACAGCCGTTAGAGGGAGAAAACCACTTGTAACTCTTATAATTCGTATCAGAAATCTTTTTCTTCTTATAAGAATACAAATGTACATTATTTGGCTTAAATACACTATTTTGCCTTTAACGTTTTTAGGACTTCGAATTCTGTCTTATGGTTTGGATTGTTCGTACTTGATTTTTATTTTATTAAATGGCGTCTTTAACCTTTGATACGTTCCAGTGTGGAGATGATAGAGATGCGAAAGTTTGGGTGAATCATTTAAAACAACACACGTGATTTAAGTCAATGGAGAAAACGAAGGAATGCGTTACCTGATATAATGTTAAAACAAATGTCGTAACATGATTATTACAGTATTTGTTGCTATATCAGGTTTATATTAAAGCCCCAATACCACTCTTGCTGTAACTGAATAATATGTTCCAATCTGTATTCTGGTCAACAAATTGTACTATTTTACAATATTTCAATTAAAAAATGATACAAATTTCATCTTATCACACCGAATTTTAAAAATTGGAAATATACAACTACATGCCGTAACATGGTTTGAAAAGTCTTACGTAAGCACTTTCAAATGCAAGTTGGATTTGAACATATTTTCGAACCATCTGGACAAGTAAGATAGGTTGTAATGGATAATTTACACAACAGGTAGGACACTTAAACATCTTGTAGCTAGAATAAGGGTAATTTTTTTCTGGACCTGTCAAGCCAGCAAGAGTGTTATTGTCCCTTTAATACAGTGTTTGTTGCTATATCAGGTTATATGTCGGTGGATTGTACTTGATTCAGTTGTGGATTGAAATAGTGTGACCTGTATGTATTACATGACTTATAGTTATTTCCATCAAGGGCGCGAACGATATCGCTATATTATTAAAGGTAATATTTATGTCTACATAAATAAACAAATATTTTTAACGTATATTTGTCTCCATTTCCAGAAAGAATTTCATGGGATTTATATTGAACATTATTATTACATAATTACATAACTATGGTAACCAAAATACAAGTTAAATACAACTTCCGGTTTTACTATGTCAAGTTAACGAATACATGAACAGGAAACGCTAAGATAATATTTGCTGATTGTGTCATGTGAATATCTATGTCATTGTATGTAGTTATGATTAATTTAAAGTAAATGTTTTACATATTTTGGTTTCCACTACCTGGCAATGGTGGTTATTTTGAGTTCTGACAAACAAGATAAAACAAACTGCTCGAATTTAAATAGAGATATAAATTATACAATCCACAAAAAAAATAAATAACCAAACAATAAAAAAACGACCCCAAACAACAACAAAACCAAACCAAACAACCGACAACAAACTCATTGTTGCAGATGGCAACTTATAAGAAGATTTTGGAGACCCGCAGGGCTCAGAGTGTGTACCTCGCCTACAGGTAAATTAATTAAAATATATAATAGCCCCTCTCCATAATGATATCCCCTGTATCCTTGACTGGATGCCCTTTTCACCCCACCCCCATACGACACTGTACAAGACACCGCCATTTTAAATTGTCCCGAAATGACTTTATTTGTGTTGAGTGGACGCTAAACCAGACTTCGCTCTGCTATGTAAAGGTCTGGAATCGAGACCACAACACGCGTGATTATTAGTCCATTCGGACACCCATGTGTAATAAAACCGTTTGTTCAAAGTCTTCACGTGCAAAAGCCAGAGTAAATCCAACCTTAGTAGAAGACCCAGTTCCACTTCGCGATGATTTGTGATGGGCAAGCGTCAATCTGCTTTTTTTTCATCAGAGATTGTCTAATCAGAACACAAAATTGACTCACTTAAAATCAAAAGCCAGGGCACCAATAGGATAATAATTTAAGGGTATCACGAACTGGAAACGATATGAACTTTTATATTGCTTAGTTCGGAACAAACAGTAGTACGTTAAACCCACATTTCATTTATTATCCGGGTCGATTAAAACACGATTCATGTCATTTTACTGAATATTTGAACAAATCGGAAACCTTTTATTTGTCACCGAAATTAAAGGGGTCGTGACCTTCGAGATTAAGGGGGTCGTGTACTTTGAGATTTTATTTTGAGAGGTATTATCGGTTATGTGATACGCTCGAGCGAGCAAGTTTTGTTTACAGTCGTTCCTATTATAGAATTTATTGATATTAAAAGGCGATTTTGATGGTGGATGAAAAGACCGGATATTCACGATCAATGTCATCAATGGGCGGAGTTGTTATTGATGGTTGTAAACATGACTTGCATAAAATATAAACCAGATAATATATGAATACCGTGGCCTTGAGAGAGAGAGAGAGAGGGGGAGAGAGAAAGAGAGAGAGATGAAGAGTCCACTCGATACAAACTAGGTCATTTCGTTATTAGCATATATATGTGGTTCAAATTTATTACCGTGGCCTTGAGAGAGAGAGAGAGAGAGAGAGAGAGAGAGAGAGGGATGGTCCATTCGATACAAACTAGGTCATTTCATTTTTATTTCAATAATTCCCTTGCGTGTAGAGATGTTTAGCAGCGAGAGGAAACCGGCGGACCTGGAGAACAGGCGATCCCACTCCGTGCCACGTACAGCCAGGCAGTATAATGGTGGAATTGAAAAAAAAAACATCGAACGTGATATGTTTGGCAGTGAGTGGAAACCCCAACGAAATCATCGTCACATACACGCAAGGAATCTTTTCAATGGTAGACTTGTGGGCCTGACAATGACAGTTGCCTACTCGTTCGGATGGGACGAAAAGCCGAGGTCCCGGGTGCACACTGGTGTGCACGTAAAAGACCCCTTGATAGTTTGAATCCAGTTGCTGCCCTGGCAAAAATTTCCCTCAAAGCACACTGTATGACGTATGCCCGTCTTCAATTAGCCCAGGTTAGGAGCTTAAGCGTAGGACGTTAAACCCCATTTCATTCATTCATTCACTCGCAAGAAAAACAAACAGCAAAAAAATACCCAGTCTCTCGTCCAAAAATTTCGCTCATAGCCCTCTGTATGACGTATGTCCGTCTGTAATTAGCCCAGGTTAGGTGTAGAAGCGTAGGACGTTAAAGCCAATTTCATTTCATTCATTTCTCATTTCATTCATTTCATTTCATTTCATTTCATTTCATTTCATTTCATTCATTTCATTCATTTCATTCATTTCATTCATTTCATTCATTTCATTCATTTCATTCATTTCATTCATTTCATTCATTAAATGGTAGACCCTATGATCTAAATTGCACACGTTAAACCACAACACAACCCCCCCCCCCACCTCGGTATTTTGATTAAATAAGATCAAGTGTTTTAATTTCTATTGCCAATACACGAAATGTAGCATGGCTTCAAGGTGTATTCAGGTCATGAATAACATCTAAAGAAAGTTCACATAGGGGTTACAACGATCCGGTAAACAAGATATTTAAATGTTACACAAAGCAATAAATAATGGATAAATCTTATTACACACTTGAACTTATAAATAGACATGTTATCTGAAACTGAAACAATACCTCGATTAGTAACAGATGATCTCCACCTGGAATGATGAACTGAATGATCTCCACTTGGAATGATGAGCTGTTAGGACATTCGCAAAACACATTTCGTTGCTTTATTTTGTTGAGCAAGCGAGAGAGATAAATGGGGTTTAACGTCCACTCAACACAAACTAGGTCATTTTGAGACTAACATATGGTTTAATTTTATTTAAATAATTCACTAGCGCGTAGGGTCTTAAGCAGTGGGAGAAAACCGGAGGACCCGAAGAAAACCCACGAGACTGGACAGGCGATCCTACTTCTTGTCACTTACAACCGGGGATTCGAAACCACGCCAGTTGACTCAATGACAGGCTACCCGGTGAGCAAGCATCTTTTTATACAATAAATAACATGTTTTGTTTTAAAAACTGAAATAATAGACCCGGTAATAGACTCCTTGGCTGTTGAAATTCGGATAAGTAGGCTCATGAAGTATTGTATAAAATCTCTATTCTTGGGCAACTAGTAATGGGCATAAATGGGTCGCAATACACATTCAATCGTTTCTGGGTTTTTTTGTAATTTCTAACCGGTTATGTTCAGCGAAATATACCGAGAGTTTTGAATTGCAGTCTTTGACATCTGGTTATACTAGTCTACGCCGTTTTATTCTCATTGAGTCGCTGCAAATGGCGGTCGAAGCATTCTGTCACGCGATTCGTGTGCCATTTTAAAAATGTACATTTTAAATATTGAATATCAGAAACCCACCCACGACTCACTGCAAGTCAATGACACCAATGTTGGTTTAAATTGACAAATAATTCGGTCGTGTTTGCACTGTCGAAGATGATATTGAGTAAGCTACTTTCAAACATCAAACAATAAAAAACCCCATCAATGAAATGGGTTTAACGTCCTACTGTTCTCCTCCTAAACTGGACTGATGAAGACAGGGAAAAAGAAGCTTAAACTCCTATTCAACCGTATTTGTGTGTTTATTCGATACAAGCTGAAGAGTATTATTATTCGAGTTCATCAGAGCGGGTAGTACAGACAGGTGAATAACATCTATGTTTATATAAATAAAATGAAATGAAATAAGGGTCTAGAGGCTTACTTATTTGCACTGAATAGCCATGGGCTATATAGTTTATATAAAAACAGCTGTAAATTAAGCCCTGTTTACACTAGCTCTCCCTCTATATAAAGGTATAGAGTCTTACTTATTTGTACTGACTAGCCCTGGGCTATATAAACTATGTTTATATAAAAACAGCTGTAAATTAAGCCCCGTTTACACTAGTTTTCTTCTATATAAGGGTCTAGAGTCTTACTTAGTTGTACTGACTAGCTGGAAATTAAGCCCCATCTACACTAGTCTTGCCGTTTTGCACTGACTAGACATTGGCTAATTACGTCTTGTAAAACAGCTGTAATTTAAGCCCTATCTACACTAGCTCTCTTCTGTGGTTCTAGGACAATTCCCCCCCAGACATTTCCCCCCGGACATCTGCCCCCGGACATTTGGCCCCCAGACATTTCCCCCCTTAGACATCTGCCCCCCTAGGACATCTACCCCCCGGACTTTTTCCCCCTAGACATTTGCCCCCCAGGACATCTGCCCCCCTAGGCCATTTACCCCCCGGACTTTCACCCCTCAGACATTTTCCCCCTAGGACATCTGCCCCCCTAGGACATTTACCCACCGGACTTTCACCCCCCGGACATTTCCCATCGTGGGGCATCTACCACTGTAGGACATCTGCCCCCCCCCCCGGACTTTTACCCCCTGGATTTTTACCCCCCGGACTATTACCCCCCGGACATTCTCCCCTGTAGGACATCTATTTCCCGGAATTTCAACCTTAGGACATCTATCACTGTAGGACATCTGCCACCTAGGACTACTGCCCTTTGCTGTCATCTCCTGAGGTATCATATTGAGCTGTAACACAAAATCCTGTATTCAAACTTGAAAATGTTAGTTATTAACTTAAAGGGACAATCCCATACTGGTTGCATCTTATAAAAATGTCCATTCTGATGAATAAATTGTAGTATTATAAGATATTTCGATTTATTTTATATATATTACAGTAAATAGTAAAATCAAGGCATAATTATGTATAATCTGCTAACATTGTATATTAATATCAAGCATTTGAAGACCCATTTAAGGACATATTTAAGTAGAAATAAATAATAAAATGTGCATTTTGTCATAATAAATCAAGTCGAGTATTTAGATTGTACTTTTATTTCCTAAGGAATGCGGCGCGAGGGGGGATGGGGGTGGGGGTCCGATGGGTAGATATTCTTGGGATATATGTCCTCGTGGGCATATGTGACACTGTACATAATGGGTAGGAACAGACTCCAAAGGCGGGACATCAGATAAAAATATACGGAAGCGGACAACAGGGTACGAGAAACCAGGATATCTTTTCACTATATAAACCCAACACGACCCACATGATATTACACATAGGTATACATACCAGGGAGCAGGTACAATTAACATAAGTATGTCATTGATCTAAGGCGGAGGATATCTCCTTGACAGCATCTCGACTCAACTTGTGAGGCTTCTTTTCCTGTGTTTCTCCCTTACTTTATGTCGCTTTCTGGGAGGCCCATTTATCAAGACATATTTGGAAACGGGTTTATGTGGCGAGTGATTTACTTTAAATGGTTTAAGAAGGGTTTACCACACGTAGTATACCACATGTAGTATAACATATTATGTTCAGTAAATAGTAATTACAGTAGGCCCTGCACATAATCAACAGACGAATATTATTACATAATTAAATGCTTCACACGTTTATAGGTGTATATTCATATTCCTACAGAGGGAAAAGTCGAGGGGGGGGGGCAGATGTGCTAGGGGGCAAATGTCCATGGGGGGAATTGTCCGAGGGGTAAATGTCCTAGGGGGGAGATGTCCAGGGGCGGGGGGAAGTCCAGTGGGTAAATGTCCTATAGGGGGTAGATGTCCGGGGGGCAGATGTCCTATGACGGCATATGTCCTACTGGGGGAAATGTCCGGGGGGAGAAAGTCCGATGGGTAATTGTCCTAGGGGGGCAGATGTCCAAGTGGGGAAATGTCCCGGGGGAAAAAGTCCAGGGGGGAAATGTCCTAGGGGGGTAGATGTCCTAGGGGGGAAATGACCAGGGGGTAAAGGTCCGAGGGGCAGATGTCCTCTGGGGGAAATGTCCAGGGGCAGATGTCCGGGGGGGAAATGTCCAGGGGGGAAGTGTCCTGTTCCCCTCTTCTGTATAGGGTCTAGAGTCTTACTTATTTGTACAGACAAGCCATGGGCTATATAGACTACGTCTAAATCAAAACAGCTGTAAATTAAGCCCTGTCTACACTAGTCTTCTTCTATATAAGGGTCTAGAGTCTAACCGTTTTGCACTGACTAGACATCGGCTATATAAACTACGTCTATATTAAACAGCTGTAAATTAAGCCCGTCTACACTAGTCTTGCCGTTTTGCACTGACTAGCCGTGGGCTATATAGACTATGTCTAAATCGAAACAGCTGTAAATTAAGGCCTGTCTACACTGGTCTTCTTCTATAGGGTCTAGAGTCTTCCCGTTTTGCACCGACTAGCCATGGGCTATATAAACTACGTCTATATTAAAACAGCTGTAAATTAAGCCCTGTCTACACTAGTCTTGCCGTTTTGTACTGACTAGCCATGGGCTAATTACGTCTATATAAGACAGCTGTAATTTAAGCCCCGTCTCCATTAGTCTTCTTCTATATAGCAGCCTAACTGTCATGGGATTTTTTAATGTGAACAATGAGTCTTCGTACCATCCGATGGTTTGGATGCACACGGCGATCCATCCCTCGCCGAGAGAATTATCTGTTAACGGGCCGGGCGAGGAACAGAGTCTAGCTATGGGACGAAAACACGTGTGCTCTTACAAGAACCATTGGCAGTTGTAATTGGAATCACTCATTGGTTGGTACAGAAAAGTATAATGTTAATCTTCATTTGATTTCATTTCAATGGAGACAAAGTTAGATGCTGCACAAGGTAGAGAGAGAGAGATAAAGAGAGAGAGAGAGAGAGACGAGGGAGAGAAAAAAATAGAGAGAGAGAGAGGGAGAGAGATAGAAATATATAGAGCGATGGGGTTTAACGTCCACTCGACACAAACTAGGTCATTTCGGACTAACATATTGTGTAATTTTATTTCAAAACCCACGAGGTTGGACAGGCGACCCTACGCCTTGTCGCGTATAACCGGAGATTCGAAACTACGCCAGTTGACTCAATGATAGGCTTTATGATACAGCACGCACGTGCTAAACATTCGGCCATCCAACACTCCAAGGTAAGAGAATGTAGTTAATGGGTCATTGAATAACAATAACACAACGAACATTGACAGCAGACAGAATCCAGTAATCAAAATACAATACTATGTTGATCCCATTCGTTTATGAATAAAATATTGTTTAAACCAAATCAAGCATTCAACCGCAAGCAGTGTAGCCCAAAAACTAGAAGTTGTAGAACCGGAAGTTGTGCTATTGTAACGCAACCGAGCCGACGTCACTTCCCGGCTCTTATACCCCAAATTTGAGCGGCCAATGTAGGCGTCATCTCCGAACAGACAAACAAACTAACGGACTACCTACAGCAGATATCGAACAATTGGTCTAATAGTAAATGCAGGAGGACCGCGCCACACGCAAAACAAAAAACTACGAGATAAACCTGCGGACAAGACAGAAAATAGACATTGCAAAAATAAACAATTATCAAATCAAGTGAATGGATCCGGGGGCCTTAATATCATTGGCATGTCATTTATGTGGTCATGGATTCTATTCCATTATTGTACGTGACAAGGTTGAAGGTCACATACCTTATCTCGACAGTTGTTGTACCGAATATGCGTGAACATGTTTAATTCAATGAATACCCTACCATTCTTATCAGATGTTCATTATGAGTACAAGTCTCAAAACAACGGAGCTGTGAAAAGTGAACGTTGAATACCATTTCCTCCCTCCGCCATAATCTGAAATGAAATGGAGTTTAACGTCCTACTGTTCTGCTCCTAAACTTGGCCTATGAAGACGGGCATACGACATGCAATATGCGATGAGAGAGATTTTGCCCGGGCAGCGGCACTACGGCCTACTCTCATATCGAATACCAACTGCCAAGGGATCTTTTACGCGAACGCCAATGTGTACACGGGTCCTCGGCTTTTCGTACCATCCACACGACTAGACAGCTGTCCCTGTCAGGCCCTCCGTCCTGCATCACTGACAAGGGGAAACCACGACGGAAAACCTGGATGAACTGTCTAGGTTAAAGCAGGGATCGAACACCAGACCTCCAGGATATAGCGAGCCAGCGTCTTATCCACTTAACCACCGTGTCCCCCCCCCCCCCCCCGCCGCCATAATTTACGGACGTCAAATTTGGAATGAGCTCTTTAAATTGTGTGTTCAGATTTAGACCTTCATGATTAAAGTTAAGGTAGGGACATTATAATCAGGGCGTGGTTAAGGTGGCGATGGTGGGGGTGCTGACTGGGTCCTAGTATTATAGAGGATCCCAATGTATCTCTAATTCTCTATACCATAGATAAATATGTCATAAGTTACGGTCAAGTTTAAAGAAGCCAAATCTCCAACTCAATATTGTCCCAAACCTTCAACATTTAAAACACGATTTATTTGTCAAATTAAATCAGGATTGATGTTGTGATCTTACCGGAAAAAGTTGGGCTTTTGATATCCAATATTTAAGACAAAATACAAATTGCGCCAAATCAAACGACGAAAGTAAAGACTGGAATAAACAGACGCTAAAAATTTACACTCGATTGGAACTGATTGATTTGAAATTGGAGTAAAAACGGAAACCATTGAATGTAAATCAGTTATATACATTCATATAACAGTATTATATGCGTTGCGACCCACTTTTGTCAATTTCTATTCTATTGTTGATCGAAGGGTCAAATATTTGCATTATTTCCACAACAATTATTTTGAACTTTCGGCCTTGACAAAACTATAAATAGGACAGATAATAAAACTGTATTTATTATCATCTGTTTATTAATATTCACAAGAATCTCAAATATTCAAATATTTTTTATGAAATATGCTCGATTTTTGTATTATACAAAGCGACATTATATTAATCCGCAGTTTTATCCTTTTTCGTCTGTCGGGTTTAAATTTTGATCTCTACAGTTTTTATGTAATTTTATTTATAGAAGGTCGTGCGGAGCTTTGATTCAATTTTATGTATTTTATTTATGGAAGGTCGTGCGGAGCTTTGAATCAGTTTTATGTATTTTATTTATGTTTATTTAAAGAGAAATCTGAATGGCTTTTGTGATGCACCGCAGGTGGTGAATAATAATACGAATAGTAATTTATGGAAGGTCGTGCGGAGCTTTGGGTCAATTTCTTACACTTGGACCATTTCAACAATCAGATGGGACGTTACTAAATGAAATAGAGTTTAGCGTCCTACGTTTCGGAACCAACTGGGCATGTAGTGTGCTATGGGAGAAAATGTTGCCTCGACAGAGGCGGTATGACCTACTCTTTTTTATAATTCCAACTTTCAAATATTCTTTTAGGTGCACGTCAATTTGTAAAACGGGAAAGTTGCTGCGTTTCTCACTATGGTCTGTCGATTTTTTTACTTGCAAGCCAACGTGTCGATGGGGTCTAGGTGTTGCGTTCCACCCGTTCCTTGTTCTATTCTCCGTCCAGCACCACCGACAAGGGGAAACCACGCTGGTTAATCTCGAACACATTTGGCACATAGTACCGTAATAGAAACCGGAACTGTTGAGTGAGCGACCGACTCACATACTTGTAAACTATCTATGTACGTACTACATGGGGTGATGGTGTTCTTTTATTTAAACATTTTCCGTCTTTATGTTACTCAGATTGTTGTATCATGGTAAATATCCCGATACGAGAGAGAGAGAGAGAGCGAGAGAGAGAGAGAGAGAAATTGGGACACAACTAGGTCATTTCGGGACTAACGTATGGTTTTATTTGCCCGGAGGAAACCCACGAGGTTGAGAAGGCGCCCCTATGTCCATGCCACATACGCTCACACCAGGGCTCGAAACTACAGCCGCAAGCCAGAGGTGACCGGCCAGCTAGAGGTCGAAGCGCGGCACTCTAGACCACTAGGCCATCCCAACCCCCCTATCTCGATAAGAATCTGAACTCAATTCACATCTTAAAGATGCATTAAAGATCTTACTATTGGATTCATGTGCTATATGAATTGAATAGTCAAGGGGAAGAACGATCTAAGTCACGAGAATGAGGTTTTGCTGGGGAGAGAAAGACTGAATTTCTTCCCCAGCATAACCGAAGATTAACCCCAAATTCCCCTGTATATATCCAAAGCCACCTCCGAGGCTCCGACCCTCAGATCCCGAGTTATTCCGGGCATAGAATATACTCCAAAGATCAAAGATATTTACCGGTACAGGTTTATAAGCGAAAATGCAAATATGTGACAGGACGTTCTTCCCCTATTTAGACTCGCTGACCATGTGCCGTTACTCCGATTATAATCTCCCAAAAAATATTTTGAATGGAAGTTTCAACATAGTATAATATAACTATTCATTATATATTGTTAAGCTATTATAGCAAGGACGGCCACGTCTTTATCTAAATCTTGCATAATGTATCTTTAAAGGGACAATAACACTCTTGCTGGCTTGACAGGTCCAAATTTTTTTTTAGCCTTATTCTAACTACAAGATGTTTAAGTGTCCTACCTGTTATCCATTACAATCTATCTTACTTGTCAAGAGGGTTCGAAATTATGTTTAAATCCAAATTGCATTTAAAAGTGTTTACGTTAAGCTTTTTAAACCATGTTACGGTGTGTAGTTGAATTTTTCCAATTTTTAAAATTAGGTGTGTTAAGATGAAATTTGTATCATAGAATATTTCATATTGTTGACCAGAATAAAGATTGGGACATATTATTCAGTTACAACAAGGTATGGGGGCTTTAATCTTTTCTCAAATATACTGAAAATGATACTCGTTTGTCATTGAATGGCCTCCACAGGACTGTAAAAAAAAGAAACGTTGATGATTTTCCAAATTTAGCAAATGTAATTGTGTTTGTTGGTTACAAGTAGATATTGAACGAGGTCATAGCTGTACACGTGTAATAGAAATGTATCCTTGAATAAAGTTTAACGTCCTGTCAACAAAATAGATTTTATTTCATTTCATTTCTACTGCGTCAGTGTAGTTTTTTAATATTATTGTTCAGTTCAGTTGGGTTTTTTACGCAGGTAGTTTAAACATATTTTATTGACAAATATCAAAAGGATTGAGCACAAGTTTCAAAAACTTAGAAAAGCAGGTGTTTGCGGGGTTGGAATATCGGTGCACAAAAAACTCCCAATCTCCCAAGCATCACAATAACAAATTATTTAGATCGGCATTTCTTATGTCTAGATATAGAAAGACGAACACTGACATAATAAACATTTGATACCGCCTCAATAGATAATAAATATAAAACCTGTCTCGTCATTCTATGGGTATCTTTTATACCATGAAATTGTAATACACTTATGTAATTGTAACTAAATAAAAGAGCTTCTAGAATTAATTTTACACTGAATGTTCGTGATCCGTTACGTGAATTTGCTACTTTATGAGTTGTATTGGTTACATAATATTTTACTTTAAAGGGTCAATCCCGATAAAGTTTTTGAGAATAAAACTGCTTAATTTCGTGTTAAAATCCATTAAGATCCCCTACCTTAGGGCCGAGCAACTAACTCAATATATGTAATACGTTTTTAAACAACTTAAACCCACCAGTCTTTTTCTTGAAATGGAGTCAGGTGTCCCAAACTGTATTTTGCGGTGATTTGATAAAACTCAATATTTTGAGCTGAAATTTTCAGTCAGGTATATACATCATTCTTATATATTCTGGCGTTTAAATTTCAAACGTACGCGGACTTTTATTTTTGAGGCTTTGTTCTATTCGGGACTGTCCCTTTAAACCTATAAGTGCTTAAATAATTTGATACATCCCTATCTATCTGATCTTATAATATACTTATATAAACCAGCCTAGTCGTCAATTAATATCATCATCTGAAGACTGTTACCACCGTGTTGGGGGGGGGGGGAAAGAAAATCTTGTCTCTTTTGGTGATACGGCCTTTTCAGTTGCTTCACCTAAACTATAGAATAAGCTTCCTTATCTTATACAATTCGCAGCAGTGCGTCCTTGTCCGTTTTTAAGAGTCAACTTAACATTTGTTTGTTTAAGAAAGCTTTTAACTAGCCCCTGATGTTATTTAGATCAAATCTATTTTATATTCTACATTTAACAACTTTTTAATTTTGTCATTTCTATTTCTATATTTTACATTTTTAACAGATCTTAAATTTTGTTATTTCTTTTTTTTTAATGTTATCACATTTTTGTGTGTATTATATATTATTGTAAAGCGTTTCTGAACACTGTTCTGTAAGTAACGCTATAGAAACATTCTTGATGTATAACACGTTAACTGGAATTTCGTATTAAAAGAACAATAACACTCTTGCTGGCTTGACAGGTCCAGAAAAAAGAATTAGCCTTATTCTAACTACAAGATGTGTAAGTGTCCTACCTGTTGTGTAAATTATCCATTACAACCTATCTGACTTGTCCAGAGGGTTCAAAAATATGGTTTAATCCAAATTGCATTTGAAAGTGCTTACGTAAGGCTTTTCAAACCATGTTACGGCATGTAGTTGAATTTTTCCAATTTTTTAATTTAGGTGTGTTAAGATGAAATTTGTATCATTTATTAATTGAAATATTGTAGAATAGTACAAATTGTTGACCAGAATAAAGATTGGAACATATTATTCAGTTACAACAAGAGTGGTATTGGGGCTTTAAGATCCGTATTTTGGCTACCGTCACTGCCCACAACTCCCCCTTTCTAAATTTTAGTACAGGCTAATTAATTTTAGTCCATTTAATAAAAAAGGTAAAATCATTGAAAATCATTGTGCTTATGGAAATGAAATGGGGTTTAACGTCCTATTGTTCTCCTAAACTGAACTAATTAAGACGGGCATACGACATACAGTCTGCTATGAGGGAATTTGTCCCCGGGGAGCGGCTATACGGCCTACTCTTATATCGAATTACAACTGCTAAGGGATCTTTTACATGTACGTGAATGTGTACATGGGACCTCGGTTTTTTGTCCCATCCGAACGACTAGACAGCTGTCCTTTTCAGGCCGTCCTGCATCCTCCCTCCGTAACCATGGTAATATAGTTTACCACCTAAG